>LT934114.1:789733653-789770022 GCA_900231445.1 Triticum turgidum subsp. durum | reverse complement strand
CCTTTAGTACCGGTTAATCGCACCCTTTAGTCCCGGTTCATGGCACGAACCGGGACTAAAAGGTCTAGACGAACCGGAACAAATGGCCCACGTGGCCCGGCCGGCCCCCTGGGCTCAAGAACCGGGACTAATGCCCCCATTAGTCCCGGTTCTGTATTGAACCAGGACTAATGGGCTAACCCGGCCTGGACCAAAACCCTCTTTTCTACTAGTGCAGGAGGCATACGCAAGGATGAAATCATGATATATACTCCCTCCGTTCCATGATATAAGGTGTAGAGTTTTTTAAGAAAAAAAACAAAATATAAGGTGTATCGTGTTGCACCACTCGTTTGGATAATTTATTTAGGGATTTGATTACATTTCCTTATATCAAGCAACCTCTATTTTCTCATGTGAATTAGTCAGGTGAAATCTTGCCCAAAACTTGTGAAATTTTCCCTCCATGTGCGTTCTTTAATTTTCGTGCCAAAAACTATAGACCCTATATTTAGGAATGGAGGGAGTACTATTTTTTATTACTATGTACGCAGGGAGGCATATCACTATGCCATGATTTCTGCAAACATATACAATGAAGGAGTTTTTTAAATACAGGGATGTCCATATGTGCCATGATTTCTGCAAACAAAAAAGGTGGAAGGAATGATGGTAAGATAGCTAAGGCCGTAGGTGCATATGTGCCATGAATTTGCACCGTCTCCGGTACCAGCTAGGCCAGCACTCTCACATGCAGGCAGCATACATGAATTATACACACCACCAAATGCCCTGAAGGACTACACCACGCATTTTGACAGGTGTTAATCTCCAAAATAGAGGTATTCAAAGTTTCAAACATACATTGAAAAGTACGCTACCTCTTATTACCTGCACAAAGAATCTTCTTCTGATTAAATGTTGACATCGTCCAAAATGCCATGAGGACAGTGTCAGTACGGTGGTGATCAGATTTTTGCGTGCAGCCAAATCTCCTCGTTGCCAATTTATGCATGCGGACTTGCAGAGGCGCCTCGAATCCTCGATGTCAGGTTTCCTATTGCACCACCTCATGGATCTGGAGGAGGCGATGCATGTGCCTTGCTGGTGCTTGCAGTAGAGGATGGATGAGGCGGTCGCTGGTATGAAACTACAGGAGAAGCAGAGCGGGGTTGGGTGGGTTGGAGGCGAAGCAGAGAGATGCGTGGAGGGGAGGGGCGGTGAGGGGCATTGAAGCATTGGGTGGGGAGAGGTGATGATATAATGAATGCATACATGAGGTGGAAACGGAAAGCATACGGTTGGGCTTCTTCTTGTTATAGGAGACCGTTGGGCTTCGGTCGGTAGTTTATAACTCTATATCTATATCTATATCTACTATTAAAAGGACGTGATATTCTTGGTTTCGTCCTGTTTTGTTTGGTTCCGCTGTCACGTTTTTGCTAAAAAGTCCCTGTGGTTTATGATTATTCAACCCGCAGTCCCCCTTTTAGTGGAGGTCTGAAAAACGGTTCGTTTTTTTAAAGAAAAAAACTGCGTCTTATCCAGACGCCGGTGCTTCCCTTCCAGCCATGGAGAGCAGTACAAGTTGAGGGGCGGGCGGAGCAGGAGAAGTTGATGGGCGGCGCGGCAAAGCAGGAGAAGTTGAGGGGCGGCGCGTTGACGGCGGCGACAGCTTCGGGTGGGCTCGTGGGCGAGCATGCTGCAGAAAAAAATCAGGTCCCCGCTGGCGACGAGCTTGCTGGAGCCGATGAAGAGACCCGTGCGCGTTGACCGGCCTTGCTCTGGCGGCGGAGCTCGAGGGCGTGCCGGCTGCTGCACGTGGCGGGGCTACTGCTCCTGCTTTTTCGCTGCGTCGGCCGGCCTTCAGTGGCGGCGGCGACGGCCTTGCTCTGGCGACGGAGCTCAAGGGCGTGCCGACTGCTGCACGTGGCGGAGCTGCTGCTCCTGCTGTTCCGCCGTCGTCGGCCGGCCTTCAGTGGCGGCGGCTCGAGCTCCTGGGCATGGCCAGCGGCTGCTCCAGTTGCTGGGCGCGGCGGCCGGAGCAGCACGCACCAGTTCTTCCTGCAGCCGCTTCGCCCACGTTCTAGAAAACCACCGTCCGCCATGGCCGATGAACCCAGTGCTCTTGAGCCCCTCGGCTTGCTCCCGCGGCACCAACATGCTCCTGCTCTAGAAGAATTGCCGACGCGTCCAGGGTGGGAGGGACTGCTCTCCAATACGGACTCCAGGTCATTCTTGGACTGAAAGAATTCTAGGTGTTTATTTAGCTGAACTGGATCCCGAGATTTGGACATGCTATTTTAAGTGATGCTATTAGAAACGGCTAGAAAAAGATAAATTAGTAGTAACTGGAAAAATGAATACATAAAAAAGACATGTAACTGTAGATATTTTAAGACAGCTAACTACTTGGATTACGCATCGGCAAGTACTCCCACAGATACAATTAGAACTGGGTTTGCTCTTAATTAAGCAGCTCACCAGATAACTTTTAAGGATTTTCCCCAAATCAAAATAATAACCTTGAAGTTCAGATCTTCTACTGAAAGTCCTTCTCTATCTATGAACATCAGGAGACAACTTCCAGTTCCAGTAGACCTATCCGATAGAATTCTCGAAGCTATTAGCCTGCAAGCTCTCAATCAGGTATTGTATTCGCAACTTAGCGTATTTTTTACTAAAGTTTGGTGCCTAACTCCCAACCATCTTTTGTCACTGGTAAGAATGTAGATGTTGACAACTTGACATAAATTTTATGCTTTCTGCAAGAAGAGTGGTATCAATATTAATAGAGAAGTAGACATTGTTCGAATTATTCTTGATTATTTGTGTTATGTTAATAGCTGCCTGCTCTGTTCTTAACTGTGTATCCTTGCTCCTCGGTTCCCTGTCAACTGTACAAAAGGTAATTTATTAGAATCTTACAGCCTTTTAGCTGCACTTGAGCCTATGAGGTTCCTTAGTTTCACCACTGAACATGAAGCCACTCAAGTCTGAAGTCTGAAACGATTGTCGGCGATCGCAGTATGAATTCAGAATTGGGAAAATGATGCACTATCAATAAAATCATTACAACCAGTGTCAATTTGAACCGATGAATGTGCTTACTTCCATGGTGCTACAGTATATACAATCCCAATGATTTGTATTCCTTGTGCCATAAAAATTTATGCCGATGCAACTGTGAGCTCAGGGGCAATTTGTTTTATATTTTTATATAGTTGCAATAAAATGCTACGGTTGCGCGTTGGCTTTGAATGTCTGATTAGCTGGCATCTGAAGGCATGTTCCATCCTTGAATATATACTAATATAAAGGCAAGTTACAATAGTGGGCAGGTAGAAAATTCATCATTTTATACAAGGACTATGGAGTTAAATTTTGGTTGGTTGCTTTCGACTTTCACCATTTGGCCAGCTCTATCTCTTTCACACCTCTTCCTTTATGACAAAGGGATGAAGCTGTTGGTTTTGAAATTTGAAATAAAGGCCTGAAGTTGGCACCAACGCTCTAACGCAAATTTGATACATCAAGATTAGCTTTTACATAGCTTTTGTTACTGAAAATATATTAGAGAAGCACTTCGGAATCAATTATCGGTGTTTAAAATATATTTTTAGATATCATGGAGCATACATAATCCCGGCATCAACTTTTGTGTAGCGCTTGATATATGTTTATAATCATTTGCAAGACTGCGTTAAGAAAATGATGTGAAATATTTAGATTGGTACGCTGCGAGGAGTGGGCTGGAATGACATGTTTCCTCTCTCTATATTGTCATAGTGGTGGAGGTACATGCAGATCTGACGCCATTTTTACATATTTGCATATATCAATGGTCAATTTTTTTTTCTGTTTTCCTACTGACATTTACATACTACTTTGCATTTTAAAAGCTACAAACAGTTTTCTGTGTGCAGACCATGAAGAGATGCATCTCAGAGGACAAGCAATGCCATGTTTTCATTGTACTGAAAATACTTAGTTTCCTGGTCAATTTGGTTAGTAATCTATATATAACTATATTTCTTATTGATTTTCTCTGTGCAGACCATAAAGGGATGCGCTTTCATCGTTGTTAGTTACCAGTCATGCATTGAGTCTACCAGCGCCAATCAGCTACTCACGGGAAAAGGGTCAAATTTTATTTCCTTTTTACAATGTCATGTAGCTAGGATGGATAAGAAAAAGCTTGAATGATGCAGTTGATTAGAATGTGGAGTGCATATTTGCTTTAATTAAACATACGTCATTTTTTTATCTCCCGTTGCAACGCACGGGCATCTTTGCTAGTAAATAAAAACGGAGGACGCTGCAACACCTCTATCTCAATATAAATTGGAAAAAGAAATAAAACTATTGCTGATGTGGAGGATTGTTGAGGTGGAGTAGGTTCACGTCAAAAGAAATAGGTTAGTGAGGATCATCTATTTAGGTATTATAGATTATAGATTCCATCTATTAATATAAAAATGCCAACTCTTAATATAAAAATCCCATATCTTAATAAATAAAAATCCCATCTCATAAATAAATAAAAATTCCATCTCATATAAGACTAGCCACAGTGGGGAGTAACGTAGACTAGTAACATGCATATGTTACTAGTCTATGTTACTATGTACCTCTACAATGGGGAGTAACATATGTCTGGTGTCATGCAACATGTTACTTATAGTACTAGTAACCAGCTATGTTACTATATGACTCTGTTTCTTCATTAATTGCTTGCCACATCATCTATTTTATCTAGATATGTGTGATGTTACCACCTATATTACTCAAGGGTAGTCTAATAAACAGAAAATGCCATGTGACATGGTTTGAAAATTTATAAACTGATATATTGAACTTTCCTAGAGAAAATGCCATCTAATGAAAAAAGGAGTAAGAGTAGGCGTCAAACCCAGATGTACCAGGTGGAGGGACACGCTGCTAGCCAGTGTTTTCAAAATTAGCTCACTGTTTTTTTTTTCTTATAGCAATCTGGTCTGGAAATCGGACATGGCTTGGATCCTGCACCAAGATTCATGCAAACGAATCCGGCGGGAGATAGAGTGTTCCTGGAACAAGCCCCCGGCTGACGTTTGCCAACTAAGATTTTTGATTTTTATTCCTGTAATATAAAGAACTCCGCCTATGTCTTCTAGGCATAGCCGGTCCCAAGCCCGGGTATGGGAGGAGGGTTGTGATAGGCTTCGCGAGCCAACATAAAAACTAGCCAGTCCCATAGGTATGAAACCCATTTGAGCAAGAGCAGTACTAAGATGGGTGACCTCCTGGGAAGTCCTCGTGAAAGGGTTTCATATCTAGCCTACCCCTACTTGTTTGGGATCAAAGGCTTGATGGAAAAAAAAATCCTGTAATATAAAGCCAATGTTAATTCAAAACTAGGGGTTTGAATTACAAGTGTGTTATTTACGTTTCCAAAATTCTTGATAGTTTACAGGAGACTTCTGAGGTACACATAGCAGTGCATTCACTTTTTTGGATGTATTTTGGAATTTAGAAGGTTATGAATTATCCTCATTTTCACAAGTAAATAGTGATGCTACTAAATGATCACAATTTAGTAATTAATAAACTAGGGTTTTCGCATAACACATAGTTCTTGATAAAAAAATTGCGGGGTAGTTCTTGATACAATTTGCAGAAGCTTGTATCCTGTCCTTCGGGTCGCCAACGATAATATTATTTTGAAGATGCCAAGCTCTTCACCATATGAATCATCGTCAAAATTTGGACGAGTGCCCAGTCACAACTAAATTTACCAAGTTCTGGTTCAAAATTCCTCAAAAAAAAAAAACTTGTTCCGAAGGAAAAAAGCCCACACCTCGCACATCACTCGGAGTGCCCTTGCCTTCGTACGTGCCCCATTATCGCATAGGAAGCACCCGAAAGATCAACAACTTTTCATGCATAATCTAGGCATGCTTTTGAAATACCTAGGTGTGCTCGTCTAATTAGTTAAATTAATCCAAATCCTAGCTTTTTTCTGGTTCATTTGTGTACAGTTGGTGATGACAAATCTTGACTCAAGATGGCAACAGGGCCCCGAAACTCGCGTCCCCGCGGGTTTTTACCCTATTTGGGGACGGCGATGGGCGTCTTTTCATCCCCTGGGGATGTTGCTGAGCACATTATACAACCCGACATGTTTCATGGGTTTACACCCATTTCGGTAGTCCTCGAACCCGAAACCCGACAATACCCGGCAAATTATGCTCCTACTTGTTGCTGAAATTTGCTTATCTTTGTTGCTGAAATGGGGTATTGTATTGTGCTGTAAAATGCTCCTTGTAGCTGTTGTTATTGCTCTTTTTGCTCAAGTTATGCTGCTAAAATATGCAACTTGTACTGCTGAACCATGTACTATTTGTTGTGCTGAAATTTGCTCAAGTTATGCTACTGAAATATTCTCTTTTTGTTGCTGAAATGCTATTCTTTGTTGCTACTATGTTTTTTGAAATATGTCGATTTCCCCGTGGGTTTAGAAAACCCGACGGGTTTAGGGGACGGGCAAAAAACTAAACCCCGCACGGTGACAGGGATGGGGATGGGTTTGCAATTTTCTCGTGGGGATGGGTTTGGACAGGCAAAACCCTATAGGTTTCATCCCCGTTGCCATCTTGAGTCTTGACACTGGAATTGATACCTAAGCGTGGCCGGCCTTCCACTAGATATGCTAGATAACATCCACGGCCGCATGAGCCTCCTCGACCGCATGTCATTCGCCGTGGTCTTCCGCACCTCCCGCAATGCGTTCAAGCCAGAGGCGTCGTGCCCCGTCCTGCCCGGCGATGTCCCGACATCCGCCATTCTCTTGTCCCACCCTGACTCGAACCATTGCAAGTACCTCGTGGCGCTGTCGGGCGGGCCGCTGATGGTCGTGCTCAAGGAGACCATGGGTCGGCGGACATCGCCATCCTTCAAGATGCAGGTCCTCGACGCAAGCAGGCAGAGGTGGATGGAGAAGGAGAACATTGGGTACATAGAGTTGTTCGTTGCGGCGAACGGTTTCCTATGTGTGTCGACTAGGGAGCACCCGGAGCTTAGGGCCGGCTGCGTGTGCACCAAGGATGATCTGGGCCGTGCAAGGATGATCTGACTACCATCAGGGTGTTCAGCCTCAAGGACCGCAGGGCAGAGAAGGTCGGGGGCCTCGGACGGCGCCCTTGGAGCTGGCCGCCTTCCATCCCATGATAATAGATATAGTGACCGATTTCATTCATAGCTTGGGTGGTTAAGCAATCTGTAGTACCTAAATACTTTATCCCACTATCTTATTTCTTTTCACATGCAGTCTACCCACCTCAGCATGCTTGTCACCTCAGCATTTTCCAAGCAATGGTGTGATTCAACTCTGGTAATTTCTTCTTGAGATATTAAACTCTTGTAATCTATAATACCTAATTAGTTCACCCCCACTATTTTATTTCTCTTAACATGCAGCCTATCCACATCAGCAACACTGCCACATAAGCGTTTAGTTAGAGGCTTACATGCGGGACCCATTGGATTAGAAAAAAGCCACGTTAGCTCTCAGTTAACCCATGGCGCCAAAGTCAAAGCTACAACCGCACGGCTGCAGCCCGACCGTCTCCTCAATTACTCCCCCATCGATTGATTTCATGGCCATGGCCCTCTTCATCTTCTGCTCCTGATCCTCTTCCACCACTGAAAACTAATGCCAAAATAAAAGGGATGGATCTGTTCTCCCTTCAAACATCAGATTCATTCTTTCCAGGCAGGTCTTATTCCGAACTACAGCACTGATCCGTTCGTGGTCGCTACTCACCCAGACGGAGGCCAGGGGGCATTCGCTTACTGGGTCTTTCCGCTGGGAGATGATAGCTCGGGATATCTTCAACCGGTTTGGATGGCGGTCATGTAATAGGATAGGCATTTAGTATCCCTATCTAGTTTTAGCCAGCTGGTTGTGGCATCTTTTATTGGCTAGTTGATGTTTCTAGCCTTTTTTGGCTCTGTGTGAGCTTTATGTACTTTTCTTTCACTTTTGGAGACCTTACGAACCATGTTGGTACTACTTTATTTTGATAATAAGATGGCCGTATGAATCGTTCTGATGCAGAGGCCGGGGAAGCCCCCCTTTTCGAAAAAATAAAAATAAAGTACAAGTCATCAGTACACCCTCTTCAGTTAGATTTATGACAATTCAATTTTTAATCTGCAGAAATAATTTGCAGTAGAGGAAAAGGTATGCACGAATAGAGGATTTTTGCAACAAGAAACTGGTAATCAATCGCATCACCATTTATTTAACTTATCTCTGACAATCATGGGAACTACATGGACATATAAATGAAAATTGTATAAAATTGTATGATTTTGTTGACATGCATGATTGATGTGTTCACTTTACCTTCTTTTGATGGCTATATTATGGACATATAAATGTATTTTGTTTCATTTGTCTCACAACATTCTGTCATTTATATGCTTTGTTCTGTTTCATAGCTTTCAACATATGGTAGTGATGAAGATGATATTCAAACTGGCTTTACCAGCAGCTATCTATTGTTTGATGCTTAATTATAGGTCAGAGCTTATTCTTGAGATATGAAGAGCCAACCCCACAGGGCAGCCATTTTCATTTTCTTTCAGAAAAAAAAACTTTCAGCTATTATGAATATCCGATACATTCTCAATTTGTTTTGCACTAATGTACAGTCTTTTTCATGTGGAATTGGACTTTAATATTCTCAAATCATCATATCTCAAACAAATCAATAAAAAGTTCCACAGCAACGCGCGCGGTATCTTCTAGCTAATCAAACCTGTAGGCCTCCTCCGTCTTCCATTGAAGCCCATTAGTGTAAAACCTGATGATAAAGAGAAGCCCATCAGTCATCTCTCAGGCCGTATCCTCCTGGCAGAGCAGGCGACGCTTTCAAAACTTCCCTCCGGCGTTGGATGCAAGCCACCTCCGCCGCCGCAACCAGATCCGGTGCAGGGCCGCGGCCGCATCTCGTCCTCCATGGATCCACCACCATCGCGCACAACCTCAAGAGCGTCTTCCATCACCGTCCGGTTAACCAGAAGCGACGCCGCCGCCTGCTCTCGGACGATCTGGCTTCCCCTACTCTGCTAAATAGGCGTGCCTTTAAATTGTGGAGCGGCACCGCTCTAATCGTGTCCAACATCAGGTTGGTGTCTGCACCTTAATTTGATCCAAAATCGTGTGATGTCCAGCTTTCTTTTGCCGAGAGTGATGGAGTGGAGCACGAGGGGAATTTTATCTCTATTTTATTTTACTCTAAGGCAGTATCGTGTAGTTCATCTAAATCTGCATATTAGTCAAGATTGACTTCAGTTACGGTCTTCTCTTGCTTGGTTATGCAGCTACATCTCCACAAGTCATTGTTAATCAAGCCTTCAGTTGTTTGCAGTGGTACACGTCCATTTCATCTCCACAAGTTGTGGCCTTGGTAAGCACACTACTATAAAGCCCGCAGATTAAATTATGGATGGAGATAGATTATTATGAATTAAAGAAACAGTTCTGTTTGATTTTCAGCTTCTTCTTTTTTCGCCTTTCAGATTGCAGCACAGCAAACTAAGGTGAAACATTTAATTACCTTGCTTTTTCTGAGGGAACGGTGTGCAGGGCTCATGACTTAATTTTACGCTATGATGATTCCAGTCAATATTAATATTAGTAAGTATTGCCTTCTGAGGTTTCTGTCTAGCTTAACGAGTTTATTCACAACTAAACAGAGGATAACCGTAATTACAATGATTTGTTCGAAAATGCAGCCATGCTAATTAACAGCAAGCTGCACCTGGTTTCCTTTCCGGATGGGTAGATTGTTTCAAAAGAGATTTGTTCCGTGCACGGCACAGCTTAGCTAAGGTATTCTACCTTTTTTTTCTTCAATATGAACGACTGTGCATATCATATATTCCCTCGGTCTCAAAATTCTTGTCTTAGATTTGTCTAGATACGAATGTACCAGTACATTTTGGGATGGAGGGAGTATTAAAGAAAGGTAAATAGTGCCTCCACCCAGTTAACAGGTACATGAAGTACACTCTACCGTCATGCATACAACGCTACTCCTCACTACTCACTCACCTTACTAATCTACCAACATCCACACCGTGCCTTCCGGACCTCACCTTACTAATCTACCAACATCCACACCGTGCGTTCCGATGTTTTCACAATTCCCAAAATGTCAACTCTAGAATGGTGCGAATATCTTTCCTGCTCATGTCGTTGTGCCCGTGCATGCTGCATGGCCATGCTTCAAGTGTGTCATGTGGGGTCGGTGTCCACTCCTTTCTTCCCAAGGCTTCATATACCGCTGCCCACACTGTCCTGGCAAACACACATGTAAGTAGTATGTGATTTAGAGTTTCCTCTTGATCACAAAGGGGGCATGCATTTTGGTGCGGTAGCCCTCTCCGGGCGAGATTATCGGAAGTCCAACACCTATTCCGTAGAGCGGACAAAGTAAAGAACCGGCATTGCGATGAGCCGCTCGATTTCCCTGTCAGCTCCGCCGTGGGTTTGTTTCTCTACCCCAGAACTTGGCGGCATACGCAGACCACACAGAGAACTTGACATTCAACTCCCAAGACCAAGAAACTGTGTCTAGCCCATTCACTGCCGGCTCCCGGTTGTCTACTCTCTGCCGTAGCAAGAAAAAAAATTCTTTCAGGGCTTCGATGCCTAGGTTGGGGCCAATGTCCATTGCCCACGCCCCATGTTCCAAGGCCTGAACAACTAGCATCATCGATCGTATTCGTGGCGGGATCTTGTCATATAGTGTTGGAGCAATCTCCTAGAGAGCGAGAGGGGGGCGCGGCGACTGTTCCATCAGAGATGGGCTATAGGGTCGAGTGCACCCTCCCGAGGTGTGGCCTGCGCCATGGCACCAGATGCAGAACATCGGGAAAAGAAGACGGACTGACAACTCTCAAGACGGGCTAAAGAAGGATGCTTCAGACCCGGTGTTGAATCCTACATCTGAAGATGAGTATGTGAAGAAAGAGGGTGAGCACAAGGATACCGTAGCGCATGACAGTGAAATGGGGCATGTGGATCTTCTGGGGGAAAATACAGGAGCATATACTACAGTTGGCACACGATTTTGAAAATGTCGATCAAGACTGTGTGCCCCTTGAAGATGTTGCATATGAGTTGGGTCCAAATTTTCGACTCGCTATGTAGGATTATGATTTGGATCCAATCATCCCCAATGTAGATAAAGATAGGTTAGATGTTGCCGCACAAACGACAACAGATTCGCTGTGGAACACCTTCGTATTGAACGAGAATGTAGATGTTGCAGCACATAACAAGTCAGCACAGTCTGTGGAGGTAGAGGATGCTGCATCAGGTTCTAGTTTGCATGCTAGATTTGCACCACGAGATCCAGACTCAAATAATATGATCCAACATATAGTTAAAGATACTACCTCCCAGAGAACCTATTCAGCCCAGAACATCTTCGTATTTATTAAGCTATTTGAAGAGACTAGGCTAGAGAAGAGCACTTTACAAGTGAACGAGGAGTTGATGGAGAGACTTGAAAATGTGGCTAATGAAAATGGAGTCAATGAAGAGGCCTCAGAGCATGCTCTAAACCTAAAGAATCCTAATTCACACATGCAGGAAGGTGCGACGGCTGTGTGTCTGGAGCATGATCAGGAGCTAGCTGCGACCATTCCAACCCTTTCTAGGGGAGGAAACAGAAAAGCCGAGAAAGAGAAGGTCAATGCCGAGTTAGAAAACACATGTATTTATATCATTAGGAAATATTCAGCATGAGATGCTTATGAATTGGGAAGTATATTTAAATGGATTGGCGAAGGTGCACAGAAAATTTGAAGCAACAAGAGTTAGCGGACCCTAGTGTGGATTTGGGTTGAAACTCGACAATAACCTCCACCAATCCTTTTAAAGAAACTTCCCAATACTGAAGCATATAATGTTGAATATCTGCTAATGATTTAATTGCTCATGTTTTTGGATTCTTGTTTTCAAACTCGACATTCACCTTCTCTTTTTTAGTCTTCTATTTACTCTTCTGGCAAGGGTTAGAATAGTTCACAGCTAGCTCCTGATCATGCTTCGGACACACAGCTGTAGCACCTTGTAAGTATGAATTAGGATTCTGCAGGTTTAAAGCATGCTCCATTGCCTGTTCATTGACTCATTTTTCATTAGACATGTCTCTCCATCGGCTCCTCACGCACTCATAAAGCGCTCTGCACCAGCCTAGTCTCTTCAAACAGTGTAATAAATACAGAGTTGTTCCGGGCTGAATCAGTTCTCTCAGGAATTGTATCTTTAACTATATGTTGGATCATATGTTTAGAGTCTGAATCTTGTGGGGCAAGTCCAGCATACAAAGCAAAACCTGCTGCAGCATCCTCTATCTCCATAGATTGTGCTAAATTTTCATGTGCTGCAGCATCCACATTCTCATTTAATACAGACGTGTTCCATGGAGAATCAATTGCCGTTTGTGTGGCAACCTCTAAAATATCTTCATCTACATTCGTGACCATTGGATCCAAATCAGAAGCCTACATCGCGGGTCGAGAACTTGGACCCGAATAATATGCGGCATCCTCAAGGGGCACATAGTTTTCATCAACATTTTCAAAATCATGTGCCACCGCAGTATATGCTCGTGCATTTCCCCACACAAGATCCACAGGCCCCCATTTCGGTTTCTTGCGCTACAGTATCCCTGTGCTCACCCTCATCCTTCATATACTCAACTTCTGTTGTATGATTCAACAGCGGGCCTAAAGCATCTATCTCCAGCTCGTCTTTAGGGTTGTCAGTAGTGATGCTGTGTGGACTCATTTTACTGGCTTACAACTAATGCAGTTGCAGATGTCATCGTTTCGAAGTGCGATTGGTGCCAAAAATTTGCACATCAAGCTCATGAGCCAGCTCAGGAAATATGGATGATCTCAATTACTTGGTTGTTTGCGGTTTGAGGGCTTGACATGGTCGATCCTTTCAAACCATCATCCTGCAAAAAGACTCATCTTTTGGTTGCAGTCAACAAATTTACCAAGTGGGTTGAAGCAGAGCCAGCAATAATTGTGATGCAGCAACAACACTCAATTTTTTAAAAAGATAATTTGTCGCTTCAGATATCCACACAACGTCATTACTGATAACCCTCAAGACGGGCTGAAGATCGATGCTTCAGACCCGCTGTTGAATCCTATAGCAGAACATGAGGCTACGAAGGAAGAGGGTGAGCACAGGGATATCGTAGCGCATGACAGTGAAATGGGGCATGTGGATCTTGTGGGGGAAATGCAGGCGTATATACTGCGGTGGTACATGATTTTGAAAATGTCAATCAAGACTATGTGCCCCTTGAGGAAGCTGCATATTATTCGGGTCCAAGTTGATCCAATGACCCGAATGTAGATGGAGATAATTCAGAGGTTTCTGCACAAACGGGAATTGATTCGCTGTGGAACATCTTCGTATTGAATGAGAATGTGGATGCTGCAGCACATGACAAGTCCGCAAAGTCTATGGAGGTAGAGGATGGTGCAGCAAGTTCTGGTTTGCGTGCTGGACTTGCACCATGAGATTCAAACTTCGAACATCCAACATATAGTTAAAGATACTACCTCTGAGAGAACTGATTCATCTGAGCACACATGAATTTATTTAGCCGTTTGAAAATACAATGCTAAAGCTCTTTACGAGTGCATGAGGAGCCGATGGAGAGACTTGAGAATGTGGCTAATGATAATGGAGGCCACAGAACATGCTTTAATTAATCTTACAAAATTCTAAGTCACACCTGCAAAAAGGTTCTATGGCCGTGTGTCCGGAGAATTATTGGGAGCTAGCTGTGATCCATTTTAACCCTTGTTAGGAGAGGAAACAGAAGTCTGAGAAAGAGAAGGTGAATGTCGAGTTAGAAAACACGAATCAGAAATCACATGCATTTTATATCATTAGCAAATATTCATCATGAGATGCTTCTGACTTGGGAAGTCTATTTAAATGTATTTGCGGAGGTGCACGGAAAATTAGAAGCCGCAAGAGTGGGAGGACCCTAGTGTAAACTTGGGGTTGAAACTCGGCAACCAATTTGTCCTATTAGGGAAAATGAAGATATCGAGACATTAGAGAGAGTTCCAAATTAGTAGTGTGTTGATTTAAAATGATTGCAGGAGCAGGAAGCTGGCAATAGTGTTGCTACTGCCATCGAGCAGGGGGTGGATGAGCACCCTGGCCATGGATCGCCAGAGCTAGGTCAACATTTCTTGGTAATGCATTCCAACCCTTGCTGGGAAAGAGAAACTGCAGAGGGAAGTAAACAAAATTTAACGAGGTGCATAAAAAGAATTTGACTCAGCAGCAGGCCTTCGCTGCAAACTTGGATTGTCCTAGCTAAAGAAGTCGGACCCAAGAGTAAGGGCAAGGATTCAAATCAGAAGAAGAGTTTCAAACGTGGTAGGTGGTTCGATAAAGAGAAAAAGTAGTAAAAAGCGGCAATATAATGTTTTTTAGGGAACGTGGCAATATAGTGCTGCCTGGAACCGGGACTAAAGGCCCTCCACGTGGCCGCTGCCTGGAGGTCCACCTTTAGTCCCGGTTGGTAACACCAACAGGTACTAAAGGAAATTTTATGATTTTTTTATTTTTTTATTTTCAAATTTCTGAATTATTTTATCCTCTAATCTCTAATCACCCCCAATCACTGCTCAATTTAACCTCTAATCTCTAATCACCCCTCATCATTTCAAATCATCTAACTTCCCGGACGGTCACCCATCCTCTCACTACTCCAGTCTGAGCACGCTTAACTTTCAGGTTCTATTCTCCCTCGTTTCCAAGTCTTCACTTGTTGTTTTCCTAACAATAGTAAGATGTCAATCCTATTAACCCTTAGGAATTTAGCTTGAGCATGAAGTCACACATTTCACTATTTGAGTTTGAAACTATTGTTCTAAAAAACAATAATTATTTAGTAACACTAATATTTCTTCAATAAGTAGTTTGACCATAGATTGACCAGATTTGACCAAAATTCAAAAAAAACTGAAATAATTATTTAGTAATACTAATATTTCTTGAATAAGTAGTTTGACCATTGTTTGACCACAGTTTGACCAGATTTGACCAAAATTCAAAAAACTGAAATAATTATTTAGTAACACTAATATTCTTGAATAAATATTTAGTAACATTAATACTTCTTGAATAAGTAGTTTGACCATAGTTTGACCAGATTTAACAAAAATTCAAAAAAAACTGAAATTTGAGCATAACTTTTTTCCTTTTAGAATTTGAGAATTCCAAAATTTTGCAAACAGGCCGTAGGCGGTCAAAATCGGATGCGGATTTTTGTGCTGAACATTTTGATATATTATACGTTTTTTCTGACATCGTATGCAAAAGTTATAGCCGTTTTACATTTTCCCTGCACTTTTTGCAAAACATGTCCAAATTTAAGTTTTTAATTTTTCCTAACTAGTAGATGTGGTAACATAACTACATCTCGAAGGATTTTAACTTTTGAAGTTTTTATCATTTTCTTTTGCTTTTTACAAAACTGAAAAGGCGATACACCGGGGGGTAGGATTTGAAAATTGCACCATTAGTACCGGTTCGTGGCATGAACCGGTACTAAAGGTCTCAACCCCATTAGTACTGGTTCGTGGCACGAACCGATACTAATGGGCATCGCATCCTTTAGTACAGGTTCGTGGCACCAACTAGGACTAAAGGTCCCATTTGAACCGGGAGTAATGCCTGTACGGTGCCCTCGCCGCTCGAACCAGGACTAATGCTCACATTAGTCCCGGTTCGTAACGCAACCGGGATTAATGCTCTTTTCTGGCCGAACGAAAGCCCTGTTTTCTACTAGTGAATAGGATTTAATGGAACCTACAAAAATTGTTAACAACAGTTGGACTCACAAGTTGCTTAGTGAATAACAAACCCTTTTAAACCGATTTTATCAAAATCATACCATAAAAAATTCGTAAGCTACCCACTGACACACCCAATGGCAAGAGTATTTGTAGGTTTTATTATAACCGACTGCGTCGAAGTTAGTAGGTCAGTTTGCGCACTTTAGACATGCAAAATATTCAACATAACAAGACCGTTTCACAGCCACGTTCTACAACTTAGAAATACATCTAGTACATAATTATAACATTGTATTGCCAGGTTCCCTAAAAAACATTGTATTGCTACTTTTTACTACTTTTATCTCTTTCTCGGACCATCTTTCACGTTCAAAACTCTTCGTAGAAGGATTTCAATCCTTACCCATACTCTTGGGTCTGAGTTCTTTGCTTAGGATAGCCAGAGTTGCAGCAGAGCCGGCTGTTGCTGGAGTCGAGTTCTTTTTATAGATCTCGTTAGATTTTGTTTACTTCCCTCTGCAGTTTCCTTTTCTTGGAAGGGTTGGAATGTGTTGTCGAGAAGTGCTGATCTTGCTTCGACAATCCCTGGCCAGTGAGCTCATCCACCCCCTGCTCGATGGTACCAGCAACACTATTGCCAGCTTCTACTCCTGCAGTAGTTCTAAATCAGCACTCTTCTCATTTGGAACTCGCTCTAGTGTCGTGACATCTCCATTTTCCCTGGTAGGATGAGTTGGTTGCCGAGTTTCAACCCGAAGTTTACACTGGGGTCCGCCCTCTCGTTGCTTCCAATTTTCTGTGCACCTCTACCAATCCGTTTAAACAGACTCCCCAATTCTATAGCATCTCATGGTGAATATTTGCTAACGATTTAAATCTTTATGTTTTCCGATTCTTGTTTTTTAACTCGGCATTCACCTTCTCTTTCTCAGACTTATTTTTCCTCTCCTAGCAAAGGTTGGAATGGTTCGTAGCAAGCTCCTGATCGTGCTATGGAAAAACAGTCATAGCACCTTCCTGCAGGTGTGAATTAGGATTCTATAGGTTTAAAGCATGCTTTGTGTCCTCTTCATTGACTCCATTTTCATTACCTGCTTTTTTTAAGTTTCTCCATTGGATCCTCATGCAATACGTAAACGCTTTACTCCAGCCAAGTCTCTTCAAGTAGCTTAATGAATATAGAGGTGTTTTGGATTGAATTAGTTCTTTCAGAGGTAGTATCTTTAACTATATGTTGGATCATATGTTCTGAGTCTGAATCTTGTGGTGTCAGTCCAACATGCAAATCAAAACCTGCTGCAGCATCCTCTACTTCCACAGACTTTGTTGACTTGTCATGTGCTGCAACATCCCCATTCTCATTTAATACGAAGGTGTTCCACGATGAATTAGTTGCCGTTTGTGTGGCAACCTCTGAAATATCTTCATCTACATTCAGGGCGGCCATGGCAACTGAACCTCATCCTGGCAACTGAGACGGAGACAGATACGCGAAGCCTTCCCCTCCATCGTCGGCAACCTTCTCACCGGTATGTCCGCCTCCTACTCCTGACTCTATTGCGACAAGTCTAGGTCGCCAAACACACAACTGCTATCCTAGCAGTATAAAAGGTTTCCCCTCGAGGGAAGAAAGCAAAGCACCAAGCATATGGTTGCCATATATTGTCAGGGCAAAGCTTAGTACCAATTATACAAGCAATAGTTCTCCAAGTAACCCTAGCAACTGAACATGTAAAAAACAAGTGCTATGAAGTTTCTCACTTCCCAAAAAATGAGCATTTGGGATTCCCTTTCCATCCCCGATGTTTCATTACATCTCTAGTCAAGAGAGCATCCTGGAACAATTGCCATAGAAAAATTTGAATTTTCAAGGGAATTCTAGCTTTCCAGATCCATCTATAATCACAACCCATTATGTTTTTCTCTAAAAGGGGCAATTCAGTGACCAGCTTCAGATACTACATGCTGCTATGCTAAACAAGCACCAGCAACCATGGCAGTGACAACATAGCAAGGGGCTACGAACAAGCACACGACAATAAAAAGAAGAAACATGCGAATCTTTTTGAGCTTCAATGCGGTGGCATTGTGTCCGGTGGACTTTGACTGTAGAGATGCGATTTGAGTCTTGAGCTCTGTAATTTGCAACTGATGGGCAGCGTCAAGATCCACAATATCAGTCTGCAAGAGGCTGATAATCTCGTTCTTCTCTTCGAGCTCCTTCCGTACGTCTTCCAGCTCCTGCTGTGCAACTTTGGTATGGAATTTCACCGTCTGATTGATGAAGACTGTCAACAGATCAATCCAGATCCAGGTCTTGCATGAGAATCTCTCCTATGACAATGGATAAATAAACGGGAGCGATTAGAATAAAACACGGAGCTAAATGAGAAGGAGAGTCAAATGAGTATATATCAGCTGCGAGAGTCAAATGAATGTTGATCCAACTTTCTGGCAGAAGTAGTATTCTCAGTGGGGGTTCCTGGTGGTGTGGGACGTTTTCCTGCAAACAGGAATTTTGCAGGCACACTGGAGTTGGGGGTGAGATCGGATCGGGGCCATCCACTTAGACGGAAATGGGATCCTAAATCGGGTCAGAACCGCTGCTGCATCGGGATGTTGACGTCGGCATGATGGAATAAATAGGTCCTGAACCAAAATATCGATCTCTTCAAACTATTCTTGAAACCATAAGATAATGCACAATAACATGTGTTAGCTGAATATACTACCAGGAACCCCCATCGAGAATACTACTGCTGTCAGAAAGTTGGATCAAACAACGTAAGTGATCTCACAGCTGATATATACTCATTTGACTCTCCTTTTCATTTAGCTTCGTGTTTTATTCTAATTGCTCTCATTTATTTATCCATTGTTACAGGAGAGATTCTCATGCAAGACATGAATCTGAGTTGATCTCTTGATAGTCTTCATCAATCAGACGATGAAATTCCATATCAAAGCTACACGGCAGGAGCTGGAAGACGTATGGAAGGAGCTCGAAGAGAAGAACGAGATTATCAGCCTCTTGCAGACTGATATTGTGGATCTTGGCGCTGGCCATCAGTTGCAAATTGCGGAGCTCATGACTCAAATCGCATTTCTTCAGTCAAAGTCCATCGGACACAATGCCGCCGCATCGAAGCTCAAGAAGATCCGCATGTTTCTTCCTTTTGTTGTTATGTGCTTGTTCATAGCCCCTTGCTATGTTGTCACTGCCATGGTTGTTGGTGCTTGTTTAGCATAGTAGCATATAGTATCTGAAGCTGGTCACTGAATTGCCCCTTTTGGAGAAAAACATAGTGGGTTGTGATTATAGATGGATCTGGAAAGCTAGAAATCCCTTGAAATTCAAAATAGGATTGTTCCAGGATGCTCTCTTGACTAGAGATGTGCTGAAACATCGGGGATGAAAAAGGAATCCCAAATGCTCATTTTGTGGGAAGCGAGGAACTTCACAGCACTTGTTTTTTACATGTCCAGTTGCTAGGGTTACTTGGAGAACTACTGCTTGTATGTTTGGTACTGGCGAGCATATGCTTGGTGCTTTGCTTTCTTCCCTGGAGGGGAAACCTTTTATACCGCTGGTATAGCAGTTGTGTGTTGGGCGATCTGGACTTGTCGCAATAGAGTCAGGAGTAGGAGGCGGACACATCAGTGAGAAGGTTGCCGATGGTGGAGGGGAATGCGTCGCGTCTCCTTCTCCGTCTCAGTTGCCAAGATGAGGTTCAGTTGCCAGAAGCACCACGGCGCCCTCGATTGTTGGCGGAGTTGGGGCGGCCATTACGGGAGCCGGAGCCGGTGGAGTTGCTGGAGCCGCCTTGCTTGCCCTTGGGACGAGGGCCACGGTGACGAGACGAGTAGCCATCGCGGTCGCAGGTGGCCGCGTTCGTGGACAACTTGAAGCAGCCGGTGGAGTTCTGGAACTGAGTGACGCGCTCGTCGAAGTTGCTTAGCATGGCCAAGAGCTCATCGAGGGAGACAGGCGTGACGCGGGCGTTGAGAGCAGAGACAAGGAGCTGATAGTCCATGTCCAGCCCGTGAAGGATGTAGGAGATGAGCTCGTCATCCTGGATTGCCTTGCTGGCCACGGCGAGCTCGTCGGAGAGGCCACACATGGAGGCGAAGTAGGCGTCAACCGACTGGTTACCCTTCTGCGCGCTGATGAGGGCAGTACAGATGTTGTTGACGTGGCTCAAGGACTGCGATGAAAACATACCTGCCAGCATCGTCCAGAGGCCGTGCGCAGTGGTGATCGTGGTCACCGTGATGAGCACCTCTTTTGCGAGGTTGTTGAGCAGATAGCCGAGCACTTGCTAGTCCTCCCTGACCCAGATGGGGTGGACAGGATTGAGCTCGTAGGTCTCCTTCCCGTCCTCGTCCTTGGTGACGAGAAGCCGAGCCGGTTCTGCCGCGCTGACGTCGACATAGCCAAAAACACCGGCTCTCCTCAGTTGCGGCGTGATCTGAGTACGCCAGATCACATTTTTTTTTTAACCGGGCATGCCTCTTTCCATTTGCAAGAAACGGAAATACAACAGTATCCGATACAACCAGGAAGAAAGGAAAGAAAGGCAGCGAGTTCAACGCACTGCCAGGAAACCCACTATGCTCGCCCGCCATCGAAACGAGCACCATGGGGCGAAAACCTGACAGCACCTACTTAGTTCAAACCTATCTATTACAAACCAGGGAGATACACAAAAGTGAGGCCAGTTAACATATCCTCAAACACAGATAGCACAAGTTTTTTAACTTTCCAAAAGCGAAGCCTGAGACGAAAGCCCAGAACACCTCCCCCTAGCACAACCAGACGTTTGATGATCGACGCATAATCATCACCAATCACCTCCAGATGATCACTGGAATCTGCTGCACGGAGTTGAGTGGCCTTAATTTTCAGGTCTGATGGCTGCTCTGCTGGAATAGAAAGCTGTTGGCCTTTGAGCTTTAATTACAATGCATTCATGCATATGCATCTGTTGGCTATCCATGAGATGAGGAATATATAGTTTGAACAAATGAATGATTGGGCATTTGAGCCGTAGGGTCTTGTATGCAACTGAATGCCTCACCTGCTCCAGAGAAACAGTGGAGTAGCATCCTCTGTTTGTTGTTCACTAATAGAATTCCACTATTGCTGCATTTTCCCAAAGATACGTATGTATTTATAATAGTTGGGTTTCGGGGAGAGGGTTGACACCTAAATACAGCAGCTTGCTTTGCAACTTTGTTCTTGCCTAGTACGTAATTATCTATATCAATCTGCAACGAGGCTAGCTTCAGACTTGGGGCTGCTTTGCTATGAAAAGCTGCACATGTTCTCCAGAACAGGTCATTTCAGAAGAAACTACTGCACTGTGCAGCAGAGAAGCAGGCAGGGCTCAGGCTACTCTTTTGTGGTGGTTTTGCCTTGAGCAGAGTCAGTTAGCATTAGTCTGAACAATTAGGAACAATGAACAGATATCCCAGCCTTGTTTTAGGCATTTATTTTTGTATGGCATGCGGGATGTGCCGCATCCATTATCAATTTTCATTGGCACAAGGGTCAGTCATTGATTAAGCTGCCACAAAGCTGGCTCTCTTTGATTAGAGCATCTCTAGCCGATCCCTTATAATTTACCTCAGGGATATATGTCCAATTACAATGCATTCAGAAGGGACTAGTGTACTGTGCAGCACCCATGTGTTGCTGTTTGATTTTGCCTGAGAGCATAGAAGCAAGCAGGGTTCAGACTACTCTTTTGTGTTGATTTTGCCTTGAGCCGAGTCAACAGTTAGGATTAGTTTGAACTATTAGGATTAATGAACAGGCAGCTCAGCCTCTCCCCCTCTCTCTCTTAATCATTTCTTTGGCATGGCATGTGGCATGTGCTGCATCCATCATTAGTTTTTCATCGAATAGGATTCAGTCATTGTGCATCTCTGAGCCATGTTCTTAAGGCTATGTATGTATGCATATTTTTGTTTAATCTTGCAGGCTAGCATAATTTCCAGAAAGAAGAGTCGGAGTCCATAATAATTGTCAATAGTGAAAGGAACTTTTGGTTATAACGTTGACAAGTTTTCAGAAGAGTCTGCTGGATTGGCGGCTCGTTGTCGAGCTGCTGTGTGAGATCACCAAGAGACGAAGGAAATGGAACATCTTCAACGCCCTCGTCTCGCTTCTCCTATAATCATGATTAAATTCGATAATCCGATCCGGGTATATGTGTATGCACATTAGAAAGATTTGAGAGATAGGGTAACCCATGCATTGCATTTTTGTAATGTAGGAAGGACGAAAGAAGCGATCTTTCATTCATTCTTTTTGCTCTGTCTAGTCATTCCTAGGCAAAATGGGAGCTCTTCTTGAGATGTACATTACTAACCAAATTGATGGCGTTACTTCACCGTTTCAAGCAAGCATTTGACACCCCTTGATTGTTGGAAGGAATTAAGCTGACGACATTTGCCACCGCGGGGGTTTCAGGCAGAGGTTTCAGAACTAAGAGCAACTCTAGCCGTCCCCCTTTCCTTTAATCCCCTCAACCTTTCCTCCAATGATAGAAGAGTAATTACAATGACTTATTCCAAACAGCCTGTCGAATCGACATATTTGACGGGTAGAGTGTTGAGAGGGCACATTACATTACCAAACAAATTGGTGGCGTTAGTTTTGCCTTGTTTCATAAGCATTTGATGCCTTTGATTATCAAAAGGAATTAAGCATAACGTTTTTGCCCATTTACTGCTGCTCCTGGAGTAGCATCCTCTGCTTTCATTTACCAACAGAGCACGACTCTTACTGCAGTGCACTTTTCCCCAGATATATATATATATATATATATATATATATACTGAGGTTTCATTAATATAATTTATGATATGCAACAAGGGAACAGGTAGCATTCTGAATATAATTAAGAATGCAAAAAGGAGCAGGTATAGCTTACACATCGGTGCACCGGCAAGTGGACAAAGCCTTGAGCTCACCCGGGACCATGACTAGTTCTTGCTGGAAGTTTGCCAGAAGCTGTGAAGGTTCTTCCTGGAGGTCTCATCCAACATTGCTAGGTTCATTTCTCTCCTCCTGCTGATGATCCTGCCGCGCTTTTGACAGCGAACGCCCGTCAACGGCAAGTAGCAGTAATCTAGGTGAGCACGGCTTTTTGTACCAGATTCATGATTTGATTTCCTTTCCACGTATGAAGGTCATTTGGCCACTATGGTGCCCCTTTTTTTGTATTAATAGAGTACAGATGCAGTAACAGGCTGCTCAATTTAAAATTGCCTGTATTACAGCAGGCTTACAGGGATAATACTTCTTCATTTGTCTGTCTTGCCTTGCTGCAGGACATTTGTTTTTTGCTTTCACACAGTATATGCGTCATCGAGGATGTCGGTATTCCACTCACCTAGTCTATTCGTTAATGCTAGAAACACTTGGGAGAAAAATATATGATCTAAGGTACTTCCTCTGTAAACAAATATAAGAGCGTTTAGATCACTAGAGTAGTTATCTAAACGCTTTTGTAATTGCAGGTAGCATCAATAATTTAATATATGTTACCATAGCTTTACAACCTGGTGCACGGGCAAAGTGGACAAAGTTGTGAGCTCACCCGGGACCATGGTTGCTTCTTCGTGGAAGCTTCCCAGCATTTTGTATGCAACAAGGAGCAGGCAGCATAATGAATTTTGAATGCAATAAGAAACAGGTAGAATAATGAATTTGGCATAACAACAAGGAGCAGGTAGCATCATGAATTTAAAATATGTTGGTATAATAGCTTTACACCTCGTTGCAACCCCAGACCATGGTTGGTCCTTCCAAGAAGCTGTGAGGGGTGACTTTTGGACATTGTTAAGCACCCCTCCAAGATTGTTAGCTTCATTTTTCTCCTCCACCTTGTGCGCTTTTTACAGTGAGTGCTCGTCGAAGCCAAGCAGCATCGATCCAGGTGAGCAGGTCTTGAACCTTGCTTTCTTCTACGGTTTTGATTCTCCTTCTGTGTTCCACATGCCTTGTTTTTTTTTTGTTTGTTTCTCTATGTGTATTCTTAAAAGTAGAATCCAGGGATCTATTTTAGCTTAGAACAAATCTTTTTTTTTTGAAGAACACTCTGTTATGAAGATGTGAAGCAGGCGGACAAGATAGTTTACTTTTTTCATGTATTGCACCCAGCGTTGCATAAATAAATTAATAAAAGGAGAAAAATTTCTGTCATGTTCCTCCTCATGTTCTTCCTCTCAGTTCAGTTCCATATGTGTATAAAGTCCATGTTTGGATCAGGACGTAAATACGCTGTGCTAAGTGCGGGCGGGTGAATCGTCCATTACACTTTAATTACCTGCAAAATGGTGACAAGTGTTGGCTTATTTTGGTTTGGCGTGCTAGAGTGTGGTAGAAACCAAAGAATTCCTGAGTTAGTTTGGCACGCCACACATGCACAGCTCGGCGGTGCAAGGCATCATCCAAACAGGCCTTAAATCTCACTGGAATATTGCAGAGACATACTGGATTTCTAACTAAATTTTCACTTGATTGAAATTTTGCTGGTGTGTCTGTTCAATCTAACTTGATTGAAATTTTGGTGGAAACGTATCTGCTGAAAACAACTACTGCAATAGTCGGCTTGTTATATACTCGTACTGCAAAATTTACTTCCACAGCGCTAATTACATCTTGTTTGCTCGTAGGAAAATAATAGGTGTCCAGACTCTGGCCACCATGAGCTTACCTGCCATTGGGATCATTGGTGCCATCAATGAATGCGTCACTTTGTTTCAGTGGGCCAAGTCTGCCATTTCATCTCTGCATTCCCGATGGAGTGGCTCACAGGAGCAAAGCCTCCAGGATGGTGTGTTGCTATTGGAGAGTGGACTACAGCGCCTCAGGGATACTTTTCCTGCAATGTATGACCTAATCAACAAAGCAGAGTGGAGAAGCCATGAGAAAAGTGTGGCCAAACTGCTTCCCAATCTCAAGGATGCAGTGTATGAGGCCGAGGACCTTCTCGGTGAGTTCAAATGGTACGAGATGAAGGTGAAAATGGAGGTCATTGCAAGCAAATCTTCTTTTATTGAATTTTTTGATACGGTCATCCAAGGCAGCTTCAACAAACTGAATGATATCCAGTTGAGGTTGGATCACCTTTCGAGACAGTTGGAGAATATGGGACTTTGTGGAGTTACACAACGCTTTGACAAATTAGTCAGGCCTGAGACCACCTCTTTGCCAAATGAAACAAAAATATTTGGTCGTGACGAAGAGCTGGAGCAGGTGTTGGGTTTTCTTAATGTACCTACAAATTCAAAACGCAAGCGAGCAACTAGTTCAACTAATGCATCAACAAGCGCATCAGCAACCAACCAAGTTAGTAATGAATCAAGAATATCTAGTATTCATGTTCTGTCAATAGTTGGAATTGGGGGTGTAGGAAAGACTACTTTGGCCCAACATATCTCCAACCATCAACGAGTGAAGTCACACTTTGAGCTAATAATTTGGGTTCGTGTCTCAGATAATTTTGATGTAAAGAGGTTAACTAAAGAGGTCATACAATCTTGTAACGGAAAGGAGGCAACATTTGATAATTTGGATTCTCTTCAACGTGCTCTTTCAAACCATGTGGCCAAAAAAGGTTATTGATTGTCCTTGATGATATGTGGGATGATGCCCTGAAGGAAAATGGGCAGCGCTGGAAGAGGTTTTGTGCACCTTTTAGAAGTGTCCAAGAGGGAAGTGTGATGTTGGTCACCTTTAGATGTCCAACAGTTGACGAGGGGGTGCGCACAATGGATCCTGTTATATTGGAAGGTCTAGAGGATGACGTTTTTTGGAATTTCTCCAAATTGTGTGCGTTTAGATCTGAGAGTTCTTACAATAATCCCGAGTTGGAATGCATTGGTAGAAAAATACTTCCTAAACTGAAGGGTTCTCCCCTGGCCGCCAAAACTCTCGGTCGTATGTTAAGCATGGACCTTCAAACATCACATTGGAATTCTATACTTGAGAGTGAACTTTGGGAGTTGAGTCAAGAAGAGACTGACATTTTGCCTGCCCTTCGGTTGAGCTTCATGTATTTGTCATTCCATTTGAAGCAATGTTTCTCATTCTGTGCTGTGTACCCAAAAGATTACAAATTTGAGAAGGTTTCCTTAGCTGAGATTTGGAGAGCAGAAGGCTTTGTGCATCCTCAAGGTGGTGCTGCAATTCTATCTACAAGTTTGCAGTATTTTGAAGACCTTGTGGCACGGTCCTTCTTTCAATGTGTTGGTACCAGATATGTCATACATGACTTGATGCATGACATGGCACAAAAGGTTTCAGAGCACGACTGCTTCATCTTAAGAAATAAGAGTGACTTTGATAAAGTCCCCCAGAGTGTCCGTCATCTGCACATACTCCCTAATTGTGACTTTGATGATTCTAACTTGTTGAGTCTATGCAAGTTCACGAAGCTGCGTACCCTAATATGTAATAAGAAATTAGGGAACAGAACAATCTTTGTAATGCGTCAATGGGGTACTAAACTTCTACGTATGTGTGTTTTTTCTTCTGCCTTCGTAAATCAGTTACCGGATAGTATTGGCAACTGGAAGCATCTTTGGTACCTTGTAATCTCCAGAATTTGTCCTTTGAAGAGGATTCCTTCAACTTTCTGTTGGTTATATAATCTGCAGACTTTGTATGCTAAGAACTGCAAGCTAGAAAGCTTACCCAGTGACTTTGGAAAGTTGATCAATTTAGAGAGTTTTGGGTCAGGGGGATTTTCATATTCTGCCGGTGGTGAGATGGAACTTGATTCAGCCATGGGGTTAGGCCAAGTAATTAGGTTAATGAAGAATCTGAACCAATTTCATGGAAAGTTGACTATAAATAATGTTCGGGTCCTAAGTACGGAATATGCAGCAGAATTTGAACTGAAGAATAAGAAGTATCTAGAAGAGTTGTCACTGATGATGGGTTCATCGATGATGGGTTCATCGATGGAAGGCACCTTAGAGTACCAGAACAAACAAGTCCTTGAAGTTTTGCAACCTCCCATCAGTGTAAAGTCTCTGTATCTTGAGGATTATGCCAGTGCCTCGCTCCCAAGCTGGTTTCTGCCACACAACTTGCCAAGCTTAAAATTGCTTACTTTTGTATGCTGTGTTTCGACTTGGGAGCATATCATCTCCCTCGACGTCAGCGTCAGTACCAACTGAAAGGTTTGTGGATTTTCATTACCTTGAAGAACTGAAAATGGATTACAGTACAGACATCAGCACCCGAAGGTTGGTATCACCGTCCCTTAAGAAGCTCGATCTATCGAATTCTGGCATCTTTTGCAGTATTGACTGCTTCTCCCTCACCAACTTTAATTTAACATGTCGATATGTCACATCCATCCAACTACAAATGTGGAGCCTTCCGTCTCTACGGCACGATTCCAGAATCATCGCTTGGCTGCTGCTTAGATGAGATGAAACCTGAGCTGACTTCTCTGTTTTAGTACCGGCCAGGCCTGCTTCTTAAGTGAACTTGAGCATTATCTGCAGGTCTCTTGCATATATTGAAGGCAACACTAGAACATTCCCGTCCCTCAATGTCCTAAAGGTTTCATCCTGTCCTGAGTTGTTAACCCTGATGGCATCCTAACGCAAGAATATCTACCCGCTATTTTGGAAATTGACATCAGGCATTGCCCCAAGCTACCGTCTCTGCCCATTGCGTATTGTCCAAATCTGAAACATCTGGTGGTTGAAGAGTGCCCAAGTCTCAAGTGGCAGGCGGGATTGGAGTTACCATCCTCTCTCCAAAAGCTCGGCTTAACACAATGTGGGGATATCTCACCATATGTTCCCAGCTGCCTACTAGGCCTCACATCCCTCGTCTCACTGAGCATTGGTGGCCAAGGTATAACATCCATTCCAGGCGACATTTGGCATAGTAATCTTCCATCACTGGAGGAGTTGGTGATTTCGGGTTGTCCAGATCTAGTTTCAATTGGTGGAGCAAAGGCAGTTGCAAAAATAAAGAAGGTGATGATATCCAACTGTCCAAAGTTAAAGAAAGCGGAGCAGATCAGAAGAACCGGCCTAAAGTTATTCCATTTAGATTACGTTTTGAGGAAATTTGCTAACCTGTAGTTGTATGAGCGTTGTCATGTATGTATTATGTCCAGCTTGTACTTCTCTGTTGTTTGAAATTCTGTATATACTGAGAATAACGCATGTATTATGCAGTAGCAAACCAACTTAAATTGTTATCACTAAAGTAGGCTGAACTTACTCGTTGATGACACCTGCATGTACTTTATGTCCTGTTTCTGCTTGGCAGTTTGAATGCAGTCAATATAGCATATTGATTTGCTAATATTTCCCGGAAAGAAACTTCGATGTTTACACTAATTCCATACATGTAACAGTCGTACAAACTTGCTAACCTGTTGCTGTGTGCTGTCGTGCAGCAACTCTTGTCTTCTTTTTTTGTGCCAAATTGGCTTTACTGACCATGTTTTCTTCTTCAAGTACAAGGGACAAGTAGATGACAAACGAGCAGGGAGCCGTTACTGCATTAATTACTTGGAAGTTGAAAGAGCTGAGGATAACAAGACGCCTCACGTCTTTCGTCTTCGTCGTCTGCAATCCATAATTGTGCTGAAAACTCTCAGTTCCCAGTTAATAAACTTGTTTTAACCATGGAAATGACAGTTAATAAACATGTTGTGTCTGCCATGCATGAGCACTGCATCTGCCTGTTCATGATCTTTCCCCCTTCCACTGTAGTTTATGTTGCTTTGTGACTTTTACTTGTGTTGTTTTTCTTCTGTAGTTTTCCATTTCTATGTCCAGTAATAAAGAAAAAATAATCAGCAAGTTTGCTGTAGCAGCTTGTAGGGGGCAGATTTGTACACCTATTTCCTGAGTTTATTCTTTCAAGAGCCGGTCTCCTGGGTTGTTCAGACTGGATCTGAATGCATTTGTGTATAAACGTATGGAACGCATCTGCATTGGGTGGCTGTGCCGTTGCGCAAAACATATACTTCCTCCGTTCCTAAATGTAAGTCTTTGTAGATATTTCATTATGGACTACATACGGAGCATAATGAGTGAATCTACACTCAAAATGCATCTATATACATCCGTATGTGGTTCATAGTGAAATCTCTACAAAGACTTATATTTAGGAACGGAGGGAGTAGACTGCAAACACAACGCCACCGTCACCCGCTCCCACTTGCTTCAACTTAAACCGATCATATCCTTTCTGTAGCAGTAGGATTTATTCTCTTCAACTCCCACAAGAAGATTGGTATATACTAGGCTAGCGTTTATAAATAACTTTAACTGATTGGCTGACACATATAGTAGAACACAGAGGTGAGCTTAATGGTTAATGTATAACATGCCAACAACTAATATAGGAAATATATTTAATTTTTGAGCTGCAGCAAACATTTCTCAAGAGCACATTGACTATTTCTTATTTGCTGGCTCAAATGTAGACTCAGAAACAGGGTATCCAAACACAAAAACAGAGCAGGTGGAAACGATTTGCAGTAGGGTACTAAACCAAACCAAACCAAACCAGAATTGGAATTTTTTGCCAGTTGATTCTGGTGATGTGTACATCATATCACACACAATCAACATCCCATCTTACGCTTAGATACTACTCACTCTATAAACTAATATAAGACTTTTTAGATCATCACTTTAGTTGCAACTTGCAACACCAGTCTGTAGCAGAGCAGAGCAGCGTCAGTCACTCAAACCTGAACAGTCTAGCTAGTGCAGCAGCAGCTCCTTCAAGTTCATAGTTATAGGGTCGTCCAAGCTGATCACTTCCGGCGGCCCTTTGGACCAACACAGCTCGGGACAAGACTCCATCACAGTCAGCTAGCTGCTCGGCCCCACAAAAAAAAACTAGCTTCTCCATCCCCAAGGATTTCTTTTTTCATGCGAAATGCCTTTTAGTCTTCGCCGATTGTTCTGACTGATATTCCGGTTGCTGGCACACCGTTTTACATGTTGCGTCAAAAAAAAAAAGTCTCTGCTATAGCTTGTTTTTCTCGAACTCAGAAATTCTCTGCCAGTTAAATTGGACATGAATCAAAGGATAATGCATAATTAATTTCCACAGTATAATTGCCGAATTGTTTATTGATTTGACTCCAAAAAGACAGTGCTGAGACGAATGTTGTCCAAACATAGATACAACAAATACAAGAAATATATGCAGACAACCAATTCAGGAAATATGTTCTTAATTCAAAGAAAGAAAGATCATACAACCAACTGATACTACCAGGTGACCTCAAAGGACAAACTGTCTACTGAACAGACAATGGAAAGAACCCCGTATTGTCATTTGACAATCCCTCTTGTGGAGCCTTCCTAGTATTCATTTTCCAATATTTCCCAGCTGAATATAGAGTCAATTCTGAAAACACAAAAAACAAAAAAAAACCTGAATGGAGCATTTGCTCGTGCTGCTTCGCATGCTTAATAAGATCAGAATAATTTTTTGTGAATACATACAACACCCATCCTATTTGTAGCCACCAATCATCCATCAGGTTGCTATATAATTGGTTGTCTGCATATATTTCTTGTATTTTCTGCATAATCTGGTGGAAAACGAAGTTCCAAGTGCAAATTTTTCTCGACAAAGGAAGCAGAGGCAGATTCTTATAAAAAAATAATGAGCAGAGGCAGAGGCAGAGTTTAGAGAGGTGGGTTTTGGACCGTTGATCTGCAATCCGACCACGCAGATCGTTCCGCCCCTCCCGCTGTACAGGCCCCCAACCCAGCCCAACTGCGCATCCCCAATGTGCCAACATCGCCGGCGCCGCCTAACAGCGTCGCATTCGCCGCCGTGTTCCCTGGGCCTTGGCGCCGCGGCGCTTCGTCCTACCCGGCGGCACCCCGGAGGCTGCCACGCCTCTCTCCTTTGCCGGCCACCGCGCACGCTCCGGGTCATTGGCGACCACGTCGAGGACCCCCATCCTGTACGAGGGAAAGTACCACCTACTGCTCCGTGCTTTCTTAGTTATGCTGCATTCAAATTGTTTAATTCAGATAGAACCACGAGAAAGCTGACGAGCTGCGCCTGATTGCAAAGAGAGCCTTGGCTCAGTGGTTGGGCATGCGGTTATGCAGCCTAGCGACCTGAGTTCAATTCCTAAAATTGACAGGTGATGCACAGGGGTTTTCCCCCGTTTATTGAGGATCAAGCTTGGTGTGTGGTGTAACCTCTCATCAAGAAATATCTTGATACTCATTAAAAAAAAATCTGAGGACCATGTTTATCTTGGTACTCATACTAAAATGGACAATGAGCAGAGCTTAGCTAAGGAATGTTCTTTACTATTAAAGTATATATGTTGATCCTCATGTTAATGCTAGTGCTTACTGCACTTTTTTCTAAGACAGTGTTTGTGTTTCAGGAGTACCGAAAACAATTTGCTGAAGCAGCTCACTAATACAGTATATGCATGTGATGCGGAGCTGCTGGGGCTTGGAGTTGTTTAAGACAGTGTTTGGGGTTTCAGAAGTAAGGAAAACAATTTTGTTTTGCAGGATTCGGACTACTCATTTGTGATTGTTTAAAGCTGCAACCAGACTAAAATTTGTTGTAAGCAGTTTTGCAGGGATAATAATTTTATGCCTCCACTGATCATTTCAATCTGAGGTTGTGTGGGCTTAACTTTTCGGTCACATGGCTGCTAGAAAGAAAGCTGCTGCAGTTTGAGCTGTTGCCCATTTGGTTTGAGAGCCAGATGATCGAGCTGAATTAGGATTAGTCTGTACAACAATTTGGAACTCTAAACAGGCAAGACAGTTCAGAGTTTTCGCTTGAGCATCTCCAAGACATATTGGGGCTGAACCCTGCACTGCATCTGCCTGCCTGCCCGTTGATGGTCTTAGCTAGTGAGACGATGACTTGAGGTGTTGATGCAGGGACTGATTGCTGCAACCAGGGTTTTGTTTACAGCTCGAAATTTCAAGATTTACCATGGTTACCGCATATTTCGGCCCCCCTCGGTAAATGGGCATTTTGAGCAAAAAATTCCAATTTTCGAATTTTTTGAATTCAAATGCTCAATGTAATAGTAAAGTATGGCAGCACTTGACAACACGTGTGTAGACAAAGTTCCACTAGCTAGTAGCTCTTTCATGATAAATATGAGTTCAAGTGCTATCTATATCTATTTTGAAAGAATTTGAACTTAAAAATTCAATTATAAATTTCATTCGAAATTTGCTCGAAATTTCTTGGTAACCGTGGTAACCACGTTTGCCAGTCCCCCTCGGTAAAAATGCACCATTTGGTAACCAAAACGTTGGCTGCAACTGAAATGATTCGTCAGCGACAGTTTCGGTAAAAATGACAGGAACACTAAATAGGCAAGTCAGTTCAGAGTTTTTTTGTTGAGCATCTCCAAGACATGTTGTGTCTGTACCCTGCACTGCATCTGCCTGCCTGCCTTTTGATGATCAAGCAAGCAGATTTGAGGTGTTTGATGCAGTACAGGGACTGATTGATGCAGCCCAATTGATTTGCAGTGCAGCGACAGTTTTGGAGGCGTTTCTGCCCATTTCTGTTGCTAGCAGAGCACCGCTCTTGCTGCACTTCTTTCAGATACTACATACACTACTGAGGTTTCAGTGACCGTTTGGTTTTCAACTACCTTCCGAGCTGCTACAGATGGATTTATGTAATGGTTCATTGCTTCTGTTGTTGCTGTCATGATGACTCCACATGTCTCAACATGTTTACGATAATTCTCAGAACCGGAGGGAGTATTTTGTTTTGTTTTCACGCGTGCTCAACGCTCAATATAATTCTCAGAACCAGATGGATTTATGTATTTGTGATCAAGGCTGTTGGTATTCCGGTCGCTCCGTATTCGATACATTTGTTTTCGCGACCGTGTACAGCTTGGAAATAAATAAAGAAATCTATTTTAATATAATATATGCAACAAGGAGCAGCTAGCATCAAAATTCTAGGATACGATGATGACTAAGCTTACACCTGGGTGTTGTCGCCAAGGAGAAGCAAACAAAGCGACCATGGTTGGTTGCTACTTCCGCCCACAAGCTGTATGTATGTGAGGGTTGACACTTTCCAAGGGATTGTCATTAGGCTCCCCTCCCTCACATTTCAGACCCATCCAAGATTTATCTGCTGCTGCTGCGCATTTGGCAGTGAGCTGCTCGTAAACGGCAAGCAGCACCTCTTTTGCGTTCCACATACTCTTTGATTTTCCTTTGTGTTGAATAGAATCCACCAACCTATTTTAGTCCTGAAAAAACCATTTTTTCCAGGAAGAAAATTCGAGGCAAATTTAAGTAAGCTGAGCAGGAGAAAACTGGAGCAAGCAGAAGGCTCCGTTTTATGGTGTGGAGAAGGAGGACAAGATAATTTGGTATTGTTTTCATACGTTGCTCCTACAGTCTCTCTTTCATGTTTTGACTTTCGACTCCATCATATTTCATGTTTCATGGCATGGTCCTCCCTGGGCTATTCCATGTGTGAACTCATTTCAATACGCAATGTATATTTCTCCACATGACATATATATTGAGTTGTACGCATTCCACATACACGATTTCTAGTGAAAGTACAGTATGTTTGCTAATAATTGCAAACCGATATTGAAACCTAATGATCTTCTCCCTCAATAAAACTTAATGATTTTTTCACTGCAACATCATTCAAGATGTTACTTTAACTTGTTGTCTTGCCGATGTATCCGTTGAGACTAATTTCATGGGTGGAAACGTATCTGGAGAAAATAATTACTGCACTAGTCGGCTCGTTGTATATTCTGACAACAAAAATTACTTCCATAATGCTAATTGTGTCCACTATTTGCTCCCAGGACGAAAATTGATGTCCAGGCTCCAGCAACCATGAGCTTATCTGCCGTTGGGATCCTCAGTGCCATCAATGAGTGTGTCAGTTTGTTTCAGTCAGCCAAATCTGCCATTTCATCTCTGCACTCCCGATGGAGTAGCTCACAGGAGCAAATTCTTCAGGACCATGTATTGCAATTACAAAGTGACCTACGACGTCTCTGTGACACCCTACCTGCAATGTACGACCTCATTAATGGAGCAGAGTGGAGAAGCTACGAAGAGCGTGTGGAAAAGCTCCTTCCAAGTCTCAAGGATGCCGTGTCTGAGGCTGAGGACCTTATTGATGAGTTCAGATGGTACGAGATGAAGGTGCAAGTTGAAGGCAATGCAAACCAATCTCCTTTCATTGATTTCCTTGATAAGGTCACCCAAGGTAACTTCAACAAATTGAATGATATCCAATCAAGGTTGGATCATCTTTCTTGTCAGATGGAGAATATGGGGCTTCGTGGAGTTACACAATGCTTTGACGAATTAGTCAGGCCAGTAACCACTTCTTTCTTGTCAAAGGGAACAGAGATATTTGGTCGTGACAAGGAGCTGAATCAGGTATTGGAATTTCTTAATGTACCTACACGTCCAAAACGCAAGAGAGCAACTAGTTCAGTCAATGCATCAACAAGCACGTCATCAAGCAACCATGTTAAAGGCGAATCGATAATATTGAGTCTTCCTGTTTTGGTGGTAGCTGGAATTGGTGGTGTTGGAAAGACTACTTTAGCCCAACATACCTGCAACCATCAACTAGTAAAGTCTCACTTTGAACTAATAATTTGGATTTCTGTCTCTGATAACTTTAATGTGAAGACGTTAACTAAAGAGGTCATAGAATCATGCACTGGAAATGAGGCAAAGGTTGATAATTTGGATTCTCTTCAGCGTGCTCTTTCTAACCACGTGAAAAATAAAAGGTTATTGATAGTCCTTGATGATGTGTGGGATGATGCTTTGAAGGACAGTGGGCGGTGTTGGGAGATGTTTTGTGCACCTTTTACAAGTGTCCAAGAGGGAAGTGCGATGTTAGTCACCACTAGATGTCCAAATGTTACCAAGGCCGTGCACACAATGGAGCCTGTTATAGTCGAAGGTCTAAAGGATGACGTCTTTTGGAATTTCTTCAAGTTATGCACGTTTGGATCTGAGGGTTCTAGCAATGATCCTGAGTTAGAGCGCATTGGAAGAAGAATACTACCTAAACTGAAGGGTTCTCCTTTGGCCGCCAAAACTCTGGGCCGGATGTTAAGCATGCACCTTGAAGCATCACACTGGAATTCTATACTTGACAGTGAATTGTGGGAGTTGAAACAAAAGGAAACAGATATCTTGCCAGCCCTTCGATTGAGCTACATGTATTTACCATTTTGTTTGAAGCAATGCTTTGCATTTTGTGCCGTGTATCCCAAAGATTACAAATTTGAGAAGACATGCTTAGCTGAAATTTGGGCAGCGGAAGGCTTTGTGGAGCCTCAAGGTGGTGTTTCTATTCAATATATTGGTTGCCAGTACTTTGAAGACCTTGTGGCACGGTCCTTCTTTCAAAAGGTCAATGGTGGATACGTAATCCATGACTTGTTGCATGACATGGCACAAAAAGTTTCAAAGCACGACTGCTCCATCTTAAGAAATAAGAGTGACTTTGATAAAGTTCCCCAGAATGTTCGGCATCTGTATGTACTCCCTAGCAGTGACTTTGATGATTCTAGCATGTTGAGACTATGCAAGTACACAAAGTTGCGCACACTAATTTGCCCGAATTATTTTGAGAAAACAGGCATTGTAATGGGCCATTGGTGTACTAAACTTCCGTCTATCCGTGTGATTTCTTGTGCCTTCATAGATGAGTTACCAGATAGTATTGGCAATTGGAAGCATATTCGGTACCTTGAAATCTTCGGACCTTCTATTTCAAAGAGGATCCCTTCAACTTTCTGTTGGTTATATAATCTGCAGATTTTATATGCCAAGAATTACACACTACGAAGCTTATCCGGTGACTTTGGGAAGTTGATCAATTTGCAGAAATTCGAAATAGAAGGACTTGCTCTTGATTCATCCCATGAAGAGGGACAGGGAATTAGGTCAATAAAGAATCTGAACCAAATTCATGGATACTTGGTGATAAATAATATTAGCATCCTAAGTAAGGATCACGCAGCAGAAGCTGAATTGAAGAATAAGAAATATCTTGATAGGTTGATATTGATTATGCGAGTGGCTTTAGGCTTCCCCGAGGTTTATATTCACAACAATGATTTAGAAGTGCTTGAAGTTATGCAACCTCCTATCAGCCTCAAGTCTTTGCTCCTCTCAAATTATGTAGGTGTCTCGCTCCCAAGATGGTTTGAACCACACAACTTGCCAAACTTGAAATCACTTACTTTTAGAGGTTGTGTTGGGCTGAAGAGCGTGGCTTCCGGGAGGCGGGGGAGACGTGACGAGCGGCTGGGTGCTGGCAGCGCTGATGCCGGCGTGCGACATCATGGCCGGCGGGGCTTAACGGGCCCGCTTCGGGCCTTGCTGGGCCAGGGGTGGCCCGGCATGCCCCGCTGTCGCGTCCGGACGGCGACCGCGACGGTGCCGGAGGCATGG
>LT934114.1:789715324-789730634 GCA_900231445.1 Triticum turgidum subsp. durum | reverse complement strand
ATGGTGATGGTGGCGGAATCGGAGAGGACGACCTTGCGGTAGAACCATTGGTGCACCCTCTCGGCAGTATACGTCATAGTGTCGTAGGGGTACAGCGGGGGTCCCCTGAGGAACCACATCAGGTCGATGGCGAACTCGCGCCCGTAGTCAGTGAAAACGTGGGGGATGGTGTCGATAGGCGGGTGCGCGCGGCGCTCGCCGGTCGACGGGTTGACGGGTGACGAGCCAGCCGCGGGAGGAGGAGCCAAGGATGGCGTGGTCGGGCCCCGGGGAGCGCACGGCTGCGGCGCGGCGTTCGGCGAGGGAGGGAGAAGATGGTGGGGGTCTCCGGGGCGTCGCCGGGCAGGAGAAGACACTGCGCCTCCGGCTTGAACGCATCGCGCGAGGCGCGGAAGACGGCGGCGAAGGCGAGGCGGTCGAGGAGGCTAAGGCGGCCGTGGATGTTGGCTAGCATCTCCACGGGGAGACTGGTGACGGCGGCGGCGGTGGCCTTCTTTCGGTGTCGCTTGCGCCCCATTGCTTGGATCGGACCGATTTGGGGCTAAAAAAAAGGTAACCAAGCACAATCCAGTCGGCCCAAAAAAATTCCCCTAGAAAAAGGTTTGCCATGTCCAAACAAAATATCAAATTTGCCATTATTCAAACACTGCGGTAAATTTTCCATTATCCATTAAAAACTATATTTGCCATGGCGTGTGATCTGAATTTCCCATGATGTGTCAACTAAATTTTCCATGGTCCATAGAATAAAATTGCCATGGTATATTATGAAAATGCGGCAAATCTTTAAGGATTTGTTCTTACGTGCCAAAGACAAATGCTAAAACTTTCTTGCCATGGAAAACAGCTTATCAAAATTTTCATGGTAAAATAATGTGCTTATGGCATGGCAAAAGTTGTAGTTGTGACATAGCAAAAGCTATGAAAATCTTATTTTTCCATGGTAAAGCAGTGCTAAAGTTTTTGCAATGGAAAAAAGTTCTTTTTTTTTGGCCGTGGTAAAAAAGATTACAAATTTGCCGTTGTAAAAAAAATATGTACGGCATGGCAAACGATGTAGTGGTGACTTCTTTTTTGGCATGGCACAACAGTGCTAAACATGGCAAAATCTAGAGAAATTTTGATTCACGACTCATGGTAAAAGCTAGAGTTTGTATGTATTGGCCACATGGAAAATTTAAAAAGGATTTGCACTATTGTATGTATTGGTCGCATGGCCATGGACAAATGGCCATGGAAAATTATTGAATATATATAATTCCCGCACTACACACGACAAACTAATTGTCATATTGTACAGAATATCATGGTCTACACAATTTGACATGCTCAAAAGAAACTTTTCACAAAAAGCTCTCAAGATGTACTCAATGTGTACCCATGCGAACTAGTAAGAATCTGCCATGTCTCGCACACCAAAAAACATAGTTTTTTCCATCTTAACAAGATTTGTTTTTTGCAATGCGAACATTACCAAACAGGAGTAAAAAAGTCATGAGCTATTAAATTTACATGTAAAAAGTATTCTTCAGTTTCCATGTAATCTAAAGTTGCAAAAATTGCAAAAAAGAACACATCTTAAAAATTGCCATGGAACGCATCTTAAAACATGTTAATTGAGTTGCTATGGCAAATCACATTATAGAAACAAATTAATTAATGCATAGTCACCCAGCAGAAAAAATATTGGACAACACCATCATTTATAGAAATTAACTAGACTGTAAGATTTGAATATAATGGTTTTTTCCAAAGGCATGAGGCAAGCCATGGCGCCGACCACCGCCGCGAGCAACCCTGCGGCAGCAACTCGGTGGTCCAGCACGTCAACACCGATGGGTTGCCGCATGCTCCTCTTCCTGCTATGTCTGCCTCCCACTTCTACGTTGCACCGGCGTTTATGGCAGCGACGCGGCTGAGCACTAACCTAGGCCGGTCCACTTAATTGCTACCCCCTCCGCGCAGTAAATTTATTCCGTTGTTTGTTGTGGTCTAGAAACCAAACTAGCCATGATGCGTAAAGAAAATTAATTGCCATGGTCCAGCATCAAAATTATCATGATGCATATACCAAAAATGCCATGATCCATAAAGTAAATTTTCCATAGTCACATAAAAATTTGTATTTTCCGTGTTGCAAAAAACGACCCTAATATTGACCGAACATGAAAAAGGGACCCTAATAAAAATGTTGTTATCCTCAATTTGCCATGGCAAAAATGAGAAAACACACAAAATATAAAAATCTACCATGTGAGTAGTACGCATGATTGCGATAAGTAAACGATAGAGCAACGTGACATGGCAAAAAGTTGTAAGATTTTGCCATGGCGGAATATGTTTTGGTAACATGGCAAAAGTTGTAAGATTTTGCCTCGGCAAAAAAATGTTTTGGTACATGGCAAAAGGACGGAGAAAAGTTTGTTATTTTCATGTACCCACGGCCAAATGTCATCTATCTATTTTGTGCAAAAAGGTATCGACATGATTGCCACCGCATCCTTTGGTAGAAAAATTTCCGAAGTAGTGGCGTTGTCCCATTCTGCACTAGGTAGAATTAAGTCGCCTGGTAGCTGCGTCGGGTTTTTTATCCAGCTCATAATTGGTTTAATGTTCGAAGGTCTAGGAACCCAGTTATGTTGCTAGATGTTCATCGTTTGTCCGTTGTGGGCGACGTATCAGCCCTTGCGTTAATACATCTCGGCTCTCAAAAGTATCAACCGCCAAATTTGGGATGGGGCCGAACCCAGTTCAGCTTGCAAGAAACCAGCGTTAGGTTGATATTTGGCTTTTAAGACATGCGCACTAAGGGAACCCGTGTCAATTAAGACTCTCCATGCCTACCTGGGCAAGAGGGCTGGGTTGAATAACTCGATATCGCGGTATCCTAGGCCACTACCATATTTTCTTTCTTGTCATCTTACTCCACGAGACCCAACTTAGCTTCCTTTGCCCCTCTTTGCCGCCCCACCAAAACTTTCTTGTCAATGAATTGATATGCTCACAAAGATCAGTGTAGCCCAACGGCTATTGTAAGCCGACGGCCTGTACGTGGCTGTCGGCATAGTTCCATGTAGGCCGACGGCAGCTGTCGGCATTGTTTTGGCCGTTGGGTTAGGGCTGGTTTCCGGTAGTGACATAGGCATGTGAACTCCTGCTAATGGAGCTGGCGCTGACCGAGGATGTGCTCGTGATGTTCCAGGTAGCACAGCTCACGATGCAAACCAATTAAAGGACAGGTAGTGGTACCCTGGAGCTCGGCCTACACAAGAACTTTGTGATCAAACAAACAACGGGTGATAATATCATTTTGTTTTTCCAATGTCAAACCTGGTAGCCCAAACTACAATATAGCTGGTTTTTTTAGGATCGGACACAGCGGGTGCAGGAAGAGCAACCAAGAGATGAACTAGTATACTACAGCTGAAGCTAGCTTGCTTCTTGGCGCTGGATGGAGTGGTCGAGGTGGTGGCTCACGTACACACACTTAGTAGTAGTGAGGAGACACACACAGTGGTACTAGTATTGGATGAATGCTTCTTGTATTGCACTGGAATGCCTGGTTACAACTCAAAGGACCTGGGGTCCTTTTTATAGGCCCGGGTGTGCACAGCTCACACACACATGCTAGAAATTACGGGGCTACTACCATGGCCATGCAAAGCCATTTCCTAGAAACTACTACGTAATTGCTTCCACAGCTAAAGCCTAATGCTATACTTACCTGCATCTCCACCTCAGCCTTTTGACTAGATAAAGCCTAGTACTATCTAGCTACTTCTCCATCTCAGTCTTTTGATCCGAGAAAGCCTAGCATAGTACCTGCTACTTTCCAAGCAATGGCAGTTGTGCACTGCCCTTTAGACTGGGTTTAATCAACAAAACCAATTTTCGACAGGGTCATGTCATGGGGAGAACACATTATTCCAAACGGGAAATCATCAGTATATGCGCCATTCATATTTCATTTCTAATGTTATATCTATTACTCGATGTTCTTTAACATCCTCATCATTCACTGGATATAGTCGTCATTGTAGGTATCGCTGATCACCGACACGAACTGCTCGAGTCACGGCAGCTGGTGGAGATCCTTAATGGCGTTGACGATGTACGAGTCCGCCGCGCAGCATATCGGTGACGACTGCTGACTCAAGTGGTGGTGGTCGCCGCTCAGGCTGAAACCCCCTGTGAGGAACCGCTGGATGAGTGCCACCTGCACCCAGCTCCGAGTAGCCGTCGGCGGTCGTGGCCGTGCAGTCGAAGGTGTCCCATACCCAGATCTCAAAGGCCTGGCAGGACTGCGCTGCCGAGGGCTCAGCACTGCCGTCGTCCCAGAAGACAATCTAGCATGCCTGTACAGCGCAGTTGTACTCGCATCGCAGGAGTAGCAGAACTCATGGCCACACCTGCAGAAGTGACCAAGGACCTTTAGCATGGAGACAAGAATTGCATGAAAACGCGGACATAAATGAATGAATGAATTCAGTAGTAAATGGGAACATCATTTGAGGCTGTATGTGGCCGTGTGGGTAATCTCTTTCCGTGCACAAGCCATCAATTACTAGCCTTTTCAAATAATGTTCTAGGATTCGTTATTTTTATGCTTTTAACTGATAGATTCAAGTTACAACTTAGTTCTACTTCTAAATACACTTGCTTATTTTGTCGAAATCTCATTCATCTCAGGGCGTCTGAGGGTTAACAAGAAACAACCAGAATGTTTTACTATATGACAAATTCAAGCTACAAATATCTGAAAATAAAATGCAGGGAAAGGAAGTCATGTAGATGCAGCCCTGCATGAGTTGGATCATTCGTCGACATCTCTGACAATGCCTCCAACTATTGTTTTGTGCTATAGCCGATGCAAAGATAAGTCTCCTGCATCTCGTCTTTCCTGGACAGGCAGGCTCTGGTACTCATCACACTCCATCTTGATGTGCCATGGCACTCCACACAGTTCATACAGATGTCTCCATTGCAATTTTGGGCACTCATGCCGTTGAGGTCCGACTGAATTGTATGCACACTGCTTTCACGCATGGCTGAATTGGACGTGTTTGTACCATTGATCAACACAACATAGCTGAATTGTATGCACTTTCACTATATGCAAATTCACCCTTTAGGTCTAACTAAGGTAAGAAGGGAAGCCAAAAACATCTGGCAGTGATACTTTGATCACTTCAATTAGCTTACTGTAGATAAGGCTCACTATCTAGTTGATTTTCAGATTGGTCATACACAAACTAATTTTCAGAACAGTGATGTTCAGAAACTAGATGATTTTTACATCAGTAATTCAGAAACTTATTGATATTTAGTTGAGTGGTTTTCCGAAGAGAGCAAACAAATTCAGGAACACCAAAGCTAACCTTCACGCGTGCAAAGGCAGACCGTGGAGCGTGGGACTGGGAGGGGTACTCATCCTCGGCGGGAGAGCCAGCGACGGTTATGGACACCGGCCTTTCTCCGTCCCTTGCCGCGGCTGACAACTGCACGAGATAACAGGCGTCAGAAGTGGTCCATGGGAAACGAGGCATCCTATGGACTGGTCGCCGGCGTTTATGGCTGATCCAGGGAGAGACGCGCTGCTGTGGGGAATTGGCGGCGGAAAATTCGTGCTACGCACATCTAATGAGAACGGATCAAGGCACTGAACTGCTAATCTACCACTATACCCTTTCTATAGAAAAAAAATAAAACCTTTAAACGAATGTCTCAGATCCAATGGCCAGGAAAAATCAGAGCCGGATTTACATGAAAGTACAATTTGTAACTCGCCAATCACCCTAAAACAGCTCCATCCTTCCATAAAAAGTTCAAAACTCCAACGATGTAAATGAAAATAAATAAATAATAGATCCATTTGATTAAAAAAGATCGTTGCCTTAGAAAAAGATATCCTCCTTCCATAAAAACTCCAACGATGTAAACGAAAAAAAATAAATAATAGTAGATCCGTTTGATTAAAAAAAGGATATTCACGTTGGTAAGTCAAGATTTGTTTTCCCTCAACAGATATGCTGAACGTAATATGTCATTTTAAGTCCAAACTGATTAAGTTAAAAGAAGCAAGTACATAATGAGCGCTTTAGCATGTGTCTGCATGCTACAATTAGAGAGTCCATATATGGTACGATTTGAAAAAAAAATATGGTACAAGTCATACGTGATTTCAGTCCAACATGGCAAGGTAAAACGCATGTTCGAAAGTCCATTGGTATCACATACGTGATTGGAGTCTAACGTGATACGTTTTTTTGAAGAAAAAAGCATATGTGATAGAGCAAACAGTACAACTCATACAGATAAATGTGTTCATGCATAAAGGCATGTGTACAAAAACAATACAAATATATCAGGCACCAGCGCGAAGGTCCACACGCCAGGGACCGCAAACCTCATGATGGCCTGAGCGATGGCGTAGCTAGCCACGCACCAATGTGAACAAGATAGGACCATCCTAAGAAAAATGTACCACTCCAGTAGCAATATAAATATATACAGACACACGTGTCCAGTAGCAAAACCAAACTGTTTTTGAATTCAGTTGCAAAACCAAATGCCTGTTCGTTGTTCAGACTATTCCTGATCATGAACAGGAAGATGCACGCAGTGGTCATGCACGCACTCAAACACTGTGATTAGCTTTACCCTATCCAAAAACAAAAAAGAGAACACCAGAGTTGGTCAATGCACATTGAGGGTCGATGATAAGTGAGCATAAAAATGATTGCTTGGATGAGAACTTTGTGGATGGCCGCCGGCGGTCGTGGAACTGAGTATGCATCAACTGCATGGCTGCTCATTTTTGGTACTCCCTTCATCATCTTTTTTCGGCACCAAAAATGGCTGCTTGGTTGTGCTGTGCTGCCCTGCCTGTTCACTCTTCCTAATTGCTTCAGACTAATCCTGGTCGACAAACAAATTAGCCTGCTCAAAATGCAGCAGCTTTCTGTAGCAGCCATCAACTCTTAAGAATTCAGCTTGGTTGTAGCTTGAAAACATTCAGAGATGCAAAAGCAAAACAAACACAAGAGGCTCACAAGTCTGAACCATGAAAACCAGTAAGTTGTTTTCGTTACTTCTGAACCCCAAACACTGTCTTTAAAACAAGTGCAGTAAGCAGGCTTCAGGCTCTCAAATCATCCAAAGCACCAGCAGCCAATGCATATACTTAAATAAAAAACTGTGCCTTAGCTATGCTCTGCTGCGCACATCGATGTGAGGTTCTCTTGATCTCGCATCAACAAACCTCCCAGACCACGAGGGATCTGAGGTTCTTTTGATCCGCTCCGCTTTCTCTACCTTTGGACACCCCCAGACCACGACCTCCTTTATATTTGCAACTGCCTCTGCTCCACCAATTGAAACTAGGTCTTGACATCTCATAATCACCAATTTCTCGAGTGATACAAGATAATTGTGCCAAATGTTGCCTGGAATGGATGTTATACCATCGCATCCACCCAACTCCAGTGAGACAAGGGATGTGAGGTTCTTTAGGGAGTTGGGAAGATATGGAGAGATGTCCCCACACCGCTCTAAGCTGAGCCTTTGGAGAGATGATGGCAATACCAGTCCTCTTAGCCATTTGAGACTTGGGCAGTTATCAACCGCCAGATGTTTCAGATTAGGAAAACTCCCAAACCTTTCGAATGGCAGGGACAGTAACTCGAGACAACATGCGACATGAATTTCCTCAATAGCAGGTAGATATTCTTGTGTTAGGAGGTCATCAAGGGTTGACAATTTATAACAGTATTTAACTGTCAGGACATTAAGGGACGAGAATGCTGTAGTGTTGCCTCCAATAGATGTAAGAGATCCGCAACTAATGGTTAACCCTCGTAGAGATGGAAGACTCCACATTTCCAGTCGGATGGACGTGACAAGCCGACATACTAAAGTAAAGTGGGTGAGGGAGCAGCAGTCAATATTGCATAAGAGGCCAGAACCACACAGGCTGAGCTTCTTAAGAGACGATGATACCAGTCTTTGGGAGCGGATGTTTGGACACCATCCGATGTCCAGTTCTTCGAGAAAATGCAAATCTTCAAACTTTTCAGTTGGTATTGCCGCTAACATCTTGCAGTTTTCAATTCTTATTTTCTTGATGACTGGTACACACTCTGGATGCAGAAATTGTTCCAGGCTTGATATATTTTCGTTCCTTTCAATCGTTAGGTCTGTCACTGACAGTGATGGGAAGGTACCAATTGCATGTACCTCATTTAAGTTTATCCTCCGAGAATCAAGAGTAAATCCATATAGTTTGCATTTTTGTAAACTGGTCAACTTACCAAAGTCATTTGACAAGTTTTCAGGCATGCAACTCTCGGCTTTTAAAGTCTGCAGATTATATAGCGAATAGAAAGATGAAGGAATCCTCTTTAAAGGACAAGCTTCAGAGATTTCAAGGTACCGAAGATGCTTCCAGTTGCCAATAGTATCTGGTAACTCATTTGTGAAGGCACAAGATATAACTCGCATACGCAAAAGTTTAGTACACCAATGAGCCATTGCAAAACATGTCTTTTGCCCTAAACTCTTCTTGCAAATCAGGGTACGCAGCTTCGTGTACTTGCATAGTGTCAACAAGTTGGAATCATCAAAGTCGCTGCTAGGGAGTACGTACAGATGACGAACATTCTGGGGAACTTTATCAAAGTCACTCTTATTTCTTAAGATGAAGCATTCGTGTTCTGAAACCTTTTGAGCCATGTCATGTAGCAAGTCATGGATTACATATCCACCACCAACTTTTTGAAAGAAGGACCGTGCTACAAGGTCTTCAAAATACTGAGAACTAATATCTTGAATTGGAACACCACCTTGAGGTTCCACAAAGCCTTCTGCTGCCCAAATTTCAGCTAAGCATGTCTTCTCAAATTCGTAATCTTTGGGGTACATCGCACAGAATGCAAAGCATTGCTTCAAATAGAATGGTAAATACATGTAGCTCAACCGAAGGGCAGGCAAAATCTCTGTTTCCTTTTGTTTCAACTCCCACAGTTCACTTTCAAGTATAGAATTCCAATGCGATGCTTGAAGGTCCATGCTCAACATGCGCCCCAGAGTTTTGGCTGCCAATGGAGAACCCTTCAATTTAGGAAGTATTCTTCTTCCAATGCGCTCTAACTCAGGGTCATTGTCAGAACCCTCAGATCTAAACGCGCACAATTTGAAGAAACTCCAAAAGACGTCGTCCTTTATACCTTCAACTATAACAGCCTCCATTGTTTGCACCCCCGCAGTTACAATTGGACATCTAGTGGTGACCAATATCGCACTTCCCTCTTGGACACCTGTAAAAGGTGCACAAAACATCTCCCAACACCGCCCATTATCCTTCAAGGCATCATCCCACATGTCATCAAGGACTATCAATAACCTTTTATTATTCACGTGGTTATAAAGAGAACGCTGAAGAGAATCCAAATTAGCAGTTGTTGCCTCTTTTCTGGTACATGATTGTATGACCTCTTTAGTTAACCTTTTCACATCAAAGTCATCTGAGACACAAATCCAAATTATTAGCTCAAAGTGGGACTTCACTTGTTGATGGCTGCAGATATGTTGGGCCAAAGTAGTCTTTCCAACACCCCCAATTCCAGCTATCACCAAAACAGGAAGACTCAATATTACCGACTCACCAACAACATGATTGCTTGATGGTGTGCTTGTTGATGCATTGAAGGAACTTGTTGCCCTCTTGCGTTTTTGACATGTAGGTACATTAAGATATCCCAAAATCTGCTTCAACTCTTTGTCACGACCAAATATCTTTGTTTCCTTTGACAACAAAGAGGTGGTCTCCGGCCTGACTAATTTGTCAAAGTGATGTCTAACTCCACGAAGCCCCATATTCTCCAGCTGACTCGAAAGGTAATTCAACCTTGATTGAACATCGCACAGTTTGTTGAAGTTGCCATGAATGACCTTATCAAGGAAGTCAATGAATGGAGATTGGATTGCATTGCCCTCCACTTGCACCTTCATCTCGTACCATCTAAACTCATCAATAAGGTCCTCAGCTTCAGACACGGCATCCTTGAGACTCGGAAGGAGCTTGGCTACATGCTCTTCGTAGCTTCTCCACTCTGCTCCGTTAATGAGGTCATACATTATAGGAAGAGTGTCACAGAGACGTTGTAGATCGCTCTGTAATTGCAATACTTGATCATGGAGACTTTGCTCCTGTGAGCCACTCCATCGGGAGCGTAGAGATGAAATGGCAGACTTGGCCGACAGAAACAAACTGATACACTCATTGATGGCACTGATGATCCCGGCGGCAGATAAACTCATGGTTGCTGGAGTTGGAGTCTGGACATCTATTTTCGTCCTAGGAGCAAACAGTGGACACAATTAGCACTGTGGAGGTTACTTTTACAGTCAGAATATACATTTCCACCCATGAAATTAGTCTCAATGGATACATCAGCAAGAAAGCAAGTTAGAGAAACATCATGAATGATCTGGCACTTGCGGCGAAAATGAAATCACTAAGTTTCAATATGTCTTTGCAATTATTTACAAACATTTTGTACTTTGCCTAGAAATCGTGTACGTGGAATGCATGTTATACTCAATATATCTGGAAGTCTTGACGTGAAATATACACTACATGCTGTAAATTCCAAATTATCTTCTGACTCCTCACACCTTCATAAGCAGAGCATTCTGCTTTCCCTACTTCTCTCTTCCTTGGCTTATTGAAATTTCCCTTGACTTTATTCTTTGAAAACTGGTTTTGTACAAAGCTAAAATAGGTTCAGAGCTAACATAGCTTGCTGAAATTTTTGTTGTTTCTTCTTCTTTGAAAACAGGTTTGTTGAGAGCTAAGATATGAGTGGAATGCAGAAGAAGAAATGAAGAAAGTAAAGGTTCAAGCTCACCTGGATCAGTGCGGCTTGTGGTCGACGAGCGACTTCTTCAAATGGGCAGCGGCAGTAGCAGTAATTATTTTCTTCTGATACGGTTCCACGGAAAATCCCCATCAAGTTAGTTTCAATGGATGAGTTAGAGAAACGTCGTGAAGTGAAAATAAAATTTCAATATGTCTTAGAAATGATGTACGCGAAATATATGCGTATTCCAATTCAAAGTGAGATCGATTCATAAGCGGAACAGAGAGAAAAAACGTGCATGGCAAAACTGAACACGTGGAGTATGATGGAGATGTCCGTCATAACGCACCGTTCTGCTTGCTCTAGCTCTCTCCTTTTCAGCTTTGTTGAATGTTTTCTATTTTTAAGAACACACAGTTAAAATGGGTACTTAGAAGAAAGCATGGTTGAAGCAAAGATTTTTCTTCTCTGAAAACTAGTTTGTTCAGAGCTAAAAAAAATAGCTTGCCGTCGATTCGGAAACAGGTTTGTTTAGAGCTAAAATATGAGTGAAATGCAGAACAAGAAATGAAGCCGTACTTAGAAGAAAGCTCACCTCGATCGGTGCGGTTTGCCGTCGACGAGCGAGTCCTCCAAATGCGTAGCAGCAGAAGCAGCTTGAGCAGGAGAGAAATCTTGGATGGGACTGAATGTGAGGACGAGCCTAATGACAATCTCCTGGAAAGTGTCAACCCTCACATACATACAAATTGTGGCGGAACCACCAACCACTGTCGCTTTGTTGGCTTCTCCTTGGCAAGGTGTCATCATCATATCCTACAATTTTGATGCTAGATGCTCCTTGTTGCATATATTTTCTTAAAATATAGGAGTTTTTATCCCCCAAGTTGGACTCAGTCGTGAAAATGAATGAATCATACACGGAACAAGACGAATACAAGTATATTGCATTCGTGAAAACAAAACAAAGTACGTACCCCCGGGAATAATGTCGTACATGTGAAAAAAATGTGAATTATGGAGCCCTAAAAAAGGGCCATCTCATCACGCCGGCAGCAATAAACCATTACATGAACTTTACTGTTCATCTATCGCAGACTTGAAATGCAGAAAAGGAAATAAGCTACAAACCAAACTCTTCTCTCTAGTTACTGAAGCCTCAGCCAGTATCTTTTTATAAGTGCAGTAAGAGTAGTGGTGCTCTGCGAGTAACAGAAAATGCCGCGCTACTCCAGCCACAACAGATATGGGCAAAATTACAAGTGAATGTCATTGATTTGGCGGCTTCTGCCCAGCATAGTTCGCTAAAGAAAAGGGAGGTGAAACGAACGCCATCGATTTGGCGACAACACCCAGGCGAGGTGCTATGCTTATCATCATATCTTAGAATTTTGATGTTAGTTGCTCCTTGTTGTGTAACAAATGAAGGTATAATATTATTGGTCCTTCCATTTTGTATGTCCTCTAATCTTGTCCCTAAAATGAATGTATCTAGCACTTAACTTGGTGCTAGACACATTCATTTGAGGAACAAGTTTTTTTGAAGGAGAAAGTACATATTAACACGATAGCTAAACTTTCTCCGTCCGAAAAAATCTGTCCCTCAAATCAGTGTATCTAGCACCAAGTTAGTGTTAGATACATCCATTTGAGAAATAAACTTGGACAAATTTTTCCGGACGGAGGGAGTACATATCAGCTAGCTAGCAAGTACTTCCTCGGTCCTAAAATAAGTCTTAACTTTGTACTATGTTTAGTAGGTGTTAGCGCGGTGTAATGTCCTTGGATTTTGACGATGAAGACCCGAGCATTCCTTATGCATATTATACACCAGGTGATTTTATTTCATTCAGTCTTCCGTATTATTTTGAATTTGAATGTTCTAAGCCGGTGGCTAAGGTGTGTTCCTTCTTCTGCACTTCACTGGCAATTTGGTTATTTCCCATATATCTTTTTTTAGAGGAGTCATTTCCCATATGTCTACGACCGAGTAGTTGATACTCCGCCTCTCAAAAAGAGGGCGCCCATGTTTTTCAAAACTTCATGTTAGCAATTGCCGCATTTTATGATTATGAAATTTGGCAAATGGATGTCAAAACTGCATTCCTGAATGGATTTCTGGAAGAAGAGTTGTATATGATGCAACCAGAAGGTTTTGTCAATCCAAAGGATGCTAACAAAGTGTGCAAGCTCCAGCGATCCATTTATGGACTGGTGCAAGCCTCTCGGAGTTGAAATAAATGCTTTGATAGTGTGATCAAAGCATATGGTTTTATACAGACTTTTGAAGAAGCCTGTATTTACAAGAAAGTGAGTGGGAGCTCTGTAGCATTTCTAATATTATATGTGGACAACATATTATTGATTGGAAATGATATAGAATTTCTGGATAGCATAAAAGGATACTTGAATAAAAGTTTTTCAATGAAAGACCTCGGTGAAGCTGCTTACATATTAGGCATCAAGATCTATAGAGATAGATCAAGACGCTTACTTGGACTTTCAAAAAGTACATACCTTGATAAAGTTTTGGAAAAGTTCAAAATGGATCAAGCAAAGAAAGGATTCTTTCCTGTAATACAAGGTGTGAAATTGAGTCAGACTCAATGCCCAACCACTGCAGAAGATAGAGAGAAAATGAAAGAAGTTCCCTATGGTTCAGCCATAGGCTCTATCATGTATGCAATGCTGTGTACCAGACCTAATGTGTGTCTTGCTATTAGTTTAGCAGGGAGGTACCAAAGAAATCCAGGAGTGGATCACTGGACAGCGGTCAAGAACATCCTGAAATATCTGAAAAGGAGTAAGGATATGTTTCTCGTTTATGGAGGTGACAAAGAGCTAGTCGTAAATGGTTACGTCGATGCAAGCTTTGACACTGATCCGAACGATTCTAAATCACAAACCGGATACGTGTTTATTGAACAGTGGAGCTGTCAGTTGGTGCAGTTCTAAACAAAGCGTCGTAGCGGGATCTACATGTGAAGCGGAGTACATAGCTGCTTCGGAAGCAGCAAATGAAGGAGTCTGGATGAAGGAGTTCATATCCGATCTAGGTGTCGTACCTAGTGCATCAGGTCCAATGAAAATCTTTTGTGACAATACTGGTGCAATTGCCTTAGCAAAGGAATCCAGATTTCACAAGAGAACCAAGCACATCAAGAGACGCTTCAATTCCATCCGGGACCAAGTCCAGGTAGGAGACATAGAGATTTACAAGATACATACGGATCTAAATGTTGCAGACCCGTTGACTAAGCCTCTTCCGCGAGCAAAACATGATCAACGTACCAAGGCTCCATGGGTGTTAGAATCATTACTGTGTAATCTAGATTATTGACTCTAGTGCAAGTGGGAGACTGAAGGAAATATGACCTAGAGGTAATAATAAAGTTATTATTTATTTCCTCATATCATGGTAAATATTTATTATTCATGCTAGAATTGTATTACCCGGAAACATAATACATGTGTGAATACATAGACAAACATAGTGTCACTAGTATGCCTCTACTTGACTAGCTCGTAAATCAAAGATGGTTAAGTTTCCTAACCATAGACATGAGTTGTCATTTGATTAACGGGATCACATAATTAGGAGAATTATGTGATTGACTTGACCCATTCCGTTAGCTTAGCACTTCATCGTTTGGTATGTTGCTTTCTTCATGACTTATACATGTTCCTATGACTATGAGATTATGTAACTCCCACTTACCGGAGGAACACTTTGTGTGCTACCAAACGTCACAACGTAGCTGGGTGATTATAAAGGTGATCTACAAGTGTCTCCGAAGGTACTTGTTGAGTTGACGTATTTCGAGATTAGGATTTGTCACTCCGATTGTCGGAGAGGTATCTCTGGGCCGTCTCGGTAATGCACATCACTATAAGCCTTGCAAACAATGTAGCTAATGAGTTAGTTACGAGATGATGCATTACGTAACGAGTAAAGAGACTTGCCGGTAACGAGATTGAGCTAGGTATTGAGATATCAACGATCGAATCTCGGACAAGTAACATACCGATGACAAAGGGAACAACGTATGTTGTTATGCGGTTTGACCGATAAAGATCTTCGTATAATATGTAGGAAACAAGATGAGCATCCAGGTTCCGCTATTGGTTATTGACCGGAGATGAGTCTCGGTCATGTCTACATTGTTCTCGAACCCGTAGGGTCCGCACGCTTAAAGTAAGATGACAATTATATTATGAGTTTATGTGTTTTGATGTACCGAAGGTTGTTCGGAGTCCCGAATGTGATCACGGACATGACGAGGAGTCTCGAAATGGTCGAGACATAAAGATCGATATATTGGACGACTATATTTGGACGCCGGAAAGGTTCTGGGTGAGATTTGGACAATACCGGAGCTCCGGGAGGTTATCAGAACCCCCGGGAGGTATATGGGCCTTATTGGGCCTTAGTGGAAAGGAGGGGAAAGGAG
>LT934114.1:789687963-789715226 GCA_900231445.1 Triticum turgidum subsp. durum | reverse complement strand
CCCTTTCCTTCCTCCCTCCTTCCTCTTCCTTCCCTCTCCCTCTCCTAATAGGAAAGGGGGGAGTCCTACTCCCGGTGGGAGTTGGACTCCCACCTAGGGCGCGCCACCCCCCTTGGCCGGCTCCCTCCTCCACTCCTTTATATACGGGGGAGGGGGGCACCCCATTGAAACAACAATTGATCATTGATCTCTTAGCCGTGTGCGGTGCCCCCCTCCACCATAGTCTTCCTCGATAATATCGTAGCGGTGCTTAGGCGAAGCCCTGCGACGGTAGAACATCATCATCGTCACCATGCCGTCGTGCTGACAGAACTCTCCCTCGACACTCTGCTGGATCGGAGTACGGGGGACGTCACCGAGCTGAACGTGTGCAAGAACTCGGAGGTGCCGTAGTTTCGGTGCTTGATTGGTCGGACTGTGAAGACGTATGACTACATCAACCGCGTTGTGCCAACGCTTCCGCTTTCGGTCTAAGAGGGTACGTGGACACATTCTCCCCTCTCGTTGCTATGCATCATCATGATCTTGCGTGTGCGTAGGACATTTTTTGAAATTACTACATTCCCCAACATATATACGTCAGTCCCCGACGAGTAAACATAGGTGAAACACCCGTGTTTGTTGTTTGTGTTCACCATCTGCCACTACCAAGACCACCAAGAATCGTGGGGTGTGTCCGTCAACATGAAGCACTACCTCATTGATCTCGGTCACATTCGGATGGAACCCTAGGGGAATGACAATGCAATGTTGGTCGCCGGTGATGGATCCAAGGCAAGGAAACAGACCTGGTCGAAGATTAGTGCGAGGCCATGACGACATATCCATCTAAAATTGTGTTGCTTGATTGTGGGCTTCAAGTAACCTGACATGAAATAGACACAGAAGGTTACCTTGATCTGTTGAGGTGCAACCGCCAAAAAAAGGTTAGCCATATACATAGGATATACATATATAAGTAGGTAAACAAAAATGATCTGGGAAGGAGAGAAAGGAAGTTGGAAATTAAACAGGGTATGTATAGATTATTGTTTAGGGGAAGAGGGTATGTATGGATTTTTTTTCTTTTTTGAGAAACTAGAGGATTTTTTTTAGGGTTTTGAGGATTACTAGAGGATATATTTTTTTATTTTGAGAAACACTAGAGGATACTCCTTTTTTTTGAAACTCACTAGAGGATACTCCTAGATGATTTGATCGTGTGGACTAGTGTGGAGGTGGGCTGAGTTCCAAGAGAAACCTACATCCGCCGCCCACGCCTGCTCTCCGGCCGCCGCCGCAGCCACACCGTACTGCCGCCGCCGCAACGCTTTCTCTGTCCTGATGTCCCGCTCGTCCTCCCCCCTCTCCACCACCGACGCATCCGTCGCCGGCGTCGTCCAGCCTCCTCCTCCTCCGCGTGAAAGTGAAAGTGAAACTGAAGCCCCTCCTCTCTTGCCGCAGATTTCAAGGTGAGCTCACTCTCACTCTCCTCTCTACTTTCCGAGAAGAAATTTCTGCTATGTCTATACATTATATGGTGATGGTGATGGAGATGGAATGGTTGTGCAATACTTGAAATTTTGCACTGTCCATCCATCCATCGAGAATTGGAGATTAACTGTCTATATATTCAGTGACTCGTCTATTGATCCGAACCTTGTATATTGATTGACCTTTCTTGCACCCATGCTTGAGAGGCCATTGAATAACATGTGTCAGGCCCAACTAGTATGTTAATCTGCAATGCGCCGCCGACCACCTAGTTTTGCAGCCTTTTTGGTACCAAGCTAGGTCAATTCCTCGTGGACACCAAACTGCTTCATTGCCATCCTATACTCATAGATACACCTCTGTAGTAGGATGATCTTTGTCATTGCAAATGTGTAATTTTCTTGTTAAGCCAAATATGTGAACAAAAAATAGTGCTGTTGAAACGATGGCGTTTGGAGATATTGATTCTGTTTGAGGTGATGATTTACTTATGTGGGTGAGTATGTTTAGCTAGCATCTGCATTATTTATTTGCCCCCACTGTATGTAGGGAAAATGGGGACGACTAGTATAGGGATCGATCTAGACATGAGGTGAGATGATGTGGTCCAGCAATATTGACCACCGGATCGCACCTGGATTGCTGATCCTATATAAAATACATTTTCATGCTAAGTCAATTTTGCAGCAATCAGGTTTCATAAGATGAATAGGTCAATCATTTTGGGAACTGTCATTTGCACAGCTAGCAGTAGCATATTAATATGCTACTAGTGGTTGGGGCGCGCCCATGGCGCGCCGCCTGATGCGTTCCTGTGCGTGACTAAGTAGGTTGCCGTCCAGTCTATCTAATTTGGTATGGACATGTTCAGCTATATTATATTCTATTGGAAGTACATGTGAGAGAAAGTAAGTTACAAGAACCGAAATCTAATCCAACAGATGAATATAATACAAGTAACAGTGTGTTGCCAATTATGCTGCCGTTCTTGTTTGCATGTATGGCAGTCAAACTGCAGTCTATGTCGAGTACTACACATGAATATAGCAGAGTTGCTTAGAAACTGAAATTGGACCAGCAAACATGAAAATGACACTGATACCTCCATATTAACATAGAGGCAACATGGTTGTAGCATTGACGATTGATCAGACATATATAATGAGTTGTTTGAAACTAAAAGAAGATAGTTTCAGAAAGTAGAGAACATATCCTCGCAGGTAAGGCAAAGCTAACAGAGAACCATGTGAAACCTCAGCCGAGCTCCTTGTTTAATCTCCAAATCTTGGACATAGCATAGCTGATTAATTTCCAAAAAGAGACGATCCAACTTCAGCCTAGCTCCTAATCACATGTTAATTCTGCAAGCTAACCACTTGTATAATAACTATTCCATCCAAGTTAACAGCTAGCCTAGATAATGGCTTTCAATTCCACACACTCTTCCTGTAAAAAAAAATAAAACATACAACTGTGTCAATTAAGTGTTATTAACTGCTAAGAACAATTGGCCCTTGACCAAACTGAACATACATACTACACTGCTGCCATATAGCCATATAGGGGTATCAGAGGGTCGAAATATGCCCAAATTTTCCTAAATGTCGATGTAACATCTCAGATGTATGGAGAAAAGATAGTTAGTGTTGCTGATTAAGCTGCAATATGCACCCCCAATCAAGAAGATAAATAAGAAAACAAAGCTATAATGCAATAGGAGTCATCAGGAGATCTTCACAATAGGAGTCATCAGGAGACGACATCAATGTATTACTGCTGAAATTGAAAGAAGGCGCCATGTTCACATTAGGAGATCTTCACACAAGAGGAATGTTGACTTCCTACATTGTCATAACTTCTATGCAAGGGCATATGCCCATCAGGTGCAAGAATTAACAATATTATTACCAACAACTACACTGCAGATTAATATAGAAATTTTGTCAAAACAATGAGGCGGGAATTAGGGAATATGCATATATTACTGCCGTAGTAAAGGAGGAATACATAACTAATAACAATATGCAAGGACCATAAATCACACAGATGTCTTCTAATTTAACTCCTAGGCACAACAAAATGTATATATACTTATGTGCAGTACAACACTTCACATCTCGTCAATTCGTCAGTTGGAAGCGACATCAGATCAGATCAAGTCAAACAATTTCAAAGCAAACAAATCAGGATGGCAATGCTTAACTAAGGATTGAGCTCATGTATATGGAGGATAAAATCATATTTCTTGGTTGGCTTACATCATCGTTGCCACCGGGGGTCTACTTCGTGGCGGCCACGACGAACAAGAGGAAACATGGCACAGGTGCTGGGCAGGCAGGCACCATCGCCACGCGCCCCGCCGGGTAGGGTGAGTTTGGCCGGAAGCGCATATCCTAACTTCCAAATTAATAGCTAGCCTAGATGATGGCATTCAATTCCACACAATGCTTCGTGTAAAAACATAAAGCATACTATTAACAGATGAGTATTTGTACTAACTTGAATTCAATTCTTTTCATTCGTAGAAGTAGTAGAAAATAGGTGTGATCATCTAACACACCAACACACTCAGTAATACAACCCTCCTCAGCTTAAAAGAAGTGTCAATATTCTGATGAGGATGTCATATAAACTATGCACATTGACCAATACAACCCTTCTCAGCCTAAAAATGAACAACCCTTTTTGGAGCAATCGACCCCATAAGTGAAACATAATCGAATCTATTTATTTTGTTCATAGATATTATGTTGAGTATTTTTTTAAAGGAGGGAGCTTGTATTTCATGCAAATTTGAGTACCAATCACTATGCCTAAAAAAATGGCATAAATTACATGATCCGGATTTTTTTTTTGCAGTGTTCTCGTGATTGTTGGCACAGACTAACCAGTAACCACACATGAAAAAACAGAGTTCGACGAGCAAAACTTGATATAGTAGTCATGTCTTACATAAGTGCACAAAGGATAAGAAGGTGATCAGAAGACTTGATTATAACACAAGGAATGGCTTTTAAAGTTTGAAGCAAGTCCAAGAACTAACCTGGAGCTGAACGACACCATCATAGACAAACCAAAAGGACGTTTGTCGAGATATATACTTTTTTGCCAAACAAAAAGTGATACTACATTAGTTCTTGTACCATGCTAGTGGATTACATCTACTTTCAAGATTCTTACACGTCAAGAAAAAAATCATGCATCAGCAAGGCATTTAGTTGAAACATCCTGAGAAAATCTTGCACTAAAATCACTGCAGCACAGTATCGTAGCTAGACCACCAGTTCGAACACCGTAAAGAGGGCCTGAAATGTGTAGAAATACAATCTGAACTCAATAAATTAGGTGTGACCTGTGTAGAATTGGCAAGTCCCTTTTCCATGAGCTTATCAATAACCGCTTCATAGATGCACAACCCTATGAAGTAATGTGTACTTCCATCCTACATCATCACCAACAGAACATTATAGCAACAAAAATAAGGACAGTATACCTGGATTCAAAATAATCACCTGTGCTCGACTTTCCTCATCCCCAGAAAACAAAGCCACGTCGAAGTAGCGCACATACACTTTGCTCCTGCTGTAGAAATGTAATAGCACACTAATCAAAATTAGTGCAAGGACACATCAAAAAGGTAAAAAAAGACATGAAAGCCTCACTTTATCCAACAATCAGGATGAGGAGCAATGTAAAATGATGGGCCAAATAGAAGCGAGTGGTCTGTTGAGAGAAGCGTCGATGATTCCCAGGATTTAGTTGCTGATCACTATTGAGGATCCCATCATCGGCGATGATTACCAGGATTCAGTTGCTGGTCACTATCGAGGATCCCATCATCGGCGAACCATATCGGTTTCATGAAGTTGGATGAACCAAGATCTGACATTCTACAGCTGGAATAATCCTTGACAGTGCTGCACCAGCATCCTCACTGGGTGTTTCTCAGTGGAAAATTATATAGGTCAATCAACTAATTGCCCTCCCTTGAGTCTACTTCACCCTACTTAGGCTTAGTTAAGACTATTGGAAGATGAACATCATGTACGATGCCATAAACAAAAGGTGTGGTCAGGCTTAGTTAAGAATACTGGAAGATCACGTCATCATCGGTATGATTTTTTTTGCTGGTGGCTAATTAGTGCGAGACATGAAGGAAAACATAGCATCATACTGTATATTCCAAATGAACACACAAGAACAAAATGCTAGTCAAGGTCGCCTACCTTGTGTAGTCCGCGCTGCCACATCCTAGATCTCCTCACCGGAGACATGGACTGCCTAGACTAATGAGTTCACCATTGGCAACAACAGCCATACGCTGTAAACAACCCGATACCATTAGCCACCAAGAAACTGAAGCACCACGGTGAAGAAATAAGCAGTAGATTGTTGAACATCAGAATCTGTAATAATTACATGGATAATTAAGAGTTTTTTCTAGGGATTTAGTTCTCCGGAACACATGGTGAATTTAGTTGAGAAGGCAAATTTATTTCTATGAAAGATGACAAATCAGGAAATGTGTAATGTACCCTGTAGAAGACACAAGCATAGCAGATAAAAAATGAGATCAAACATTGCGACACTACACATCATCACTAAATTCCTTTGCAAAAATTAATCGTTTCGAATTAGTTCAGCCCCGTAAATAATGATTTGGTGACCTCAATATTGCCATGATCCCATCACAATGTTGTATAATTAATTATTTAATGAAAGGCAATGCAGGGAGTATAATATGTATATCTAGTACAGCCTAATTCTCTTCTATATTTTTTCTACATAGTTAGAAACTCATATCCCAAGCAATGAGCCATGCCTGGAGCTTCAGTACGACAAAATGACCGGTGCTCATTAATTTGCACCATTTTCATTAATAAAGTCATAAATCAAGATAGCATAATACAGATCCATACCTTGATTCTCATCCATCAAGCTACAAATTACAATAAAGGGGTAATCACTAAGTGTTTCAGGAATTGAACAACCAGAATATAACATGATTCATGTGCACAGTTTTTTTCCGAAGCATGTGAATCAAATTGACCTGCTAATGTGGCCAAGTGCTGTTACGATTTTGCATCTTCTGAACTTAATCAAGGGTAATGGGAATAGAGAGAGAACATCCATAAATTGTCACACCCTGAAGAAAATCAAATCAAGTAAGAGTGTGCTTCTGACATAAATGAGAAATTCACCTAGGGTTGAATTGTGGAACTGTCCGTGGCGCTGTTGTACATGGATAGAGAAATCTGGGAAAAGCAGAGCAATGGGGAGGAGAAGGGGCAGAGGAGGCACACCCACCGGTCCAGATTTCGTCCCGACGCCTTGGCTGAGTCGAACGGTCGAGGAAGAGGCCGGCGGCACGGGGCAGAAGTGGGGATGGGAAGAGGTGAAGAGGAGGCGAGGAGGGGCTCGGATGAGCGAAGGGCGGAGGACGAGGGCGACGGGAGAAGAGTGGGAGTGGCGGCGGAGGGATTTTTTCCTGCTCGTGTGATGGGTCGCTAGGTTTTCCTCCAGACGAGCGTTGTAAAAAAAAAAGAAAAACTGCTACAGTGAATGTGCCCATGTGGCATAGCCCAGGGGCCGCACTTACCGCGACCCTTAAAGGGTTTAATATTGCGATGGTACTCACATGCAGGCTATTTGCTTTCCTAGAATGCTTATCAACAATAGTGACAGGTATATTTGTTACAACAAACAATTTGTACTTGTGCATGGCCTGTATATATATGTGTGATTCCCTGGGGCTAACCGGCCATGTTGCTTGGACAGGATGTTGTTGTTGGAGCTCAAGCTGCAGGAGGAGCGGCTCAACCACGGGAGGAGAACAGGGTACGAAAGGAGGAGCTCAAGCGTGCCTGGCTGCTGCTGGGGGAGAGCATGTACTGGAGGAGGAGGAACTCAAGCGCGCTCAGCTGCTGCAGGCGGAGGAGAAGAGGGTGCTGCAGCTCAAGCACGCCCAGCTGCAGGAGGCCAGGCTGAAGTTGGTGAAAGTGCTGGAGTCCCTTACAAGGTCAATTGACAAGATTAAGTCCCTGCATTGTCGTTGATTCATTGTGCTTAAACATCAGATGGTCCCTTTGACTTTGAGATTCAACCAACAACTAAATAAAAGTAGTAACTGACGAGGCACAGCCTGAGGATGAATGAAGATGGGAAATCAGGTCTTTCTTGGTACAAGCAGGAGTAGATGACTGTACAGAAACTACATCTTTATGCATTCAGGTCTTTCTTGGAAATAAGGTCTTCCACCACTTTTTTATCCCAACAAACAAACATGATCACTATATCTATATGTATGTTTCTTTGATTTCAGGCACGGCTTCTATTCTCGGCCGATCTCATTTCCGGGTGTGTTAATGGTAGAGAATTGATATTTGTCCCAATACGGAGCCTTTGCAGAAGAGGAACTTCGTCGATTTCTTTGGAAAGGCTTGACCGTCGTCTGTTTTTTGTTTCAACCAAGAGGGACTTCATTCTATTCGTTTTGGTTGGCAGCGGAGGGCTTGTCAAGCCTCTTCAAAAATTGTTGTGACTCATCAACTGGGTATTCTCGCCAAATCAATGGCGTTCGTTTCGCCTTGGTAAGCATTTTCTTGAGTGGCCAAAAGTCGGCCTGACATCTGATTCCCTTGGTCACTGAAAGGAATCAAGCCTGGTGGTTTCTGCTGATGCTGGAGCGCAGCATCTTCTGCTTCTTTTACTAGCTGAGGTTTTAGTAACTAGAGAGAACATCTTGGTTTCCAGCTTATTTCCTTTTCTGCATTTCAAGCTGCGACAGATGAACAGTTAAGTTTATGTAGTGGTTCATTGCTATCGGCGTAATGAGATGGCCATTTTTTAGGACTCCATAATTCACATTTTTTTAACATGTACGACATTATTCGCGGGGGTACTTTGTTTTGTTTTCACGAATGCAATGTACTTTTATTCGTCTCGTTCCGTATTTGATTCATTCGTTTTCATGACTGGATGCAACTTGGAGGAAAATAAACTCCTATATTTTCTTAAAATATATGCACCAAGGAGCATCAAGCATCAAAATTGTAGGATACGATGATGACACATAGCACCTCACCTCGCCAAGGAGAAGCCAACAAAGCGACAGTGGTTGGTGGTTCCGCCCACAATTTGTATGTATGTGAGGGTTTAAACTTCCCAGGAGATTGTCATTAGGCTCGTAATCACATTCAGTCCCATCCAAGATTTCTCTCATCCTGCTCATTTGAAGGAGTCGCTCGTCGACAGCAAGCCACACCGATCCAGGTGAGGTTTCTTCTAAGTACGGCTTCATTTCTTCTTCTGCGTTCACTCCTATTTTACCTCAAAACAAACCAGTTTTCGAATAGAGGGAAATTTCAGCAAGCTATTTTTTTTAGCTCTGAACCACCAACCTGTTTTAGCTCTGAAAAACTAGTTTTTTTTTCTCGAATATCTGAACAAACTAGTTTCAAAGAAGCAAAATCTTGCTTGAACCATGCTTTCTTCGAAGTACCCCTTTTTTCTGTGTGTTCTTAAAAATAGAATCCACCAATCTATTTTAGCTTTCAACAAAACATTTCTAGAAGAAGATAAATCAGAACAAGCAAGCTGGGAAACTTTTAACAAAGCTGAAAAAGAGAGAGCCAGAGCAAGCAGAACACTGTGTTACAAGGGACACTCCATCATATTCGACGTGTTCACGCTCTTTCTCTCTGTTTTGCTTATCAATCGATCTTATTTGAATTGGAATACACTGGCACATTTGAAGGAGTCGCTCGTCGACGGCAAGCCGCACCGATCCAGGTGAGCTTGAACCTTTACTTTCTTCATTTCTTCTTCTGCAGTCCACTCATATCTTACCTCTGAACAAACCAGTTTTCAAAGAAGAAAAATCAAGGGAAATTTCAAGAAGCTATGTTAGCTCTAAACGACCAACCTATTTTTAGCTCTCAACACGCTATTTTTCAAAGGAAAAATCTGAGGGAAATTTCAGTAAGCCAGGGAAGGGAAAAGTATGGATGGGCAAGCAGAACGCTGTCTTATGAAGGTGTGAGGAGTCGGAAGAAGATATTTTGTATTTACAACACGCATTGTATATTTCACGTTACGACTTCCATATATATTGAGTATAACATGCATTCCACGTACATGATTTCTAGTCAAAGCACAAAATGTTTGCAGATAATTGCAAAGATATATTGAAACTTAATGTTTTTATTTGCACCGCATTTGCCAGAGATCATTGATGATGTTTCTCTAACTTGCTTTCTTGCTGATGTATCCACTGAGACTAATGCCATGGGTGGAAACTGATCAGGACAAAATAATTACTACAATAGCCGGCTTGTTGTATATTCTGGCTGCAAAAATTACTTCCACAATCCTTAATTCTGTCCACAGTTTGCTCACATGACAAAGACAGATTCCATCTCTACGCTCCTGCAACCATGAGCTTGTCTGCCGCCGGGATCATCAGTGCCATTAATGATTGTATCAGTTTGTTTCTGTCGGCCAAATCTGCCATTTCATCTCTGCGGTCTCGATGGAGTGGCTCACAAAGAGCAAAGTCTCCAGGACCAAGTGTTGCAATTACAGAGTGATCTACAACGTCTTTGTGACATTCTTCCTGCAATGTATGAGCTTATTAATGGAGCAGAGTGGAGAAGCTACGAAGAGCTTGTGGCCAAGCTCCTTCCAAGTCTCAAGGATGCCGTGTCTGAGGCCGAGGACTTTATTGATGAGTTCAGATGGCACGAGAAGAAGGTGATGGTGGATGTAAATGCAATCCAATCTCCTTTCATTGACTTCCTTGATAAGGTCATTCATGGCAACTTCAACAAGTTGAATGATATCCAATTGAGGTTGAATTACCGTTCGAGTGAGATGAAGGGTATGGGGCTTCGTGAAGTTACACATCGATTTGCCAAATCAGTCAGGCAGTGACCACCTCTTTGTTGTCAAAGGAAACAAAGATATTTGGTCGTCAGAAGGAGGTGAAACAAGTATTGGGATTTCTTAATATAGCTACACATCCAAAACCCAAGAGGGCAACTAGTTCAATCAGTGCATCAACAAGCACATCATCAAGCAACCATGTTAATGGTGGACCAATTATATCGAGTCTTCCTGTTTTGGTGGTGGCTGGAATTAGTGGTGTTGGAAAGACTATTTTTGGCCCAACATATCTGCAACCATCAACGAGTGAAGTCTCACTTCGAGCTAATAATTTGGATTTGTGTCTCAGATGACTTCATTGAGAAGAGGTTGACTAAACAGGTCATAGAATCATCTACCGGAAAGGAGGCAAAGATTGATCATTTGGATTCTCTTCAACGTGCTCTTTATAACCACATGAAAAAATAAAAGGTTATTGATAGTCATTGATGATGTGTGGAATGATGCTTTGAAGGATAATGGGTAGTGTTGGGAGATGTTTTGTGCACCTTTTACAAGTGTCCAAGAGGGAAGTGCGATGTTAGTCACCACTAGATGTCCAAATGTTACCAAGGCGGTGCACACAATGGAGCATGTTATAGTTGAAGGTCTAAAGGACAATGTCTTTTGGAATTTCTTCAAGTCATGCACATTTGGATCTGAGGGTTCTAGCAATGATCCTGAGTATTCTCCTTTGGGCGCATGTTAAGCATGGACCTTCAAGCATCGCATTGGAGTGAACTGTGGGAGTTGAAACAAAAGGAAACCGAGATTTTGCCTGCCCTTGGTTGAGGTACATGTATTTACCATTCTATTTGAAATAATGCTTTGCATTCTGCGCCGTGTATCCCAAAGATTACAAATTTGAGAAGGCATTATTAGCTGAAATTTGGGTAGCAGAAGGCTTTCTGGAGCCTCAAGGTGGTGTTCCTATTCAAGATATTTGCTATCAGTATTTTGAAGACCTTGTGGCGTGGTCCTTCTTCGAAAAGGTGAATGGTCGATATGTAATCCATGACTTGCTCAATGACATGGCACAAAAAGTTTCAGAGCACGACTGCTTCATCTTACGAAATAAGAGTGACTTTGATAAAGTTCCCCAGAATGTTCGCCATCTATACATAGTCCATAGCAGTGAACTTGATGATTCCAACTTGTTGAGACTATGCAAGTGCACAAAGCTGCGCACCCTGATATGCAAGATTAATTTGGGGAAAAGAATGTGCTTTGTAATGGACCACTGGGTACTAAACTTACACGTATGCGTGTGATGTATTGTGCTTTCAGAAATGAATTACCAGATAGTATCGGTAATTGGAGGCATCTTCGGTACCTTGAAATCTCCAGAGCTTGTACTCTGAAGAGGATTCCTTCAACTTTCTGTTGGCTATATAATATGCAGATTTTATATTGCAAGAAATGTATAGATAGAAAGCTTACCCGCTGACTTGGACAAGTTGACCAATTTACCGAAATTTGAAGTAAAGCAACTAACAATTGATTCAGCCAATCAAGAGGTACGAGGAATTACGTCAATAAAGCATCTGAATCAAATTCGTGAATACCTGCTGATGAATAATCTTGGCATCCTAAGTAAGGATCATGCAGCAGAAGCTCAACTGAAGAATAAGAAATGTCTTGATAGGTTGAAATTGAATATGCGAGGTTGTTTCCGCTCTGCTGACTTTTATATCCACAACAATGATACAGAAGTCCTTGAAGGTCTGCAACCTCCTACCAGCCTCAAGGGTCTCTTCGTCGAGAATTATCTTGGTGTCTCGCTCCCAAGCTGGTTTCAACCACAAAACTAGCCAAGTTTAACATCACTTAATTTTGATGGTTTTGGTGCGATGACGAGCATATCATTTCCCATGACCTCACAGAGCGCGAACCTACCTGCTATTGAGAATATTAAAATCAAATATTGTCTGGAATCACGGTCCCTATCAAGAGCCTTGGCTCAGTGGTTGGGTATGTGGTTATGCAACCCAACGACCCGAGTTCAATTCCCAGAATTGACAGGTGATGCACAGGGGTTTTCCTCCGTTTATTGAGAATCAAGCTTGATGTGTGGTGGAACCACTCATCAAGAAATATCTTGATACTCATTTAAAAAAATTCTGAGGACCATGTTTATCTTGGTACTCATACTAAAATGGCCGTATGCAGCCTTAGTTGGTGCAGAGGCCGGGAAGTGAAAATCTCCCCATTTTTTAAGGGATTACCCAGCAAGTTGAGGTTAACGACTGTGGTACCAAAGTTGAAGGAGTTGGGAGACACATGGTTTCTCCCCAACCTGGGCGGATGGGCGACGGGGCTGCGAGCCTTCCGCTCCTACCGCCCCCTCCTGATCCGCCGCCGGCGGGGCGAACGGCACCACCGCGGCCTGCTCGGAAGGAGTCGCTGCTGTCGGGGAGGTCACCAGAGGCCGGCGGATCGCCGGATCCGTAGACTGCGGAGGAGATCGGGGGGTTTCTCCATCCGGCCAAATGGAAAATTTTCTTCCAAGATGTCCGGGATGGCGGCCGTAGATCGGAGGGAGTTCTCTACTCGTATTACCCATCGAGGGGGACGGTGGTGCGCGATCTGGATGGTGACATCCTCGGAGGGGAGTACCTCAAAGCTGATGAGGAGATTAACAAAGGTAGGCGGTTGCTCATTGATGTTTTTGATGTTACCGTTCATTCGCGTGTGCAGGAGGAACCGGAGATTCTTGATCACATTGACTTGATCGATCTGACGGAGGATCCAAAGCCCTCGAAGCCGCGGTTCGGGGGACGCTTTTGGGTATTGGCTGATGAGGATGATGAGGTGACGCTCGTGGACGAGCCCGAAGTGAAGGAGGAGTGCCCGACGAAGGCGGCATCAAATTCGCATGTCATCTCGCCTCGGATGATGGGGACTGAGGCGACTTGGGAGGCGCCCACAGCGATCGACGCGAGCCGGCCGCCGGTGCCATCTGACCCTTCTACGAGTCGGAGAACGGCGGCGACGGCGATCCGGCCTTGGAAAGGGCCTTTACCTAAGGTATGCATCCAACCCATAACTTTGTCAGATTTTTTCCCGCTAGATGCTTCGAGTCGGGTTGTCCGTAAGAAAAAGAAGAGGAGAGGGAGACAGGAGCCAGCGCCGCCGGCGCCGGAGATCCGAGCGGCGGCTGAGATCCGGGCGGCTAGGGCTGCTCGTTTGAATTTCCTATTGGGCCACGAAGGGGTCGTTCAGGAGTTGGCCGGCTATGAGCCCGTGCATGGGTATGAGGCCCAGCATGGGGGTGCTGACGAGGGGCTTGGTGGACCGGCTACGACTGGGTATGTGGCCCAGGAGAGCCTGGACGCACCTTCTCAGCCTGTCGCGCCTTGCAGGGTCGAGGCCCTTGCTGGACCGGGCAATGCTTCTACTCTTAGTGCGATCCCATGCACGCACGAGGACGTTCGTCTCTCTCTCGCTCGTGCGCCACCGTGTCCTAGGGTTCGCAAGGCTGGGACGAGGGGTTACCCTCCCTGTGGGGTTCGCCGGGCTCGGAGAATCCGGCCATTGCTAGGCATGGCAGGCCGTGGTGATGCGCTGCCGCCAGCCAAGAAGCCCTCCTCCGGTCCAGCGGGATGGGGTGGGGCAGCTCCGCCGCCGGTGGCGGGTGCCGGGCGTGGCGTCCTGGTGCAGCCTGGCCAAAGGCCGCCGGCGGGCGGGGCCGTCGTGCACAGCCACCCAGGCAGAGGTGCTGGCCCCTTGGGTGCGCGTCCTCCGGGGCAAGGTCACCTGCAGCCGGCCTCTGGGAGGGGTAGCCTGAGGGCACCGGCGCCGGGCGTGGTGCCCATTGTTCCTGCTGCCGGACGGGGTGGTCTGAGACCACCGGCGCCAGGCGCGGCGCCCATTGTTCCGCCGGCTGCGGGTAGTGGAGGCCCTAGACCTCCTGCGCCGGGCGCGTCTGGTGAGACTACGGCTGGCCGCGGTGGAGGGCCTCGGCCTATTGGGGGTTTGCCGGCGACCGCTGGCAATCAACCAAGGGTTGCACCTCCGCCCCATTATGTTGCATGGCCGACGCTAAACCGGCCCGGTACGATAAAGACTAATCAGCATTCTAACAATAGAGAGCCCAATGATCCCCCCAAGGTCAGTGGGGGGTTGATGGATATGATGCGTATGGTGAGGGACGTCACCGTGGCTCCTCGTCCACGGGAGGAGGTCGTGGCTATGCCTGGCTGAGTGATGGGTCGACGGAGAGACCGTTTCTCGGCCCTACAGGCAGTTTTGTTGAGGGAGCATCGGGCCCGGATCACCGTCAGAGAGGTGGTTTTCAGGGCCATCGAGGAGGTCGGGGAGGAGGCCGTGGGAGGTTTCACCGACCGCCCCCGCCTAAGGCAGTTGTTGAGCACGCGGCGTCAGTACCGGAGCCCCAGCATGCGCACACTGATCTTCCTCCCCAGGCGATGGAGGTGGTGACTGCTTTGGCCAGTGTGGAGGTTCCTGAGAATGGGACTGGGGCCGAGGATACCGGCAGGTCCGATGCTGACAGGCTGTCCAAATATGCGCGCAAAAAGGAAAAGATGCTTTGCTACCGTTGTGGGGAGAAGGGCCATTTCATTGTTGAGTGTATGGCCGAGCTGTGTGAGACATGTGGCAAGCCGGCTCATCCCTCCAGTGAGTGCCCGTTCTTGCGTGACCAGGCTCCCTCACTGACTGTGTATGGAGTCTACTGTGCTGAGCTTATGTTCTTTGAATCACTGGCCGCGCGAGAGATTTCGGATGAAACCCCGAGTTTGACCACCGGGGTTGTGAAAGCTAACAGGGAGAGGTGACTGAGGCTCAGATCATGCGGAGGCTTCAGGAGCTTGCTCCGGGGGACTTTCGGTGGGAGCTGGTGGTGCTCGAGGATAAGGTCTATAAGGTCGATTTTCCCACAGTGGATGACTTGCAGCGGTTGTTGAGCTTTGGTTTGTGTAGAGTTCCTGGCACTTCGTGCATTCTGGAGTTCAACGAGTGGAAGAAGGTGGAGCCTAAGGGAAAGCCGCTTACACAGGTCTGGTTGCGGTTTGTAGGGGCCCCGTCTAAGCCTTTACAGGATGTTCGAGTTGTAGCCAGTTTGGGTATGTTGGTTGGGAAAACGGAGAGAGTTGATATGGCTTTTACTCGGGTTCATGGGGTGGCCCGGCTTTTAGTCATTGTTCTGGATATTGAGTTCGTGCCTGATGTGGTCAACTGGACTTATAGAGGCGAGGTGTTGCCGCTCGATATTGAGTTTGAGGACACAGATCTGTTTGCAGATGCGGTTATTGGGAATGATGTTGATATGCATGAGGGTGATGGCGATGCGGGCGCCAATGGGCCACAGACTGATGAGCCCACACGAGAGGGGTCTAACGGTTCTCGCCCAGATGCTCAGTTGCCCGGGAAGAGGACCGGGGTTGAGCCGGCAGCATCGCCATTGGTGCCTATGACCTCATCGCGGTTCGGGTCCTTTGAGCCAGCATCAGCGCCACCTAGACTTTGGAGTGACCGGGTGGATTCTGAGGATTTGTTCGAGCGCACGCTTCCTCTGTTGGAGTTTGAGGGGGCTGGCGGTTCTGGACGCTTGGTGAGGGACTCATCGGCGAGGACTCTGGATGGAGTTGGGGTGGGGGAGCCGGAGGTCGATTCTCTTTCCCTTCCTCCTCTGGCGGTCGAGGCGCCGGTGCGGATTGCTACCTGTGAGCTGGTGGTGGCGGGCGAGGGGTCGGCGCAGGAGGCCTTGACTTCTCCCCACCATATCCCGACGCCGGTGATGTCGGTCACGTTGGGGTCGGCCAACGCCGGGGGAGGGAGCCCGAGGCAGGTGGCCTCGGCTCCTGCTACTCCGGTGGAGGCGGCGACACCTGCGCCATCTGCTGCGTTGGGGGAGGGGCTGGGGCAGGAGGCCCTGGCTCCTCCTTCTTCCCCGGTGGTCTGGAGGATCGCCTCTTCTTCGTCGACAGCTCTTCCATCTGCACAAGCGGATGGGGCGGGAGGAGGGCGCGAGTAGGCGGCCCCCGTCATCCCCTCTCTGTCCGCACCAGTGGCAATGGACCCCGGCATGGGGCACCTGTCTGTGGGGCTTGGGAGCCCGCAGCCGCCTCCTCTGGTAACCTCGGCTGACCCTTTGAGGGACACTACGCCAGGTTTTACTAGGGAGGAGGTTGTTGCTTTTGGCGGGATCCCGGATCCCGTCTCGACAGGCAGACGGATGAGTGCTCGCATCCACGAGCTCCCGGAGGTGGATGATATGCAGCAGCGGTGCGCTATGAGGGCGGCCAAGCTTCAGGAGGCTGCATCATCTTCTGGTTTGTCCGTCAACATATCTAACTCTTTATTGCATTTTTCTAATGAGGAGATTATAAATAATGCAAACCAGTTAGGAGTTTCACTAGGTGCAACGGATAGTGAGATCACTAATTCAGTCAATGATCTGTTAGATTTGGAGGCGGAACGTGTCTTAGAGACTTCGTAATCTTGCAGCTGTTAAACCAATGAATGATGATGAGATTGATGCGTTAGGGGTTAGAGTGCTCGATAATCTGTGTGCGGATCTAGCACCCCCCACTCATGACTCTGAGGAAGATGATGTACCCCTAGAGAATGAGGCCAGTAATATTTGTGAACCCGGTTATAGGGACCGGGCGACTGAGCCTAGTAAACCTAAGCGTAAGTGGAAACGGAAGATCTATCCCGATTCTGCAGTTCGTAGGAGTGCTAGGATTCGAGTTACTAAAAAATTCCATGATGAACTATGAGAGGAATTTTTTGGAATAGCAGAGGTCTGAAGGACTTGGCTAAAAGAAGATTCCTAGCTGAGGCAGCTCTAGAGCAGAGGTTAGATTTTGTTGCTCTATCGGAGACGGGTAGAGATAACTTTGCACCCCAGTTTCTCTCTTCTCTTGTGGGTGGTATTGATTTCGATTGGCATTGCCTCCCTCCACGAGGAAGATCGGGTGGTATGTTACTAGGTGTGAGATGCGATTCGCTTGAAGTCCGAAGTGTCGTGATGGGAGACTTCGCGGTGAAGTTTCGAGTCAGGTCTAGGGTAGATGGTTTTAACTGGGCTTTGGTGGCGGTTTATGGTGCCGCACAGCCTGAGCTTAAAGCGGAGTTCCTGGCGGACCTTGTTCGAATCTGTGGGTCAGAACAGATTCCAATTTTAGTTGGAGGTGATTTCAATATCATCAGGAGGAGAGAGGAGAAGAACAATGATAACTTTGACGGCAGATGGTCATTTATGTTCAATACCATTATTGAAAGCTTGGATCTGAGAGAGATAGAGCTTTCTGGTAGAAAGTTCACCTGGGCTAATGCTCTACCTAACCCAACATATGAAAAACTTGACCGAGTACTTGCGAGCGTGGAGTGGGAACAAAAGTTCCCTCTGGTTACGGTGCAAGCTCTTTCGAGGGGAATATCTGATCACACCCCATTGTTCGTGGACTCAGGAGAGCCGAACCATGTGGGTAACAAGAATACCTTCTCCTTCGAGATGTCTTGGTTTGAACGTGAGGGGTTCTTGGACTTAATCGCCAGGGAATGGGATAGAGGTGTAGGAGGCAAGAATGCGATAGAGCGTTGGCAGAATAAGATTAGACATTTAAGAAGTTTCTTACGGGGTTGGGCTAAGCACCTCAGCGGTGTGTATAAGCTTGAAAAGGATAGACTCCTTACTCTTATACAGGCCCTGGACATACAGGCCGAAGTCAATATCTTGTCGCCAGCACAGCTTCAGGTTAAAAATGAGGCGGAGAAGAGGCTGAAAGAACTGCTTCGCGAAGAAGAATTGAAGTGGGCTTTGCGTGCTAAAGTACGCAAAGTGGTCCAAGGGGATGCGAACACTCAGTTCTTCCATTTGATAGCTAATGGCAAGCACAGAAAGAAGCGTATCTTTCAGCTTGAGCAAGATGAGGGCACTATTTTAGGTGAGGATAACCTAAAAACATACATTACCGACTATTATAAGCAGTTATTTGGACCTCCGAAGGATAATTGTGTGTCCCTCGATGAGTCCAGGACTGAGGACGTGCCTCAGCTATCAGCTGCTGATAAGGATATTTTGGTTGCCCCGTTTTTGGAGAAGGAGGTTTTTGATGCTATTGCACAGATGAAAAACAATAAGGCTCCCGGACCGGATGGATTCCCGGCAGAGTTCTATAAAAAGTGCTGGTACATTATTAAGGGGGATTTACTACCTATGTTCCATGATCTATTCTCTGGACAGCTTCAATTATTTCACTTGAATTTTGGGACTATCACACTACTTCCTAAGAAGACGGATGCTGTGAGAATTGAGCAATTCAGGCCGATCTGTCTCCTCAATGTTAGTTTCAAAATTTTCACCAAGGTCGGGACTAACAGACTCACACAGATTGCGCATTCTGTGGTGCAACAGTCCCAAACTGCTTTCATGCCGGACAGAAATATCCTTGAAGGGGTGGTCGTCCTGCATGAAACACTCCATGAAATCCATTCCAAAAAATTAGATGGAGTAATTTTTAAGATGGATTTCGAGAAAGCGTACGATAAGGTCAAATGGCCATTCCTCCAACAGTCATTGCGTATGAAAGGTTTTGATGAAGCCTGGCGCCGACAGGTTGAATCATTTACGCAAAAAGGTAGTGTGGGAATTAAAGTTAATAATGACATAGGTCATTGCTTCCAGACACATAAAGGCCTCAGACAAGGAGATCCGATGTCCCCTATCTTGTTTAACATTGTGGTGGATATGTTAGCAATCTTGATAGGAAGGGCTAAGGAAAATGGTCAAGTAAGTGGTTTGGTACCTCATCTTATTGATGGAGGTGTATCCATCCTTCAGTACGCTGATGATACAATCATCTTCATGGAGCATGACTTGGCCAAGGCTAGAAATATGAAGCTCGTGTTATGCCTTTTCGAACAATTGACCGGGTTAAAGATTAACTTTCATAAGAGCGAGCTGTTCTGTTTTGGTAGGGCCAAAGATGAACAGGATGCTTATAGGCAATTGTTTGGGTGCGAGTTGGGAGAGTTACCCTTCTCCTACCTGGGGATTCCAATCCACCATCGTAGGCTGACAAACAGAGAGTGGAAGTGCATCGAGGACCGATTTGAGAAGAAACTGAGCTGCTGGAAGGGTAAGCTCGTGTCATACGGAGGCCGATTAATCCTGATTAATTCGGTGCTTACGAGTATGCCAATGTTTCTCCTATCGTTCTTTGAGGTCCCAGTTGGTGTTAGGAAGAGACTGGACTTCTATCGATCGCGTTTCTTTTGGCAGGGTGATGAGCTTAAAAGAAAATATCGGCTTGCTAAATGGGATATCATCTGCAGACCGAAAGACCAAGGGGGTCTAGGTATTGAGAATCTAGAAGTTAAGAATAAATGCCTTCTTAGCAAGTGGCTGTGGAACCTCTCATCGGAGACTGATGCTATGTGGGCTCAAATCCTTCGCAGCAAGTACCTCCAGACAAAAACTCTGTCCCAGGTTACAGTCAGGCCGACCGATTCGCCTTTCTGGAAAGGCCTGATGAAAGTCAAATAGGCCTTATTTAATACGACGAAGTTTGTTATTGGAAACGGCTCGAGTACACGTTTCTGGGAGGATACTTGGCTCGGCGACACACCCTTGGCCATCCAATATCCGTCTTTGTACCGCATTGTTCAACGACGTGAGGAATTCGTCGCATCGGTTTTTCAATCTACCCCCCTTAATATCCAGTTCCGACGAACGCTAGCGGGCAATCGTTGGGAAGAATGGCTCCGTCTAGTTAGGAGACTGATGGACGTCCAGCTTTCACAACAACCTGATGAATTACGCTGGAAATTGACTAAGTCTGGAGTATTCACGGTTAAATCAATGTATATTGATGTTATTAATTCGAACTCCATTCCTACGTCTAAACATGTTTGGGATGTCAAAGTTCCTTTGAAAATAAAAGTGTTTATGTGGTTTGTCCATAAACAAGTTATTTTAACTAAGGACAACTTGATAAAGCGTAATTGGACAGGACCTACTAGGTGTAGTTTCTGTGATCGGGATGAGACTATCAAACACCTCTTTTTTGATTGCCCGTTGGCCAAGGTACTTTGGCAGACAGTCCACATTGCTTTTAATATCAATCCACCGAATTCTGTTAATGCGTTATTTGGGACTTGGCTTAATGGGATTGAGCCTGGCTTAGCGAGACATATTCGGGTTGGGGCTTGTGCTTTGCTGTGGACTATCTGGAATTGCAAAAATGATTTGGTCTTTAACAGAATATCATGTATACATTTTTTGCAGGTTTTATTCCGGACTACGGCACTGATTTGTTCGTGGTCGCCACTCACCCAGACGGAGGCCAGGGAGCATTTGGTTACTGGGTCTGTCCGCTGGGAGATGGTAGCTCGGGATATCTTCAACCGGTTTGGATGGCGGTCATGTAATAGGATAGGCATTTAGTATTCTTATCTAGTTTACCCAGCCGGTTGTGGCACCTTGATTTGGCTAGTTGTTGTTTCTAGCCTTTTTTGGCTCTGTGTGAGCTTTTTCTTCTTTTCTACGACCATTGGAACCATGTTGGCACTACTTTATTTTATTAATAAAAGGGCCGTATGCATCGTGCTGATGCAGAGGCCGGGGTTTTTCCCCCTTTTCGAAAAAAAAGTTGTGCTGGTGGCGACGGGAATGAGGAAGATGATAAGGAGGAGAAAATCCATCAGGTTCTTAGCTTGAAAGACCAAGAGGGACAAGATTTGATGCAAGCGTATGAAAGAACATACATGTAGAGGAATCGGTGGACCAAGTGAAGACGAGGAGGACAAACAATCAGGAAGACCATCCATATGAAAACAGTGCGTGGTCTTTAATACGAGAGGGAAGGTAGAGGAATCGACAAAGAAGGTGAATATGGAGAGGGGAATTAATTGGTGGTAGAGTAATCACCGTGAAGATGGGAGGCTGCTTGGTTCGTCCATGGTCAGTTATTTGCACTTTAATATGAGAGGGGAATTAACGCTAGTAATGGAACGTGTGGCGTGTTCATATTGTGCAGAAGAACGGCCGGGACGGGAGAGACACTTGTCAGGGAGAGAGATAGTTGTAAACTTTTTATTGGTTGGTATGTGATGACATGTCATGTTGAGTTGGACCATTTGCATGTCAAGAGAATGCCTTGTAGTGGGGAGCAACTTCTTAAGAATGGTAGATTAGTCATAAGTGACTCTGCTCAAGGCAAAACCAATAAAGAAGAGTAGTATGAATCCTGCTTGCTTCTCTGCTCTCAGGCAAAATCAAAGAGCTGCTTACACGAGTGGGGCTAATCTACCTCTGCAGCTGCTGCACAGTGCAGTAGTTCATTGTGAAATGATCATCTGTTCCTGAAGAACATGTGCAGCTTTCATAGCAAGCAGCCTCAAGTCTGAAGCTAACAAGAACAGGTGCGAGCTAACAAGAACAGGTGCGGTTTGATATAGATGGATAATTACAAGCTAACTAGAAATTTGCAAACTAACATCTTGTGTTTAGTTCTCAAACATATCTTTATAGAAATGCAGCAACAGTGGCACTTGATCTGCTGGTGAAAAAAACAAGGATGCTACTCCACTGTTTCTTTGAAGCGGGTGAGGACTACAGTGTGCCGCATCAATGAGTTCCAACAACACCATGATTCATTGTTCAAGCTATTCCTGATCATGGACAGCCAACAGAATAGATGCAAATCACATTATAGACAAAATTAATTAATGCGCAGTCACCCAGTAGAAAAAGACTGGACAACACCATGATTTATAGAAATTAACTAGACTGTAAGATTTGAATATAATGGAAAATCAGATGATTTTCTCCAAAGGCATGAGGCAAGCCACGTCGCCGACCACCGCCGCGAGCAACCCTGCGGCAGCAACTCGGTAGTCCAGCATGTTGACACCGGCGGGTTGCCGCCTGCTCCTCTTTCTGCTATGTCCGCCTCCGCTTCTACGCTGCAGCGGTGTTTATGGCGGCGACGCGGCTGAGCACTAACCTAGGCCGGTCCACTTCATTGCTACCCCCTCCCTGCACTAAATTTATTCCATTGTTTGCTATGGTCCAGAAACCAAACTAGCCATGGTGCGTAAAGAAAGCGAAGATCACCTTGGTTCATGCATAAAAATTGCCATGATGCATATACTAAAAGTTCCATGACCCATGAAGTAAATTTGCTAGTCAAATAAAATTTGTTTTTGCCATGTTGCAAAAAAGGACCCTAATATTGGCCAAACATAAAAAAAGGACCCTAATAAAAATGTTGTTATCTTCAATTTGCCATGGCAAAAATGAGAAAATACACAAAATATAAAAATGTACCAAATGAGTAGTACGAGTGATAGTAGTACGCGCAATTGCGATAAGTAAACTATACAACAAAGTGACATGGCAAAAAGTTGTAAGATTTTGCCATGGCAAAATATGTTTTGGTAACCTGGCAATAGTTGTATGATTTTTCCTTGGCAAAAATTTGTTTCGGCACAAGGCAAAAGGACAGAGAAAAGTATATGTTCTTTTCATGTACGTACCCACAACCAAAAGTCATCTACCTATTTTGTGCACAAAGGTATCGACATGATTGCCTCCACACGGGTTGGTAGAAAAATATCCAAAATAGTGGCATGGTCCCATTCTGCGCTAGGCAGAATCAAGTCGCCTACTAACTGCGGCGGGTTTTCTATTCAGCTCATAATTGGTCTCATGTTTGAAGGTTTAGGAACCCAATTATGTTGCTAGATGTTTGTCGTTTGTCCATCGCCAATGTGACGTATCAGCCCTTGCGTAATATATCTCGGCCCTCAAGTATCAACCGCCAAATTTGGGATGGGGCCGAACCCAGTTCAGCTTGCAAGAAACCCGCGTTAGGATGATATTTGGCCTTCAGGACACACACACTAAGGGAATCCGTCTCCATTAAGACTCTCCATGCCTACCTGGGCAAGAGGGCAAGGTTGAATAACTCGATATCATGGAATCCTAGGCTGCCACAATATTTTGTTCTAGTCATCATACTCCAAGAGACCCAACTTGGCTTCCTTTGCCCCTCTTGCTGCCCCACCAAAACTTACTAATCAACGAATTAATATGCTCACAAAGACCCGGGGGAAGCTTGAAACAAGACATTGAATAAACAGGGACAATCTGTGCATCCGATTTTATCAATATTTCTTTCCCTCCAGCTGAGAGAAGTTTCTCCATCAAGAAGGACAGCTCATTTGCTCCAAAAGAACTGGCTTTGACAAACAAGAGGCTATCATTCGCAAATAGCAAGTGGCTTACCGGCGGTGCCGATGGGGCTACTCGCATTCCACTGAGGTGCGATGATTCATCTTGGGTTTTTAAGAGGCACGAAAGGCCCTCCGCTGCAAACAAAAACATGTATGAAGAAACTGGGCCCCCCCTGTCGGAATCATCTGAATGGTGTGAATTATTCAAGTTTACCACCATTAAAAATAACTGAGAACTGCACCGAGGTTACCATCCTCATGATTAAAGCAACCCAGGACGGTGCAAACCTCATCTTGGTCATGATAGCTTCAACATGTCCCCACTCCACTCAATCATATGCTTTCTTAATGTCGAACTTGATGGCACAAAATATGTTTCTTTGTGCTTTGTTCCTCTTCATGAAGTGTAGGCACTCATATGCGATTATGATATTGTCCGTAATTAAACGGCCATGAAGGAAAGCGGATTGCTCTTCATAAATTATGGCAGGATATGTTTCAATCTATTTGAGAAAACTTTGGAGGCAATATTATAAAGAATGGTACACAAGCTAATAGGCCGTAACCGGGTTAAATTTACTTAGCGAAGACCAAATCCACCTCGGCAACAACTTCGTGAGAGTGTTACACTCAATGAATAGGACTCTGAGTATACCATATCGATTGTCGTTGACTCAGCAGCAAAACAAGCCAAGTAAAATGCAGACGCTCACGACAAAAAATGCAGCTGATGGCAGGCCTCTAACTCAACCTCACACCTAGTTTATAACCTCTACGTCGCTTGGCGCGGATCGCGTCGCCATAGACTACAACAATGCCGTTGAGTGTGGCATCTCATGTTGCAGGAAGCATCATTGATGGAGAAAAACATTAGAAAGATAAAGAACAAAGTGGCACTGGGCCGGTCCGCGTATGTACCTAGTGTAGCACACAGTGTGTCGTCCTTGGTTGTCGAGGTCATTCTACGGGGCAGCGGTCCATTTTATGTTTAGTAGGTTGTTTCGGGCAGAGTCATGTAAAACAGAGACGCAATACAATGTTGCAGGATGACCGAGAAAACTACGTACTCCATTTTTGAGCATGATCCAACGGCTGAGAACATCTAATTGATGTTGCAGGATGACCTAGAAAACTACTCCATTTCTGAGCATGATCCAACGGCTGAGAACATCTAATTGTTGTGATTAGGAGTTTTTCACACACCCAATAGAGTGTTGTAGGACGACCAAGAGATCCACTCATTTCTGAGTGCGATCCGACGACGACTGAGAATGTCAAAACACTGCGATGATGTGTATGTGGCTTGGTTTTACTATGGATATATGTATCTTGTTATTTTTTGTATATTAACTCATTACCATTCATTTATTGGTATGCATCACCAGATTGAATGGATAATATCTATAGACTGGGCAATTAATTCATTTGGATATAAATAAAGACTATGCATACGATTGTGTGTTCCAAAGAAATAATTTCACTCATTCATTTCCTTTGGTTCTACGCATCACCATATTTAACAAATATTTTAGTATCTATACTTAGGATTATTTATCCATATGGATACAAGAAACATTAATGTGTTTTTTTCTTGGAAAGAAAAAAGTATTTAATTCGTTTCCTTTGGTTTGTAGATCTACATCGCCGCTTTGGATGAGTAGTACTACATTAATAGGACAATTGATTAGCATGTTGAGGGCATCTATAGGCCTAAAAAGTGTCTCGTATATGACGTCTTTGTTGGAGGAATATCTTTAGGCACTGAATATAGTTGTATGTGCAATATAAAAGGAGGATAAACCAACAAGGTGGCACACATAAATTCTTTTGCGCATTCAGAAGATGGAGATGAGAAGTGCCATCCTTTGCTTCCTCATCATACTTGTGTTACTTGGAAGTTCTACTCACGCAGGTTATATGTCTTCCTCCCTTCACGTTCCAGATATGGAAACTAAATTGATATTCCCTAAGAACATTGATGGTTATTAAGAATATGTGACAATAATCCTACATGGTTATTTTTTGTTGCAGAGAACTGCAACTCTCACGAAATTACAATTGATGCATGCGTGAAGCCAATTTGTAAGTTGGTATGTCTCGCTTCCTACAGGAAGCATTTGAGGGAGTATGATTGCACGGGCAACCCACCGGTTATTTGTGTTTGCTATGTATGCGATGATTAGGCTTTGTAAGATGAATGTCCTGAGGGTCATCAGATATGCTACATAATATATGAGGACCCTGGAAATGCCATCTTTGCCATCGCCCTCTCCATGTCCACCTTGTTTAGTGGAATAATTCTTCTGCTAGTAATTTTGAATTGTGCGACTCTGGTCATGTGCGTCCAGATCTACCAACAATAGACAAGCTCATGATACTATATATGTTAATTTGTGTGAGAAATAATGCGTAAAGCTTTAGGATATCTTACTAGTTTCATGAATATGTGTGCCTCTTCTAATCTTTCTCTTCTCAGAAAACTAATGTACATATCAATCCCTTCAAACAATATACGGTAAGAGAATGATCAATTAATCCCTTGCCAAGAAGTGCTCGGTAAAGCAATTTCTTGTTTCTAAAAACAGGGATTGCCCATGTGAATCAAAGTAGTGCTGAGATGTGCTTCTTCCACAAGCTTCACAATCATCCAGAAATGCAAGTGGTATATGTGTGTATGCATCCGATGTAAAACTCCCCAAATCCATATCCATATGTTCATTTGGGAGAACCTGTGCGGTGGTCAGGATCAACAACATCTGCTCTTATGTCTTTTTCGCGAATACGCAAAGATTGCGTATCTTTTCATTGATAGGTAGAAGAGAATAGTACAAAGAGAACATTACAAAGGAAAAGGAGGGGAGGACACCACACCAGAATGTGGGAAAAAAGAACATAAACAACACAACCCTAAACTAGGCTAGCCCGAACTCCAAACAACAAAGGTGAGGAGACGAGTCTCAGGACACCAAGGCCGCGTCACGACCAACACGACACACTCACATCACGTGGCTATGACTCAAGAACCGACCGAATCAACGTACCCCTCACCATAAACGCCTAGAAGAGTCGGTGAGTGGGTTGTAGGACACGGCCGGGCCTGAGAAAGGAGCATGGAGGAAGAGTCGACGATGTCGTACATTGCACCCTGCATGCCCACGCCCGGAGAAGTAGCCCACACCAAGCACGACATCCAACATCTCACGATCCAACACCAGGGACGCCGCGAGCAACCAGTACAACACCATAAAGAAGGGAACGACATCATGACAGCGTCGCCGTCCGATATGGGGCCGGATCTAGAATTTCCCTGAAGCTCAAAGATGGGCACGGAGAAGGCCATGGCAGCGCCTTCAAGAAGGTTACGACACCCACAGGTGTCGCCGTTGCCAGCACGAGTGCAGGGATTTCGCCCCGACCTGTGAGCGAACATTCCCAAAGCCGTCGGATCAAGATTCGAAGATGTGAAAGTCAGAACACTGGCTGGAGTTGCTACTGTAGGGAGGCAAGATCTGCCTGTCGTTGACGAAGGAGACACCGGGAGCCCCCGGTCACACTACCAACCAAACCCTGTTGTTCACACATGAGCCGTCACCTACCACCCAGAACCGTTGGCACGAGCCGAAGCCACCGGGAGAGGCAGTCGCCGGTGGGCCTGGTTACAG
>LT934114.1:789665194-789687197 GCA_900231445.1 Triticum turgidum subsp. durum | reverse complement strand
TAGTCTATTATTACTTACTACTCCTTCTGTCCCATAATATAAGACGTTTTTTGCCACTACTAATAGGCAGGGTGACACATGGATGAATCTATCAGTCAGTCATCAGCCCCCTTGTTCTCTTGTACTGAACCATAAACCATAGATGGAAACTGAAAAGCAATGTGAAGTCAGGTACGTACATAGCAAATCATCCGCACACGTACACAACCTAAAAAAGCTCGGAGCGCACGCAACAACCTCAAAACCTCAGTAACATCAACCATAAGTTGCATTGCAAACCGACCTCACCGGTCCCTTTAATTTCCACACAGCAACATCAACCATAAGTTGCATTGCAAAAGAGCAGGCAGGTTCTCAATTGTAACTCAGTTCTAGACGTGATTTATTGTCCAAACATCCGCCTGCAAAGACTGGTTTCGCAGTCCCTTAAGAAGCTATTTCTGTTGCTCCCTCGCCGATTTTGATTTATCATGTGAGTTTATCACGTCCATCCAACTACAAGTGCGGAGTCTTCCATCTCTACGGGATTTAACCATTAGTTGTGAATTTCTTACATCTCTTGGAGGCAACATTGCAACATTCTCATCTCTTAATGTCCTAACAGTTTTTTTAGAAAAGGAGGATGACCCCCGGCCTCTGCATCTGGGCGATGCATACGGCCACTTTATTAATTATTCTCACAAGATCTTATAAAGTTATACAACAGTAAGACTAAAGCCGCCGTCTAAGCAACAAATGTCGCTGCACCTATCCAGTTGATGAAGGGGCGCAGATAGCCTTGGCCTAATACCAAACAGACATCGCAGCCAAGCCTAACATCTAAGACCTGAAACCCCAACCTAGCCACTTGCCGGGTCTGGGGCACACACTGGTCCGGCGTGCTCTCAGAGGCCGCCGCCGCCAACTGCCACCGCTCCATCTTCAAAACTGTACCGATGCATCAACCTTGCTCGGTCTAGCTATCGTCGACGCCACCACGGCGCCCAACGGCACCTCCTCCCTGCGCACAAATAGTTGAGCACGTCGCGGTCGCCACTGATATACCTCAGCGCCCTGCTGCCAAGTACCACCAGCCGACACAGCTTGCAGTTCTTGGAAGATCTGTCGTGCGTAGCACCTGCCGACCAGGCATGACCAAGCGTAGCACCTGTCGGCCATACATGACTTGACATCTCCACCAAAGCTCCGTGCAAGACGAAGCCGCTCCACCTCCTGCCTCTGACTTCTAGCGCTGCTCCACAAACGATGCTCCCAAGAGAGAAGCGACAACGCAATGCCGCCATCATCCGATCTGGAACAACAGATCATAGTGTTTCCCCCGGAGCAGCACGAGTGGGTCGACAGTAGTTACACGACGATGCCTTCATCAAGGTAACGACGTAGAACGTCGCCATCGCTTGCCATTGGCTCGGTTTTCACCGGCAACCATGTCTCCCCAACTCGCAGTCGGGACTAGATGATGGATCTCGAGATCCGATCACCAAGCTTCTGGCCGGCCACCACCGACGAAGAAGATGACCACCACCACTGGCTACACCGTCTAGAACAGACCTACCATGGGTGCCGCCAAGCAGTCCACCAGGCCCTCGACGCCGCCACCGATCTAAAGCCAGATGACATGCCGTCGAAGACCACATCGCGCCGCCGCCCGATCCAGGCCAGCCGTTGCAGCCGCCGCCCGTGGCCCGAGGCAGGGCCGACCGCCGTCGCCGTCGAAGCCAACACCATCGCATCTAGATCGGTCGCACCTCCACGCATGTTGGGGCCCCGCCACCCCTGAGACGGGGGAGGGAGGAAGAGCCCCCACCACCGTCGTCGGCCTCCGGGCGCAAGCCGGCGGCGTCCTCCAACGGCGGCGGAAGGAGGGGAGGAAGATGGGCTAGGCCCGGCGGCGGCTAGGGTTGGGGAGCCCCCGAGTCGCCCGAGCGGGGGGCAGACGCGGGCTTTTTTGGAACATCTAAAAATGGGAAGATTTTCACTTCCTGGCCTCTGCACCAACTGAGGATGCATACGGCCATTTTAGTATGAGTACCAAGATAAACATGTTCCTCAGAATTTTTTTAAATGAGTATCAAGATATTTCTTGATGAGTGGTTCCATCATACATCAAGCTTGATCCTCAATAAATGGGGGAAACCCTTGTGCATCACCTGTCAATTCTAGGAATTGAACTCGGGTCATTGGGTTGCACAACCACATACCCAACCACTGAGCCAAGGCTCTCTCTAAGATTGTCCTGGGTTAGTGTCCTTGCCTGGTGAAAGGTTTGGTAGTTTTCCTTACGTGAAACATTTGGCGGTTAGTATGTGTCCAAATCTCAACTGGGAAAGGGGATCGGTGTTGCCATCATCTCTTCAAAGTCTCTGCTTACTAAAATGTGGGGACATCTCTCCATATGTTTCCAGCTGCCTACAGAACCTCACATCCAGACTGTCCAGACCTAGTTTCAATTGGTGGAGCAAAGGCTGTTGCAAACATAAGGAAGGTGCAGATATATGGATGTCCGAAGTTAAAAGAAGTGGATCAGATCAATAGATGATCCACCCAACGTATTTGTGCTTACACTCATTTCCCATCCAGCTTTTACTTCTCTTTTGTTGGAAAGTCCTCATAGAATCATTATCATCCAGCTTTTACTTCTCTTTTGTGATTATATATTGATCAATAGATGATAAATTTATTGGAAATACCTCATGTATTATGCAATAACAATCCAACTCAAATCATTATCATTAAAGTACATTGGACCTGCTCATTGATGATACCTGTATTGTGTATGCCTTGCTTCTGCTTGTTCGTTCCAATGTTTAGTCCATATAGAATCTTGTTCTGTTCATATTTCCCGAAAGAAAAGTATGATCTTTATAATAATTGCATGTAGATTAAACTTTGAAAAACCTTGCTAAACTGTAGATGTCTAGTGCTGCCGTGTTAAGTCGAAACTCTCCTTTTTTTGCCAAATTTGTTTTACTTACCATGTTTTGCTCCTCAAGGAACCAGATGCACCGGAACCTATAGCTGCATGACTTGGAAGTTGGGTGACTTGAGGACAACGAGACATCAGGCCTTTCATCTCGCTTCTATATCTCTGTAGATGCTTCTCCATTTTAGCAGATTGATTCCATCAATAATTCCATCTGCAATCCATATATATTTGGGCTGCCAACTATCAGTTTCTTGTTTGCACAATCGTAGTGAACTTGTCGCGACTTATGAAACAGCAGAGAGCCTGTTATGTCGGGGTCAACAGTCCCAGCAGCGTGCGAGAGATTAGGAAAAATTAGGTATTAGGGAGTAGAATTTGAATATGGCAGGGTTTTGGTCCCGGAGAAGGTTTCCCCACCATATACAAGTCTATTAAGAGTCCAGTTGTCAGAATCACTTTGCATTGTGTGTTTATGTGCATCTTAACTCTATGAATATGCATTTTGTGTGTTTTGGTGCATCTTAACTCTGCAATATGTTTACATGCCATGCATGATCAGGGCACTGCATCAGCATCTGCCTGTTCTTGATCTTTTCCCTCCTAGAGTTGTTGCTCTTAGCCTTGTGGTTTCTACTTGTGCTCTATTTTTCCTCTGGTTTCTGGCTTGTATTAAGACCTGCATCGCTATCTCGAAGCTTTCTCCTAATACAAAATGGCGCGCACTTCAGTGCGTACCCAAGGAAAAAGGAAGCAGAAATGATCTTAGCTTGTCTGAATAACGAGCAAGCATGCAGATGATTTCAGGTTTCAGAAGTAGAGAATAATTCTGACTAGGTTCCCCATGTCTCGTCCGCGACCGCGTCGCCCCCGTAGGCGGCCGGCCGCGCCTCCACTCCTTCCCCGCGAGCCATCCCCCTCTCTCCTCCTCCCCGCCGCCGTCGCCGGCGCCTGCCGCAGGCCTGGCCCGGGCGACGTTGGCAGCGGCGGGCCCCGGCCCTTCCCCTTCTAGGGTTTCTTCGGCGCGGGATGGAGCGCTCCGGGCGGTGTCTTCAGGCGGCAGCAGTCCTACGCGGCGGCGGGGTTTCCTGTTGCGAGCGGGGGCGGCGCTCTGGGCGACGGCGGCGCCGTTTGCGGCGGGGCTGCATGGCGGCGCGGGCCGGCGGCGCCCGCCCGGCCCAGATCTGGGCCCTTCAGGCCCCATCTAGGCCTGGGCGGGCCGGCGACAGGCGTGGCGTTGGCGTGGCCCTCAGGAGGCAGTGGCGAGCGGCGATGATCGGCGGGGTGCTGGCGGCGTCGACGCCAGCCTGCTGCAGCGTGGCGGGCGGGGCTTAGAGGGCCCATTTCAGGCCTGCCCCGCTCGGCCTTGGTGTTGCTGCTCCTGTCACTTGGATCTTCTCTCCAGTCTTCTTGGCCTCGTGGTGTTGCTCGTAGCGAGACGGCGTTGGTGGCGGCGCAACCGTGATTGCGCATGGTTGGGCGGTGGTTTGGCTGGTCGGCTCTGGTTGGCCGGTGGGGTTTTGGCGTGCGGGAGAAATCCTTGCCGGTTCGTCCGGCTCCGATCCGGTGACACCGGCGGGTGCCACTATCCCTTCTTGGAGGGTGTCGGGAATAGCTATCCCCCACCTCCCTCCGCAGACTGGGGGAAACTCTAGGACTTGTCCGGGCAGCAGCCGTCGTTGTCGCATCCCTTCTTGAAGGTGCTGCTTAGTTTGCGGTAGATCGGAGCCTCAGACTGTGGTGGTTTGTTTCCAGAGGGCGCAGCGGTCGCGGGTCTTCCACGCTTTGTCGAGCTGCCGCTGTTGGCATTTATTGGTTTTTCTTTTTCCTTTTCTCTTTCTTTGGGCTTGATGTGCTGCTCGCCCCAGCATTGCGATGTGTCCAACGGCGGTTTGCTTTGGAATACAAAGCGGGGGAAACCCTTTTTCGGAGAAGTAGAGAATATATTAGCTCGTTTACCATAGCACCTTGCATGGGTCAGATGATTATTTCTGGCTGCCACAGAGTTAGAGTAAATGCCCTGTTGAGGTGTGATGGCTAGCAGAAAGCTGCAGTTTCAGATGCAGGGTGTACATTTGATAGTAAAACAGCATTAGTCTGGAAATTGAGTCTGTTTCAAAAGGAGTTGCAGTTCACAGCAGACCTAGTGTGCTTTATTTATATAACTCACTAATGCTAGCTCTTGTGCAAATTAGTGGGCTGCTGATGTCGGTGGGGTGAGTCGAGGGACTGAACTAGAGAAGCCATTTGGCTTACTGAACATTCTTCAAGACAGTGTTTGGGGTTCAGAAGTGAGGAAAGAAGAATTTAAAATACGAACTCCTGGATCCTAGCATTCGGAGTCGGCGTTTAAGTAGAAATGAGAGCAACGGGCGAGCCTGATCAGGGTTTGCAAACCCAGACGGGCAAGGCATAGATATGCGCTGCTAGCGACTCGAGCTCTCTTCTCAGGAAAGGACAATTTAGTTTGCAGTAAGGGTTCAGACGCTACTCGTCTTTTGTGTTTGTTTTGGCCTGTGATTGTTTCAAAGTGCTGCCAAAAAAATTGAGTGGGCTTAGTTTTCAAAAATTTAATGCTGCTACGAAGAAAGCTGCCAGCAATACAGATGAAGTAACAGGCTTCTGAATTTAGGGAACAGTTTAGTTCCTTTTGTATTTCAGATCGCAACACAGCTAACAAAGCTGGCTCTTTTATGTTGCTTTAAGTTTTTCAATGAAACATTTTTAATTAGTGTGCAGGGCTCGAGCTTAACTTCAATCCTAGGATGATTGCAACCAATATTATTAACTAATTATTTCCTTGTAAGGTCTAGTTCAGACTAAACAGAATAGAACAGTAATTATGGTTGTTTATTCGGACTCCAACCAAGCTAACAAGCTGCAACCAAGCTAACAGAATAGAATAGTAATTATGGTTGTTTTCAGGATGGATAGTTTATTTCGAAGGGAATTTAGCTCTCTATAAGGCAGTGTACTTTAGCTCACTTTTTTTTTGATGTACTTTAGCTCACTAATGCTGTATATATGCATGTGACTTGAGAGCTTTTTCAAGACAGCAACAACTACTTATACCTGTTTGCAGGCTTCAGACTAGTCTTGTGTACGTGTTTGTTTCAAACTGCAACAATCGTCTTCTGTTTGGTTGACTATTTGTATTGCTGCTGGAGTATTGCAGCTTCCTCTGTTGTTCTACTAGCAGAGCACCACTCTTGCTGGCTGCACTTCTGTCAGGTACTCCCTCCGTTCGGAATTACTTGTCGCAGAAATGGATGTATCTAAACGTATTTTAGTTCTAGATACATCCATTTTCAAGACAAGTAATTCAGAACGGAGGCAGTACCAACAAGTTGGGGCTCAGTGGGAGTAAGGGAAACAGCTGGTTTACAGGGTTAACAATTACTTTTTATCATTTCTCTGTCTTGCCGTGCTACTGGGAGTATTTGGTTTGAGTCAATTACACCACCCTTACATGAACTTGACGCAGAATGCCACTTTAGTGCTAAAACTTATGATGAACATTAAATCGGTGCAACAACTAGGCTTCCTTGTGTAAATACGGTGCAAGTCACAGATGAATACGCTGCAGGGCTTACTAGGCATGCCAACGTGGCATAGGGCCTGCTGTCAGGACCGAAGACGCAGAGCGTGTGGCCTGTTGTTTTGCGAAAATACCCTCGGAATTTTTTTTCACGAGAAATCTCCAGCGATGTGGGTCCCACCTGTCAGTACAAAGTGTAAATAATCGAAAAAAATTAGTCCTGAGCTGTCTCGAACCGGAGAACTACAACGTGCAGACTGAAGGTACTAGCCACTGCAGGCCCATATTGGATAGCTAGCCTAAATATCGAGAGCAACTAATTGAGGAGCGCTTGTCCGGAGATTCCTCAAGGGTCACTTGGCGTGGGCTGAGAGCGCGTCACTTGGTGCGCTCTCAGCCACCGCCACGCGTCGCGCTCTGGGCGCTCCCTTCGGATTTCCGGGCCTCCTGAATATCCCGTACAGCACCTCGAGCTTCTGCCTGAGCATCTTCCGCGGCTTGGAGAGCTTGGGCGAGTTCGGATTCTTTTCCTACTAAACTCTGCTCCAAGCCCTCGCGTTTCTTCACAGCCTCATGGAGCTCCCGCTCAGCTGTGATGACCCTGGCCTCGTGTTTTTCACGAAGCGCCTGTTCGGTTGCAGCCTTCTCGTTGGCATCAGCCACAGCGTTCTTCAGTGCCTCATATTCGGCACTCGCTCCTAGGGCATACAACAAAAATACTTTTCAATATTCACAATTACTCATTAGTGCCTAATGCAAGACAATGTTTCAACACACCTTGCTTATCCTCTAATTGCTTCTTCAAACGGCCAAGTTCTTCCTCGGCCCATTCCAGGCTCCGCATCAGTTCGGACACTTCCGCATTATGACCGGACAGCTTCTCCGCAGACGCCTATTTTCAAACAAAGAGGTACACGTCATTAACAAAGGTTCCCACAAAAAAAGGATTTGATCCCCTGGCCAGCTCCCTCTCTTTCACCAGACAGTGTATCAGGGGCTACTGCTCATATTATGATGATTCCTCAAAGGTTTCTCCGAAACCATACCTCAAAAGCCTTTATCAGGCCAATGCATGACTCATTCAGCCCGCTTTCGGCAGACTGAATCTTTCCAACCACCGCACCCATGAGGGTCCGATGTTCATCGACGATAGACGCATTCTTCAACGCTATTGATAGACCGCCCGACAGCTCTACGTGGACAGAGGTTACCGGCGGAGCAGGCAGGCCTACCTCCGTTGAAGATGGCCGCTCACCTGATCCCAGAGCCTTAGAGGTCTCCAGGACCCTACCCGGCTGTGCTCCGAACCTGAGATTGCCCCCATCGTCGACACGCCGTGGGGCTGCTGCCCCCATGTGTCCGGCTCCAGAGACATGCACCCCCTGCTCTGGGTCTCTTTGAGACGACACCTCTCTGTCGTGCCTGGACTTCCGAGAAGGAGCCTCCGGAGGCGTCTCGCTCGCCATAGCATCCGAGCTCAGCGAATCCTCCGATGAGGACTGTCCGGCAGGAGACCTCGCCGGGCTGTACGAGATATGGCGACAGTTAAAACTACTGTACTCAGACGACCCTGAATGCATAGGCGCATTCGGATTTCGGTTACTTACGATTTTTCCAGGGGCTGGGCCCCGGGATCCCACTCCGGGCTGTTATCGGCAGCCGTGGTGGATGCCTCTGGATGGGAACCTCTCCCCCTCTTGGGTGATTCGTGTTGGGGAACGTTGCAGAAAATTAAAAATTTTCCTACGGTTTCACCAAGATCCATCTATGAGTTCATCTAAGCAACGAGTCAAGGAAGAGAGTTTGCATCTACATACCACTTGTAGATCGCGTGCGGAAGCTTGCAAGGTGATGATGTAGTCGTACTCGACGTGATTCGAATCACCGATGACCAAGTGCTGAACGGACAGCACCTCCGCGTTCAACACACGTACGGTACGGGTGACGTCTCCTCCGTCTTGATCCAGCAAGGAGGAAGGAGAGGTTGAGGAAGACAGCTCCACCGGCAGCACGACGGCGTGGTGATGGTGGAGAAGCAGTACTCCGACAGGGCTTCGCCGAGCACACAACGGAGGAGGAGAGGTGTTGGGGAGGGGAGGGCTGCGCCTTGGCTTATCGTCCGGCTGCCCTCCCCTCACCCCTCTATTTATAGGGGGAAGGGAGAAGGGGGCCGGCCCCTCTAGATCCATCTAGAGGGGGGCGGCGGCCAAGGGGAGGGGGGACTTGCCCCCCAAGCAAGGGGGGCGCCCCCTCTAGGGTTCCCCCCTCAACCCTAGGTGCAAGGGCCCAGGGGAGGGGGTGCGCCAAGCCCACCAGGGGCTGGCCAACTCCCCACGCAGCCCAAGTGGCCCCCTGGGAGGGGTGGCCCCTCCCGGTGGACCCCCGGAACCCTTCCGGTGGCCCTGGTACAATACCGGTATGCCCCCGAAACTTTCCGGTGTCCTTTTAACAACTTCCCATATATAAATCTTTACCTCCGGACCCTTCCGGAACTCCTCGTGACGTCCGGGATCTCATCCGGGACTTCGAACAACATTCGGTCGTCACATACTGGTCTTCCTAATAACCCTAGCGTCACCGAACCTTAAGTGTGAAGACCCTACGGGTTCGGGAGACACGCAGACATGACCGAGACGACTCTCGGGCAATAACCAACAGCGGGGTCTGGATACCCATGTTGGATCCCACATGCTCCTCGATGATCTCATGGGTTGAACCACGATGTCGAGGATTCGATCAAACCTTGTATGCAATTCCCTTTGTCAATCGGTACGTTACTTGCCCGAGACTCGATCGTCGGTATCCCAATACCTTGTTCAGTCTCGTTACCGGCAAGTCACTTTACTCGTACCGTAATGCATGATCCCGTGGCCAACACCTTGGTCACCTTGAGCTCATTATGATGATGCATTACCGAGTGGGCCCAGAGATACCTCTCCGTCATACGGAGTGACAAATCCCAGTCTCGATCCGTGTCAACCCAACAGACACTTTCGGAGATACCTGTAATGCACCTTTATAGTCACCCAGTTACGTTGTGACGTTTGATACACCCAAGGCACTCCTACGGTATCCGGGAGTTACACGATCTCATGGTCGAAGGAAGAGATACTTGACATTGGCAAAGCTCTAGCAAACGAACTACACGATCTTTTATGCTATGCTTAGGATTGGGTCTTGTCCATCACATCATTCTCCTAATGATGTGATCCCGTTATCAACGACATCCAATGTCCATAGTCAGGAAACCATGACTATCTGTTGATCACAACGAGCTAGTCAACTAGAGGCTCACTAGGGACATATTGTGGTCTAAGTGTTCACACGTGTATTACGATTTCCGGATAATACAGTTATAGCATGAACAAAAGACAATTATCATGAACAATGAAATATAATAATACTTTTATTATTGCCTCTAGGGCATATTTCCAACAGTCTCCCACTTGCACTAGAGTCACCAATCTAGTTACATTGTGATGAATCGAATACCCATAGAGTTCTGGTGTTGATCATGTTTTGCACGCGAGAGAGGTTTAGCCAACGGATCTGCGACATTCAGATCCGTGTGCACTTTGCAAATCTCTATGTCTCCATCTTGAACATTTTCACGGATGGAGTTGAAACGACGCTTGATGTGCCTGGTCTTCTTGTGAAACCTGGGCTCCTTGGCAAGGGCAATAGCTCCAGTGTTGTCACAGAAGAGTTTGATCGGCCCCGACGCATTGGGTATGACTCCTAGGTCGGTGATGAACTCCTTCACCCAAATCGCTTCATGAGCTGCCTCCGAGGCTGCCATGTACTCCGCTTCACACGTAGATCCCGCCACGACGCTCTGCTTGCAGCTGCACCAGCTTACTGCTCGACCATTCAACATATACACGTATCCGGTTTGTGACTTAGAGTCATCCAGATCTGAGTCGAAGCTAGCATCGACGTAACCCTTTACGACGAGCTCTTCGTCTCCTCCATAAACGAGAAACATGTCCTTTTGTCCTTTTCAGGTACTTCAGGATATTCTTGACCGCTGTCCAGTGTTCCTTGCCGGGATTACTTTGGTATCTTGCAACCAAACTTATGGCAAGGTTTACATCGGGTCTGGTACACAGCATGGCATACATAATAGATCCTATGGCTGAAGCATAGGGGATGACACTCATCTCTTCTTTATCTTTTGCCGTGGTCGGTGACTGAGCTGAGCTCAGTCTCACAGCTTGTAACATAGGCAAAAACCCCTTCTTGGACTGATCCATTTTGAACCTCTTCAAAATCTTATCAAGGTATGTGCTTTGTGAAAGACCTATGAGGCGTCTCGATCTATCTCTATAGATCTTGATGCCTAATATATAAGCAGCTTCTCCAAGGTCCTTCATTGAAAAACACTTGTTCAAGTAGGCCTTAATGCTGTCCAGAAGTTCTATATTATTTCCCATCAAGAGTATGTCATCTACATATAATATGAGAAATGCTACAGAGGCTCCTGGCCTGTATCAAGTGCAGCTAAGGAAAAGGAAAAAGGGGCTCGCGCTCGCGCTCGCGCAGGTGCAGGCCGCCGCCGCCGCCGACTGATCTCTTCCCTCCGGCCACCTCAGGCCCATCCAAGCACAGATCCGGGACCCTCCCGGCGTCCTCTCTCCATCCATCCCGAAGCCCGGCGCCGTCTTCGCCGGCCCTCTCCCCGCGGAGGAGTTCGAGTCCGGCCCTCCCCTTCTTCCTGTCCCGCTCCCGTGCGGCCGCGCCGGGCCGCACCGGGGCGCCCCTGCGGGCTCGAGTAGGCCCCCCTGCGCCTCCCTCTCCTCTCACCGCCGCCGGAGGCGTCGCCGGGCAAAGCCCTGGTGGCGCGGCGGCGGCGGGACCCCTCGATCGCCGTTCTCGATAGCGGGGGCGGCGCTGCTCCGCTGCTCCAGGCGGTGATGCTGCGGGCTCGCTCCGGCGCAGGCTGGTGTGGCTCCGGCGATGGGTGGGCGCGGCCAACCGCGGACCTTGTGTGGCGATGTGCGGTGCCACGGTCCCCGCGGGATGGTGGTGCTCGGCCCGGCGGCGTCTTGGTGGTGCTCCGGCAGCTCCTGGTGCTGTGGATCCGGCGGATGGCGGGGGGCGGCAGCTCCGGGCGTACGTGGCTGGCTCTGGCCGGCCCTGGGTTCTCCGGATCTGGCTGCTTCGTTGCGGCGAGAGGCTATTTGGTGGTCCGGCCGGGCTTGGGCTCGGCAGACAGTGTGGCGACGCCGGGCGAAAGCTCTGCCTCGGGCTTCTGGTCGGGGCCGGCGACGGCGACACACTCGGGTGCCGCGCTCTTCTTGAAGACGTCGTCGAGGTGTGCTGTCTGCCCTGCTCGTGTCTCCGGTCGGTGAGACCAGTGGTGTGGTGATGGCTTCTGCTTGGTCATTGCGTGATGGCTTCGTGGGAGGAGTGCGGGTCAGCGGAGGTGCAGTGCGTGAGGGTGTGGTGTTGGGCGGTGCTCCGGGCGAAGGCTTGCTGGGTTCTACCGGCCGACGGCGTCGGCGTCCGCGGATGTCGTGTCACCTTCTTGGAGGCGTCGTCGTGGAGTCCACCCCCTGCACATCCTCGGGTCCAGCTCTTCGGGTGAAAGCCTAAGGCCCAGTCGGGTCGGGCGACGACGTCGGCATCGTCGCTTCCTCCTTTGGGGCGTCGCCTTGAAGAGCATTGGATCCCATTTGCACTTTCCTTGGGCTGGACGCTCGCGGCATTGCGGTCGGAGGCTGTCTGTCCAGCAATGTGGATGTTGCGCGACTTCTAGTGTGGCAACGATGGCGGCTTCGAGCGAAGTTGGGCGGCTGCTAAGCTTTGGTAGTCGGTCTCATCCGGCGTGTTCGAGGGGTTGCCGGGCCTCATTTGTCTTCTTGAAGTCGGAGCTGCAGAGGAGGTGCTTCCGCGGCAACGATGACACGAGACGGGTGGTCGGCTCCGGTGCCGGCTCGACGCAGGCCCAGCGCTTTCCCCCTACAATGCTCGTCGACAGAGTCGGAGCTGCCTGGTCGTCGGCGTGTGCGGTGGACTGTTTGGCATCGACCGACGCAGGCCTCGACGCTTGTTCGTGGTTTTCTCTTCGACGGCGTGTGTGCGTTCTTGTGGGGGTTGCCAGGTCGCCCTGTGTGCCTTGTTTTTGCGGGCATATTGACGGTTTTCGCCCGGTTTTCCGTTAATTAACTGGGCACCTCTCTTCGACCTTTTTTAATGAATCGGGCCCTAAGGGACCCTGTTTCGAGAAAAAAATGCTACAGAGCTCCCACTCACTTTCTTGTAAACGCAGGCTTCTCCATAAGTCTGCATAAACCCAAACGCTTTGATCATCTCATCAAAGCGAATGTTCCAACTCCGAGATGCTTGCACCAGTCCATAAATGGATCGCTGGAGCTTGCATACTTTGTTAGCGTTCTTAGGATCGACAAAACCTTCCAGCTGCATCATATATAGCTCTTCCTTAAGATGTCCGTTAAGGAATGCCGTTTTGACGTCCATCTGCCATATCTCATAATCATAGTATGCGGCAATTGCTAACATGATTCGGACGGACTTCAGCTTCGCTACGGGAGAGAAAGTCTCGTCATAGTCAATCCCTTGAACTTGTCGATAACCCTTAGCGACAAGTCGAGCTTTATAGATGGTAACATTACCATCCGCATCCGTCTCCTTCTTAAAAATCCATTTGTTTTCTATCGCTCGCCGATCATCAGGCAAGTCTGTCAAAGTCCATACTTTGTTTTCATACATGGATTCTATCTCGGATTTCATGGCTTCAAGCCATTTGTTGGAATCCGGGCCCGCCATCGCTTCTTCATAGTTCGAAGGTTCCTTGTTGTCTAACAACATGATTTCCAGGACAGGGTTGCCGTACCACTCTGGTGCGGAACGTGTCCTTGTGGACCTACGAAGTTCAGTAGTAACTTGATCCGAAGTACATTGATCATCATCATTGTTTTCCTCTTCAGTTGGTGTGGGCATCACAGGAACGGTTTCCTGCGCTGCATCACTTTCCCGTTCGAGAGGCAGTACTTCATTGAGTTCCACTTTCCTCCCACTTACTTCTTTTGAGAGAAACTCTTTTTCCAAAAAGCATCCGTTTTTGGCAACAAAGATCTTGCCTTCGGATCTTAAGTAGAAGGTATACCCGACAGTTTCCTTAGGGTATCCTATGAATATGCATTTTTCCAACTTGGGTTCGAGCTTTTCAGGTTGAAGTTTCTTGACATAAGCATCGCATCCCCAAACTTTTAGAAACGACAGCTTAGGTTTCTTCCCAAACCATAATTCATACGGTGTCGTCTCAACGGATTTAGATGGTGCCCTATTTAAAGTGAATGTAGCTGTCTCTAGAGCGTATCCCCAAAATGATAGTGGTAAATCGGTAAGAGACATCATAGACCGCACCATATCCAATAGAGTGCGATTACGACGTTCGGACACACTGTTTTGCTGAGGTGTTCCAGGCGGCGTGAGTTGTGAAATGATTCCACATTTTCTTAAGTGTGTACCAAATTCGTGACTTAGATATTCTCCTCCACGATCTGATCGTAGGAACTTTATCTTTCGGTCATGTTGATTCTCTACCTCACTCTGAAATTCCTTGAACTTTTCAAAGGTCTCAGACTTGTGTTTCATTAAGTAGACATACCCATATCTACTTAAGTCATCAGTGAGAGTGAGAACATAACGATATCCTCCGCGAGCCTCAACGCTCATTGGACCGCACACATCGGTATGTATGATTTCCAACAAGTTGGATGCTCGCTCCATTGTTCCGGAGAACGGAGTCTTGGTCATTTTGCCCATGAGGCATGGTTCGCATGTGTCAAACGATTCATCATCAAGAGACTCTAAAAGTCCATCAGCATGGAGCTTCTTCATGCGCTTGACACCAATGTGACCAAGGCGGCAGTGCCACAAGTATGTGGGACTATCGTTATCAACCTTACATCTTTTGGCATCCACACTATGAACATGTGCAATATTACGCTCGAGATTCATTAAGAATAAACCATTGACCATTGGAGCATGACCATAAAACATATCTCTCATATAAATCGAACAACCATTATTCTCAGACTTAAATGAGTAGCCATCTCGTATCAAACGAGATCCAGATACAATGTTCATGCTCAAACTTGGCACTAAATAACAATTATTAAGGTTCAAAACTAATCCCGTAGGTAAATGTAGAGGCAGCGTGCCGACGGCGATCACATCGACTCTGGAACCATTCCCGACGCACATCGTCACCTCGTCCTTCGCCAGTCTCCGTTTATTCTATAGCTCCTGCTGTGAGTTACAAATATGAGCAACGGCACCAGTATCAAATACCCTGGAGTTACTACGAGTACTGGTAAGGTACACATCAATTACATGTATATCAAATATACCTTTGGTGTTGCCGGCCTTCTTATCCGCTAAGTATTTGGGGCAGTTCCGCTTCCAGTGACCCTTCCCCTTGCAATAAAAGCACTCAGTCTCAGGCTTGGGTCCATTCTTTGGCTTCTTCCCGGCAACAGGCTTACCGGGCGCGGCAACATCTTTGCCGTCCTTCTTGATGTTCTTCTTACCCTTGCCCTTCTTGAACTTAGTGGTCTTATTGACCATCAACACATGATGTTCTTTCTTGATTTCAGCCTCTGCTGACTTCAGCATCGAGAACACTTCAGGAATGGTCTTTACCATCCCCTGCATGTTGTAGTTCATCACAAAGCTCTTGTAGCTTGGTGGGAGCGACTGGAGGATTCTGTCAATGACCGCCTCATCTGGGAGGTTAATGTTTAGCTGGGTCATACGGTTGTGAAACCCAGACATCTTTAGGATGTGCTCACTGACAGAACTGTTTTCCTCCATCTTACAACTGTAGAACTTGTCGGAGACATCATATCTCTCGACCCGGGCATGAGCTTGGAAAACTAGTTTCAGCTCTTCGAACATCTCATATGCTCCGTGATGCTCAAAACGCTTTTGGAGCCCCGGTTCTAAGCTGTAAAGCATGCCGCACTGAACGAGGGAGTAATCATCAGCACGAGCTTGCCAAGCGTTCATAACATCTTGGTTCTCTGGGACGGGAGCGTCACCTAGCGGTCCTTCTAGGACATATTGCTTCCTGGCAGCTATGAGGATGATCCTCAGGTTCCGGACCCAGTCCGTATAGTTGCTACCATCATCTTTCAGCTTGGTTTTCTCTAGGAACGCGTTGAAGTTCATGTTGACATTAGCGTTGGCCATTGATCTACAAGACATATTTGCAAAGGTTTTAGACTAAGTTCATGATAATAAAGTTCTAATCAAAATTATGAACTCCCACTTAGATTAGACATCCCTCTAGTCATCTAAGTGTTACATGATCCGAGTCGACTAGCCCGTGTCCGATCATCACGTGAGACGGACTAGTCATCGTCGGTGAACATCTTCATGTTGATCAGATCTTCCATACGACTCGTGTTCGACCTTTCGGTCTCCGTGTTCCGAGGCCATGTCTGCACATGCTAGGCTCGTCAAGTTAACCCTAAGTGTTTTCGCTGTGTAAAACTGTCTTACACCCGTTGTATGTGAACGTAAGAATCCATCACACCCGATCATCACGTGGTGCTTAGAAGCGACGAACTGTAGCAACGGTGCACAGTTAGGGGAGAACACTTCTTGAAATTTTGTAAGGGATCATCTTATTTACTACCGTCGTCCTAAGTAAACAAGATGCATAAACATAATAAACATCACATGCAATTATATAGTTGTGACATGATATGGCCAATATCATAAAGCTCCATTGATCTCCATCTTCGGGGCTCCATGATCATCTTGTCACCGGCTTGACACCATGATCTCCATTATCGTGTCTTCATGAAGTTGTCACGCCAACGACTACTTCTACTTCTATGACTAACGTTTAGCAATAAAGTAAAGTAGTTTACATGGCGTTCTTCAATGACACGCAGGTCATACAAAAATAAAGACAACTCCTATGGCTCCTGCCGGTTGTCATACTCATCGACATGCAAGTCGTGAATCCTATTACAAGAACATGATCTCATACATCACAATTCATCATTCATCACAACTTCTGGCCATATCGCATCACATGATCAATCGCTGCAAAAACAAGTTAGACGTCCTCTAATTGTTGTTGCATCTTTTACGTGGCTGCGATTGGGTTCTAGCAAGAACGTTTTCTTACCTACGAATAACCACAACGTGATTTTGTCAACTTCTATTTACCCTTCATAAGGGCCCTGTTCATTGAATCCGCTCCAACTAAAGTGGGAGAGACAGACACCCGCCAGCCACCTTATGCAACTAGTGCATGTCAATCGGTGGAACCGGTCTCACGTAAGCGTACGTGTAAGGTTGGTCCGGGCCGCTTCATCCCACAATACCGTTGAGCAAGAAAAGACTAGTAGAGGCAAGTAAGTTGACAAGATCCACGCCCACAACAAATTGTGTTCTACTCGTGCATTAGAGAACTACGCATAGACCTAGCTCATGATGCCACTGTTGGGGAAGGTTGCAGAAAATTAAATTTTTTCCTACGGTTTCACCAAGATCCATCTATGAGTTCATCAAAGCAACGAGTCAAGGGAGAGAGTTTGCATCTACATACCACTTGTAGATCGCGTGCGGAAGCTTGCAAGGTGATGATGTAGTCGTACTCGACGTGATTCGAATCACCGATGACCAAGTGCTGAACAGACAGCGCCTCCGCATTCAACACACATACGGTACGGGTGACGTCTCCTCCGTCTTGATCCAGCAAGCAAGGAGGAAGGAGAGGTTGAGGAAGACAGCTCCACCGGCAGCACGACGGCGTGGTGATGGAGGAGAAGCAATACTCCGACAGGGCTTCGCCGAGCACACAACGGAGGAGGAGAGGTGTTGGGGAGGGGAGGGCTGCGCCTTGGCTTATCGTCCGGCTGCCCTCCCCTCACCCCTCTATTTATAGGGGGAAGGGAGAAGGGGGCCGGCCCCTCTAGATCCATCTAGAGGGGGACGGCGGCCAAGGGGAGGGGGGACTTGCCCTCCATGCAAGGGGGGGCGCCCCCTCTAGGGTTCCTCCCTCAACCCTAGGCGCAAGGGCCCAGGGGAGGGGGTGCGCCAAGCCCACCAGGGGCTGGCCAACTCCCCACGCAGCCCAAGTGGCCCCCCGGGAGGGGTGGCCCCTCCCGGTGGACCCCCGGAACCCTTCCGGTGGCCCTGGTACAATACCTGTATGCCCCCGAAACTTTCCGATGTCCTTTTAACAACTTCCCATATATAAATCTTTACCTCCGGACCCTTCCGGAACTCCTCGTGACGTCCGGGATCTCATCCGGGACTCCGAACAACATTCGGTAGTCACATACTAGTCTTCCTAATAACCCTAGCGTCACCGAACCTTAAGTGTGAAGACCCTACGGGTTCGGGAGACACGCAGACATGACCGAGACGACTCTCGGGCAATAACCAACAGCGGGGTCTGGATACCCATGTTGGCTCCCACATGCTCCTCGATGATCTCATCGGTTGAACCACGATGTCGAGGATTCGATCAAACCCTGTATGCAATTCCCTTTGTCAATCGGTACGTTACTTGCCCGAGACTCGATCGTCGGTATCCCAATACCTTGTTCAGTCTCGTTACCGGCAAGTCACTTTACTCGTACCGTAATGCATGATCCCGTGGCCAACACCTTGGTCACCTTGAGCTCATTATGATGATGCATTACCGAGTGGGCCCAGAGATACCTCTCCGTCATACGGAGTGACAAATCCTAGTCTCGATCCGTGTCAACCCAACAGACACTTTCGGAGATACCTGTAATGCACCTTTATAGTCACCCAGTTACGTTGTGACGTTTGATACACCCAAGGCACTCCTACGGTATCCGGGAGTTACACGATCTCATGGTCGAAGGAAGAGATACTTGACATTGGCAAAGCTCTAGCAAACGAACTACACGATCTTTTATGATATGCTTAGGATTGGGTCTTGTCCATCACATCATTCTCCTAATGATGTGATCCCGTTATCAACGACATCCAATGTCCATAGTCAGGAAACCATGACTATCTGTTGATCACAACGAGCTAGTCAACTAGAGGCTCACTAGGGACATATTGTGGTCTAAGTGTTCACACGTGTATTACGATTTCCGGATAATACAGTTATAGCATGAACAAAAGACAATTATCATGAACAATGAAATATAATAATACTTTTATTATTGCCTCTAGGGCATATTTCCAACAGTCTCCCACTTGCACTAGAGTCACCAATCTAGTTACATTGTGATGAATCGAACACCCATAGAGTTCTGGTGTTGATCATGTTTTGCACGTGAGAGAGGTTTAGTCAACGGATCTGCGACATTCAGATCCGTGTGCACTTTGCAAATCTCTATGTCTCCATCTTGAACATTTTCACGGATGGAGTTGAAACGACGCTTGATGTGCCTGGTCTTCTTGTGAAACCTGGGCTCCTTGGCAAGGGCAATAGCTCCAGTGTTGTCACAGAAGAGTTTGATCGGCCCCGACGCATTGGGTATGACTCCTAGGTCGGTGATGAACTCCTTCACCCAAATCGCTTCATGAGCTGCCTCCGAGGCTGCCATGTACTCTGCTTCACACGTAGATCCTGCCACGACGCTCTGCTTGCAGCTGCACCAGCTTACTGCTCCACCATTCAACATATACACGTATCCGGTTTGTGACTTAGAGTCATCCAGATCTGAGTCGAAGCTAGCATCGACGTAACCCTTTACGACGAGCTCTTCGTCTCCTCCATAAACGAGAAACATGTCCTTTTGTCCTTTTCAGGTACTTCAAGATATTCTTGACCGCTGTCCAGTGTTCCTTGCCGGGATTACTTTGGTATCTTGCAACCAAACTTATGGCAAGGTTTACATCGGGTCTGGTACACAGCATGGCATACATAATAGATCCTATGGCTGAAGCATAGGGGATGACACTCATCTCTTCTTTATCTTTTGCCGTGGTCGGTGACTGAGCTGAGCTCAGTCTCACACCTTGTAACATAGGCAAGAACCCCTTCTTGGACTGATCCATTTTGAACCTCTTCAAAATCTTATCAAGGTATGTGCTTTGTGAAAGACCTATGAGGCGTCTCGATCTATCTCTATAGATCTTGATGCCTAATATATAAGCAGCTTCTCCAAGGTCCTTCATTGAAAAACACTTGTTCAAGTAGGCCTTAATGCTGTCCAGAAGTTCTATATTATTTCCCATCAAGAGTATGTCATCTACATGTAATATGAGAAATGCTACAGAGCTCCCACTCACTTTCTTGTAAACGCAGGCTTCTCCATAAGTCTGCATAAACCCAAACGCTTTGATCATCTCATCAAAGCGAATGTTCCAACTCCGAGATGCTTGCACCAGTCCATAAATGGATCGCTAGAGCTTGCATACTTTGTTAGCGTTCTTAGGATCGACAAAACCTTCCGGCTGCATCATATACAGCTCTTCCTTAAGATGTCCGTTAAGGAATGCCGTTTTGACGTCCATCTGCCATATCTGATAATCATAGTATGCGGCAATTGCTAACATGATTCGGACGGACTTCAGCTTCGCTACGGGAGAGAAAGTCTCGTCGTAGTCAATCCCTTGAACTTGTCGATAACCCTTAGCGACAAGTCGAGCTTTATAGATGGTATACCATCCGCGTCCGTCTTCTTCTTAAAAATCCATTTGTTTTCTATCGCTCGCCGATCATCGGGCAAGTCTGTCAAAGTCCATACTTTGTTTTCATACATGGATTCTATCTCGGATTTCATGGCTTCAAGCCATTTGTTGGAATCCGGGCCCGCCATCGCTTCTTCATAGTTCGAAGGTTCATTGTTGTCTAACAATATGATTTCCAGGACAGGGTTGCCGTACCACTCTGGTGCGGAACGTGTCCTTGTGGACCTACAAAGTTCAGTAGTAACTTGATCCGAAGTACCTTGATCATCATCATTGTTTTCCTCTTCAGTTGGTGTGGGCATCACAGGAACGGTTTCCTGCGCTGCATCACTTTCCCGTTCGAGAGGCAGTACTTCATCGAGTTCCACTTTCCTCCCACTTACTTCTTTTGAGAGAAAATCTTTTTCCAGAAAGCATCCGTTTTTGGCAACAAAGATCTTGCCTTCGGATCTTAAGTAGAAGGTATACCCGACAGTTTCCTTAGGGTATCCTATGAATACGCATTTTTCCAACTTGGGTTCGAGCTTTTCAGGTTGAAGTTTCTTGACATAAGCATCGCATCCCCAAACTTTTAGAAACGACAGCTCAGGTTTCTTCCCAAACCATAATTCATACGGTGTCGTCTCAACGGATTTAGACGGTGCCCTATTTAAAGTGAATGTAGCTGTCTCTAGAGCGTATCCCCAAAATGATAGCGGTAAATCGGTAAGAGACATCATAGACCGCACCATATCCAATAGAGTGCGATTACGATGTTCGGACACACCGTTTCGCTGAGGTGTTCCAGGCGGCGTGAGTTGTGAAACGATTCCACATTTTCTTAAGTGTGTACCAAATTCGTGACTTAGATATTCTCCTCCACGATCTGATTGTAGGAACTTTATCTTTCGGTCACGTTGATTCTCTACCTCACTCTGAAATTCCTTGAACTTTTCAAAGGTCTCAGACTTGTGTTTCATTAAGTAGACATACCCATATCTACTTAAGTCATCAGTGAGAGTGAGAACATAATGATATCCTCCGCGAGCCTCAACGCTCATTGGACCGCACACATCGGTATGTATGATTTCCAACAAGTTGGATGCTCGCTCCATTGTTCCGGAGAACGGAGTCTTGGTCATTTTGCCCATGAGGCATGGTTCGCATGTGTCAAACGATTCATAATCAAGAGACTCTAAAAGTCCATCAGCATGGAGCTTCTTCATGCACTTGACACCAATGTGACCAAGGCGGCAGTGCCACAAGTATGTGGGACTATCGTTATCAACTTTACATCTTTTGGCATCCACACTATGAACATGTGTAATATTACGCTCAAGATTCATTAAGAATAAACCATTGACCATCGGAGCATGACCATAAAACATATCTCTCATATAAATCGAACAACCATTATTCTCAGACTTAAATGAGTAGCCATGTCGTATCAAACGAGATCCAGATACAATGTTCATGCTCAAACTTGGCACTAAATAACAATTATTAAGGTTCAAAACTAATCCCGTAGGTAAATGTAGAGGCAGCGTGCCGACGACGATCACATCGACTCTGGAACCATTCCCGACGCGCATCGTCACCTCGTCCTTCGCCAGTCTCCGTTTATTCTACAGCTCCTGCTGTGAGTTACAAATATGAGCAACGGCACCAGTATCAAATACCCAGGAGTTACTACGAGTACTGGTAAGGTACACATCAATTACATGTATATCAAATATACCTTTGGTGTTGCCGGCCTTCTTATCCGCTAAGTATTTGGGGCAGTTCCGCTTCTAGTGACCCTTCCCCTTGCAATAAAAGCACTCAGTCTCAGGCTTGGGTCCATTCTTTGGCTTCTTCCCGGCAACAGGCTTACCGGGCGCGGCAACATCTTTGCC
>LT934114.1:789647510-789658838 GCA_900231445.1 Triticum turgidum subsp. durum | reverse complement strand
GTTGATTCTCTACCTCACTCTGAAATTCCTTGAACTTTTCAAAGGTCTCAGACTTGTGTTTCATTAAGTAGACATACCCATATCTACTTAAGTCATCAGTGAGAGTGAGAACATAATGATATCCTCCGCGAGCCTCAACGCTCATTGGACCGCACACATCGGTATGTATGATTTCCAACAAGTTGGATGCTCGCTCCATTGTTCCGGAGAACGGAGTCTTGGTCATTTTGCCCATGAGGCATGGTTCGCATGTGTCAAACGATTCATAATCAAGAGACTCTAAAAGTCCATCAGCATGGAGCTTCTTCATGCACTTGACACCAATGTGACCAAGGCGGCAGTGCCACAAGTATGTGGGACTATCGTTATCAACTTTACATCTTTTGGCATCCACACTATGAACATGTGTAATATTACGCTCAAGATTCATTAAGAATAAACCATTGACCATCGGAGCATGACCATAAAACATATCTCTCATATAAATCGAACAACCATTATTCTCAGACTTAAATGAGTAGCCATGTCGTATCAAACGAGATCCAGATACAATGTTCATGCTCAAACTTGGCACTAAATAACAATTATTAAGGTTCAAAACTAATCCCGTAGGTAAATGTAGAGGCAGCGTGCCGACGACGATCACATCGACTCTGGAACCATTCCCGACGCGCATCGTCACCTCGTCCTTCGCCAGTCTCCGTTTATTCTACAGCTCCTGCTGTGAGTTACAAATATGAGCAACGGCACCAGTATCAAATACCCAGGAGTTACTACGAGTACTGGTAAGGTACACATCAATTACATGTATATCAAATATACCTTTGGTGTTGCCGGCCTTCTTATCCGCTAAGTATTTGGGGCAGTTCCGCTTCTAGTGACCCTTCCCCTTGCAATAAAAGCACTCAGTCTCAGGCTTGGGTCCATTCTTTGGCTTCTTCCCGGCAACAGGCTTACCGGGCGCGGCAACATCTTTGCCCTCCTTCTTGAAGTTCTTCTTACCCTTGCCCTTCTTGAACTTAGTGGTCTTATTGACCATCAACACTTGATGTTCTTTCTTGATTTCAGCCTCTGCTGACTTCAGCATCGAGAACACTTCAGGAATGGTCTTTACCATCCCCTGCATGTTGTAGTTCATCACAAAGCTCTTGTAGCTTGGTGGGAGCGACTGAATGATTCTGTCAATGACCGCCTCATGTGGGAGGTTATTGTTTAGCTGGGTCATACGGTTGTGCAACCCAGACATCTTTAGGATGTGCTCACTGACAGAACTGTTTTCCTCCATCTTACAACTGTAGAACTTGTCGGAGACATCATATCTCTCGACCCGGGCATGAGCTTGGAAAACTAGTTTCAGCTCTTCGAACATCTCATATGCTCCGTGATGCTCAAAACGCTTTTGGAGCCCTGGTTCTAAGCTGTAAAGCATGCCGCACTGAACGAGGGAGTAATCATCAGCACGAGCTTCCCAAGCGTTCATAACGTCTTGGTTCTCTGGGACGGGAGCGTCACCTAGCAGTCCTTCTAGGACATATTGCTTCCTGGCAGCTATGAGGATGATCCTCAGGTTCCGGACCCAGTCCGTATAGTTGCTACCATCATCTTTCAGCTTGGTTTTCTCTAGGAACGCGTTGAAGTTCATGTTGACATTAGCGTTGGCCAATGATCTACAAGACATATTTGCAAAGGTTTTAGACTAAGTTCATGATAATAAAGTTCTAATCAAAATTATGAACTCCCACTTAGATTAGACATCCCTCTAGTCATCTAAGTGTTACACGATCCGAGTCGACTAGCCCGTGTCCGATCATCACGTGAGACGGACTAGTCATCGTCGGTGAACATCTTCATGTTGATCGTATCTTCCATACGACTCGTGTTCGACCTTTCGGTCTCCGTGTTCCGAGGCCATGTCTGCACTTGCTAGGCTCGTCAAGTTAACCCTAAGTGTTTTCGCTGTGTAAAACTGTCTTACACCCGTTGTATGTGAACGTAAGAATCCATCACACCCGATCATCACGTGGTGCTTAGAAGCGATGAACTGTAGCAACGGTGCACAGTTAGGGAGAATACTTCTTGAAATTTTGTAAGGGATCATCTTATTTACTACCGTCGTCCTAAGTAAACAAGATGCATAAACATAATAAGCATCACATGCAATTATATAGTTGTGACATGATATGGCCAATATCATAAAGCTCCATTGATCTCCATCTTCGGGGCTCCATGATCATCTTGTCACCGGCTTGACACCATGATCTCCATCATCATGATCTCCATCATCGTGTCTTCATGAAGTTGTCACGCCAACGACTACTTCTACTTCTATGACTAACGTTTAGCAATAAAGTAAAGTAGTTTACATGGCGTTCTTCAATGACACGCAGGTCATACAAAAATAAAGACAACTCCTATGGATCCTGCCGGTTGTCATACTCATCGACATGCAAGTCGTGAATCCTATTACAAGAACATGATCTCATACATCACAATTCATCATTCATCACAATTTCTGGCCATATCGCATCACATGATCAATCGCTACAAAAACAAGTTAGACGTCCTCTAATTGTTGTTGCATCTTTTACGTGGCTACGATTGGGTTCTAGCAAGAACGTTTTCTTACCTACGAATAACCACAACGTGATTTTGTCAACTTCTATTTACCCTTCATAAGGGCCCTGTTCATCGAATCCGCTCCAACTAAAGTGGGAGAGACAGACACCCGCCAGCCACCTTATGCAACTAGTGCATGTCAATCGGTGGAACCGGTCTCACGTAAGCGTACTTGTAAGGTTGGTCCGGGCCGCTTCATCCCACAATACCGTTGAGCAAGAAAAGACTAGTAGAGGCAAGTAAGTTGACAAGATCCACGCCCACAACAAATTGTGTTCTACTCGTGCATTAGAGAACTACGCATAGACCTAGATCATGATGCCACTGTTGGGGAACGTTGCAGAAAATTAAAATTTTTCCTACGGTTTCACCAAGATCCATCTATGAGTTCATCAAAGCAACGAGTCAAGGGAGAGAGTTTGCATCTACATACCACTTGTAGATCGCGTGCGGAAGCTTGCAAGGTGATGATGTAGTCGTACTCGACGTGATTCCAATCACCGATGACCAAGTGCTGAACGGACAGCACCTCCGCGTTCAACACACGTACGGTACGGGTGACATCTCCTCCGTCTTGATCCAGCAAGGAGGAAGGAGAGGTTGAGGAAGACAGCTCCACCGGCAGCACGACGGCGTGGTGATGGTGGAGAAGCAGTACTCCGACAGGGCTTCACCGAGCACACAACGGAGGAGGAGTGGTGTTGGGGAGGGGAGGGCTGCGCCTTGGCTTATCGTCCGGCTGCCCTCCCCTCACCCCTCTATTTATAGGGGGAAGGGAGAAGGGGGCCGGCCCCTCTAGATCCATCTAGAGGGGGGCGGCGGCCAAGGGGAGGGGGGACTTGCCCCCCATGCAAGGGGCGGCGCCCCCTCTAGGGTTCCCCCCTCAACCCTAGGCGCAAGGGCCCAGGGGAGGGGGTGCGTCAAGCCCACCAGGGGCTGGCCAACTCCCCACGCAGCCCAAGTGGCCCCCCGGGAGGGGTGGCCCCTCCCGGTGGACCCCCGGAACCCTTCCGGTGGCCCTGGTACAATATCGGTATGCCCTCGAAACTTTCCGGTGTCCTTTTAACAACTTCCCATATATAAATCTTTACCTCCGGACCCTTCTGGAACTCCTCGTGACGTCCGGGATCTCATCCGGGTCTCCGAACAACATTCGGTAGTCACATACTAGTCCTCCTAATAACCCTAGCGTCACCGAACCTTAAGTGTGAAGACCCTACGGGTTCGGGAGACACGCAGACATGACCGAGATGACTCTCGGGCAATAACCAACAGCGGGGTCTGGATACCCATGTTGGCTCCCACATGCTCCTCGATGATCTCATCGGTTGAACCACGATGTCGAGGATTCGATCAAACCCTGTATGCAATTCCCTTTGTCAATCGGTACGTTACTTGCCCGAGACTCGATCGTCGGTATCCCAATACCTTGTTCAGTCTCGTTACCGGCAAGTCACTTTACTCGTACCGTAATGCATGATCCCGTGGCCAACACCTTGGTCACCTTGAGCTCATTATGATGATGCATTACCGAGTGGGCCCAGAGATACCTCTCCGTCATACGGAGTGACAAATCCCAGTCTCGATCCGTGTCAACCCAACAGACACTTTCGGAGATACCTGTAATGCACCTTTATAGTCACCCAGTTACGTTGTGACGTTTGATACACCCAAGGCACTCCTACGGTATCCGGGAGTTACACGATCTCATGGTCGAAGGAAGAGATACTTGACATTGGCAAAGCTCTAGCAAACGAACTACACGATCTTTTATGCTATGCTTAGGATTGGGTCTTGTCCATCACATCATTCTCCTAATGATATGATCCCGTTATCAACGACATCCAATGTCCATAGTCAGGAAACCATGACTATCTGTTGATCACAACGAGCTAGTCAACTAGAGGCTCACTAGGGACATATTGTGGTCTAAGTGTTCACACGTGTATTACGATTTCCGGATAATACAGTTATAGACTGAACAAAAGACAATTATCATGAACAATGAAATATAATAATACTTTTATTATTGCCTCTAGGGCATATTTCCAACAATTCGGCCTCTAGGGACGGGGAAGCCGCACGCTTCTTCTCACCTTCAGAGTGAGGATCGTCCCCTTCTGCTTCCCCCTCTTCGTCTTCAGAAGAATGAGCGTCGCTAGAGTCTTCGGATTTTGCGTCTGAAGCCTCGCGGTGACGGAGGCCACTCCGTGTCTTCTTGACCTTCTTGGAGTCCTCCTTCTTTGGCGCCTCGTAAGGCGCGGGGACCAGCATCTTCGTTAGAAGAGGCCCGGCAGGTTCCTCCGGCAGCGGGGCCGGATAATGTATCCACTCCACCTTCTTTATCCATCCCTGGGGTCATGATGAAACGATTAAAATGTCTCCCTCATGACATGCCAACTGAAGCACGGGTGGACATGGTGTGGCTGTAACTTACCGGGCTTGCAGAATGGGATAATTGATACCCACGGTCCTCGGCGGAGTCTTGCCGGACTTGAAGAGCACCTTCCAGATATCCTTGTGGGAGGAAACATAGAGCTCCCGAAGGGTTTGGTGCTCGGTTGGGTCGAACTCCCACAAAGTGCAGGCTCAGCGCTGGGAAGGGAGCACCAGGCGAACTAGCATCACCTGGACTACGTCGACGAGTTTGACGTCCTTGTCGACCACGCTCTGAACGCGCGTCTGGAGCAGTGACAGCTCATCGGACGAGGACCAGTTCGGGCCCTTCTTGGGCCAGGACGTGAGCGGCAGTGGGGCTCCGGATCTGAACTCGGGAGCTGCGGCCCACTTTTTGCCGCGTGGTTCGGTGATGTAGAACCACTGCTGCTGCCACTCCTTGACAGAGTCGTTGAAGGCGCCCTTCGGCCAAACGGCCTTGGGCATCTTGCTCACCATGGCGCCGCCGCACTCGGCGTGTTCGCCACTCACCACCTTGGGCTTCACATTGAAAATCTTCAGCCACAGGCCGAAGTGAGGCGAGATCCGAAGAAAGGCCTCGCACACGACGATGAATGTCGAGATATTGAGGAAAGAGTTGGGGGAAAGATCATGAAAATCAATCTCATAGTAATACATGACTCCATGGACAAATGGGTGGAGGGGAAACCCGAGCCCACGGACGAAATGGGGAAGGAACATGACTCTCTCGTGAGGCTCCGAAGTGGGGACGACCTGTCCCGCCGGTGGGAGACGGTGGCCAATCTCCTTGGCTAGATACCCGGGTTCCCGGAGCTTCTTGATATCCTTCTCCCGGATGGTAGAGGCCATCCATCTGCCTCCTGCTCCGGATCCGGACATCTTTGGAAAACCTCTCTTCGATGGAAAAGAAGAGTACTTGGGCGTTAGGGCTCGAACAGAGGGGAATGGGCTAGCGGAAGGAGAAGGCTTGGGTAAAGAGAAAGAGACCTTATCTCTTTATAGGGACGGTAAATGCTTTTTGCGCCTCCCCACTCGCCTGGTGGAACCCGTTCGCCTCCCACTCGCCGCGATTAGCTGTACGATTGGATTACCCATATCCGTATTGATGAGAAACCCGTGATAAGGGGACACGATCTCTGCTTCGACAAGACGTGCCAAGGAAACCGCCTCGCAATATACGCTGAGGCTGGATGTGGAAAAACGGTTCGGATAATGACCCGACCTTGGTGACATGTCACGTTGTCTAGGAAGTTGCTAGCAGCTTGCTTTTCTGAAATATCATTCTCTCTACGGCGATACGTGAGGATCATTTTGCGGATCCGAGCACGGTTGAAGTGTTCGGTAATTACTTTGGAGTATTCGGAGAAGGAACCCGCCTTGCAATGCTGAAGACAGGACTGCGCGCCGGAATCATCGTCATTGAGGCCTGGTTCAGGGGCTACTGAGGGAGTCCTGGATTAGGTGGTATCCGGACAGCCGGATTATATACATCGTCCGAACTATTGAAGCGTGAAGATACAAGACTCAAGACTCCGTCCTGTGTCAGGATGGGACTCTCCTTTGCGTGGAAGACAAGCTTGGCGATCCGGATATTGTGTTTCCTTCCTTGTAACCGACTCCATGTAAACCCTAGCCCTCTCCGGTGTCTATATAAACCGGAGAGGTTGGTCCTTAGAAGGCCGATCGCAATTACAATCATACCATCATAGGCTAGCTGTTAGGGTTTAGCCTCTACGATCTCGTGGTAGGTCTACTCTTGTACTACTCATATCTTCAATATTAATCAAGCAGGAAGTAGGGTTTTACCTCCATCGAGAGGGCCCGAACCTAGGTAAACATTGTGTCCCTTGCTTCATGTTACCATCAGCCCAAGACGCACAGATCGGGACCCCCTACCCTAGATCCGCCGGTTTTGACACCGACAGGCGGCACAAATCGATGTTTGGAGAATAGGTCAAGGGGTGGTGGTTTAAATAGGGATAGGGGAAGGGAAGGGGAGTGGCACCGGCCGCGCTTTGGATTTGCTACGTTCAAACGAGCCGCGTCGATCGATGTGCCATTTTTATTGCCAACAAGTTTTAATTGCCACGTTGAATAGATGCGAGTGGATCGAAAAGTGTGAAACAATGCTCTACATCGAGGAGACACGCGTGCGAGATGATACAAACTACCGGCAGCAACCGTCCCTGCGTTTGTGCCGGCTCGCGTGAAAGAGAGGTCGGTCAGCGCATCATGATGGCGGGCAACGGCGCATGCAGGTAGGCTAGCTACGTGTCTGCATGCATAAAAGGCTTTTGTCGTTGCGACGCGCACACGGCCCAACAGTCTAAGCACGGCCCAACGGGCTAATGACGGCACCGTCCACTGCGACCCCATTCGTCAGGTCCAACAGGCGACACAGTCAGCGCGGCCCCACTCGTCAGAGTTAATGGTCAAAGCACTGACCCGACGGCATCCATCGTTTGTGACCAGTTCTGAGGGTTTCGGGCAAGGGAGTGGAGAAAGTGAGCAAAAGTTAAGAGCGTGGGATAAATGAGTATGGCAGGGGCATAGATGTAAAAAAACAAATAAAAAATTGTCGACTGTTTTCCATGTTTGTAGAATTAAAGAAAGAAAGTAAAAAAGAAAAAGAAAAGAGAGAGAAACAAATCATTGCCGAGTGTTTTCTGAAAAAACACTTGTCAAACCCCACTCCTTGTCAACGACTGACTTGCCTAGTGTTGAATTTTCACCGTGTGTTTTTCCTGGGACACTCAGCAAACAACTCGGCACTAGGCAAAATCGACGATTCCGGTAGTGACTACCATCATCATCATCATCATCATCCTTTTACTGTTTTGGGTTTTAGCGTAACACACAATTTTCACAATAAAACCCTTTTGATATGTACTCGGGTCCATTTCTCCGACAGGTATTTCCTGACGGGGGGAATAGAAGACACGCTGGAGTAACATGCTTGCATCAAAGTCTTTGTGATACTAGCAAATGTGGAATTGTTCCTTGCTGCTTGGTCTGATTTGGTGGTTCTTCATCATGATAATTCAATCAAGTACACACAATTCTCCCGTACATATATAATTAATTCTTAGTACAAGACGCCAAAAGCAACAGATTACAAAGACAAGACATAGGTAGATAGATACTCCCTTCGTCCCAAAATAAGTATCGCTTATTTGGGGACGGATGGAGTATATAATATTGGAGTTCATTCATTCGTTCATTCTAAAGGGAAGAAGCATATATAGAGGAAGCAAAGCAAGCAGCAAACGGACACGGACGGGCAACGACAACTGACAGAAGCAGTTGAACGCCATCATGCACCAAAGTAGTTCCTCAGGGAGCCTCAAGGGATCCCGAGCTAGACGGGACATAGTCTGTATCACCCAGAAGAGAAAGAAGATTGGATGACTCAATAAGGGACTCAGCTCTGAGCTTGATAAACTGAAAAGTGCCAGAGCCATAGAGGTACATCGGGTCAGTAGGTTGGAGGATGCCTCTTCTGCGGTACTCCACCACAAGGGCAGCGACGCTGAGGAGCTCGCCGCCGTTGCTCAGCTGCTTGGTATGAGAATACCCACTGCATTTGTACCCCGCATAGCACAGCATCTCCGTCCACACCTCGGCGATCATCTCCAACTTAGCAGGTGGGCCAGATTCTGGAGAGACTAGCTCGCGAGCAAGTTTGGTTGCACGAAGCAGTGTACGGTTAGAGGAAATGTCCCTTAGCTTTTTACTATCATTTATATTTTCCCTCTTAAGGTACTCCTGCATCTTACTCTGTAGCAAGCTGACCAAATCCTGGTCTGTATTGTACTTGAGACATGTGAGGCAATAGCACATATTAACATACCTAGTGCGGCTGACCGAGCCCGGCAGCATGTAGGGGCGTGCGGCGAGGAGGAAAACCATGTAATTGGAGATCTCCTCGGTTGCCATGGCAAGGCGACGCACATCATCTGCAGCAGCTTGCCCCTGATCTTTGTGCCAGCGGAGATATAGATCGGTGGCTATGTGCCACACGAGGATGCTCTCATCCAACTCGTTATACAGGAACTTCTCCAGTTTCTCGTACAACTGGAACCTCTTTAAGGCATGACGACCCCTTGAATTAATGATGTGATCTGGCTCGTCCGTGCTATTGGAGCACGAGTCGTAGTCTAGCAAATAGCACTGCTTAGTCCTGAGCACTTGGTTCATCACTAGCTTATTGATAGTTGTGGAGACAGGGATGGAGCTTGAGTAGACCATGGTGTTCCACCGGTCCTCGAACCCCATCCAGCCAGCGAATCTGCTTGTTCGGCTGACCCTGCTGCGGACGCACAAGTCAATCAGGTTGTGTTGCCCCATAGAGTTTGACCACCACCATTTCGACCTGCGCCTCTTTGGAAGGACGAATCGGCGGATAGACGTGATTGCATGAGCAAGCAGACCCCACATGCCCCTTTCTTCTCGGGCGTTTAGAACCAGGCTTGTCCATCTTGAGAACATGGCCCTTAGCACCGAAACCATCTCCAGCGTAACCGCCCCACCTAGCAGAATATACGTGATGACAACATCTGCTCTGCTGTAGTGGTGGTCACCCGCTGACAAGCCCGACCTGTGAAATAGCACAAACGCGACCGCGGTGAACACCGGAGAAATGACGCGAATGCAGAGGCCATACCATGTGTAGATCACCACAGCCTTGCTGTACACGACGTCGTGCATCAGGCTGAGCTGCATCTCCACCACCCTGTACATCTCATCCGCCGAGATGGACTTGGCGTGGTCATCACCGTACAGGTGTTTTGGTACCACAACAATGGGCAACGGCCCCTGAAACATGTCCTTTGGAACATCCAGCAGAAGGTGGGCAGTCCGCAGCAGGCCCTCTGTGTTGTCTCGCTCATCTGTCGGAGGTCCACTCGGAGTATCGGTCGTGTTCTTGTAGAACCGGTATTTGCTACCCGACGAGCTAATGTCTGCATGCTTGAGCGCCCACACCCTCTCCCCGTACTTGACAACGCCCACCACGAACATGAGAACCGCGGCATAACGGAGCAGGGCCTGGGTGCCGACCACAGTGGATTCGTAGAGGATGTAGGAAGCCGCGGTGACCTGCACGGCGAGCGCCTGCAGGTGCCGCAGCCAGAGCCGGTTGTCCTCGATGGCGTAGGCCGTGATGTTGTCCTGCCCGCCAAGGTGCAGCAGCAGGAACGGCGCCCAGAACGCCATCAGCTGGTGATCGGCTGACCTGCTCGTCAAGGAGAGGTGGCCCAGGGTGTACGTCGCGGTCGAGTCGGCCAGCATGTAGGCTGACCAGATGACAGCTCTTAACACGCCAGCAGGAGAAGCATTAGCTGCATCGTGAAGCTCAGCAGCACCACCGCTTGGATCACGTATTCTTGCCAAGGCTCCACCTGCAGCTCCACTCTCGCCATCGGCTGAAATAACAGATAAGGAGTACAGCATAAGATTACACATGATGTTTGGAGTGATAGAGGCTCCAGCTAATTAAGATACTGATCCCAGGACAAAAATAAAAAAAGATGCTGAATGCTAGATGGAATATTGAACATGTGTGTTGGTGCGAGCAACTTACATGGATGATAGCAGCGGAAGTGATCCTGCACACAACCCCGCCACCGGCGCGCTGCCGTCGTCAAGCAGAAGAAGAAATCTGAGGTGTGGAACGAGAGGACCTGAGAGCAGCTAGCTTTGTAGGATGATCATGATCACGACAGAAATGCAGCGTGAGGCCGTGATTAAATGGTCTTCCGTACGAGGTCCCGCAGCGTGCCCTATCAGACAGAAGCGCGTCATCGACCGCTCCTTTTTCTCCTGGAACTTACATTTTTCTTCCCTGATGACCCTAGACAACTAGGTCAAACTCTCCCTTTCAGGCTTCACCGGTGGCGGGAAAGGGATTCCTGGTACCTTCGCTTCGGTTAGTAGTTTATATTAGAGTTTTTGGTTCTCGCTCGGGCGGATGGCGGCTGCTCTTCTTCAAGTTTGTCTTTTGGGCTCTGATTCTCTTCGAGTTCGTCCGCCTGGACGTAGTTGATGAAGATTTGACCTAGATTCCTACCGTCTTTTTGGGACAGTGAGGTTAAGGTTTCTCGTCATGTCACAAGATTTGGTGTCAGATGCTTTACATCTATGTAAGAGTTCAATGGCGATGACTCTAGGTCCAGAGGGGGTTGATCCTTAGCGGCACGTGCACGAAGATTTGCTGATTTAATTTTTTATTATGTTTGAGATATACTTTGTACTTTTGATCAACTTTTATAATAGATTTAATTCTCTTTGCTTACA
>LT934114.1:789611358-789640544 GCA_900231445.1 Triticum turgidum subsp. durum | reverse complement strand
GCAAACCCAAAGACCAGGGGGGTCTTGGGATCCTGGCCTCTAGGCGCATGAATATTGCTCTCCTGACCCGTTGGCTTTGGTGGATTGCCAACAGTGAGGGCGGCCTGTGGTTGGACATCTTCCGATCCAAATACCTTCAGGGCCAGCCCCTTGCCTTCTGCCAGTGCTTGGGAGGATCCCAGTTCTGGCAGGTTGTGGTCCAACTCATGTCAGTCCTTCGTATAGGCACGTCCATCTCTGTGGGCTCAGGTGCCTCGACCTTGATTTGGTTCGACCGGTGGGTTGGCGATCTCCCTCTTCCCGCTCGCTTCCCCGAGCTCTTCTCCATCACAGCCGACGCTCGGGTCTCCGTGGAGGTGGCCCTTATTGACTTAGGGCGACTCGCATTCCGGAGGCCATTTGGCACCCTTGAGGTTGCTGCTTGGGATGCCCTCCTTCAGGCCATCGCCCTTCAGCCTCTCGACGTCAACAACGCTGAGGACCCCCTCTCGTGGTGCCTAGAGTCTTCGGGTCGCTTCTCGACCAAGTCCCTCTATCAAGCGATTGCCCCATCTACGGCCCCAGAGCCGTTTAGCTTGATATGGGATATCCACCTCCCATTGAAGATCATGATCTTCCTCTGGCAGTGGATCCGTGGTCGCTTGCCCTCTGGTGTGGAGGTGCGCAAGCGCAACAAACCTGGCGGAGGCCTATGCCCCCTCTGTGGCGTGGCTGAAGATGCCAACCACATCTTCTTTTCTTGCGTGACCGCCCAATTCCTTTGGTCCTGCTTTCGCGATGTGGTTGGTGTGGAACTTGGTGCAACACCAACTTCCCTGACTTGCTGGCAGAGATTCAGGCATCTGCCCCCCGTCACCACCACATTAGGTGGCTATGTGTCGGGGTGCTAGCCTGGACGCTTTGGACCGTGCGCAATAGGCTTGTTATCCAGCGTTCCCCCCTTTGACGTGCGACTGACGCCATCATCAAAATGTGTGGTTTCTTGTAGCTTTGGCAGCCGCTTAGCCGCATCCAGGATCGGAACATCATCAGTACTCTCATCTTCGACCTTCGAGCGATGGCCTTTCGCGTGGCGCCCCCGCTTCCGCCGCCTCCCCCAGATCCAGACTAGGCGTCCTGATGTCTCCGGTGTGCCCCCCCTTTTTTGCTTTCTTTGGGTTGTTGAGCTGTGCCCTCAACATTAACCTTGGTACCTTTTGTTGTGTGTGTGTGCATGTGTGGACCTCCACGCCTTGGGCGTGTTGTGTCTCAACTAGTGTGCTTGTTTGTGGCTTGGGCGTTTGTCTTTATATATAAAGCGGGACGAATGCCTTTTTCGGTAAAAGGCATCTCCATTTTTACAGGCCCCAACACATATTAAAATGAATAAACGAATAGTGCTAAACTGAAATAATTTTATTGCCATTTTGCCTTCCTGGTCGGTGTCCCTATCCAACGACCCCCCAACATTTAGCAAACCCCACGCGGCCTAGACAGCCGGGCATAAACTATAGAGGAGATGCACCAAATCTGGGTGTATTCTAGAGAAAATTATGAATGATGAATGCCTTAAGTAGTATTTGCTGAAGTTAAACCAACTAATATATGACCAGGTCCACCAAGCATAAGCTAAGAAGAAGACACAACTAGGTAATTACACAAAAAACATAATTTAGGACTGGCATTCTGTCAAAAAGAGAGCACAATATAAGATTAAGCCCATTGATCTAAGCGATTAATATAATACTCCTAACAAAGTTGGCAACTGGAGACGCTTTAGAAGTAGGCATATGCACACACATACACTGGATTAATCTACAAACTGAATCCGGTCCTCACTTTGTGCTTTGTGAGTGAGTGAGGACGAGCTAGCTAGACTCAGAGATGTGCATCTTAGGTCTTATGGAATGGTGGGAGGAGTGGCAGCTGCGCATCCTCGTCCTCACCAGCCTCTTTGTTCAGTGCCTCCTCTTCATCTCTGTCGGCCTTCGTAAGTGCCCTATTCCTGGCTGGTTCAGATCCATAATATGGCTGGCATACATAGGCAGCGATGCTCTGGCCATATACGCACTTGCCACCCTCTTTAGCCGCCAGAGGAGGCAAGATTGTATCTCTGGGCAAGGCAATAGCATCCTAGAGGTGGTGTGGGCACCGATTCTCCTGGTCAACCTTGGTGGGCAGGACATCATAACAGCATACAACATCGAAGACAATGAGTTGTGGACGCGGCACATCCTCACCGCCGCGTCCCAGGTCACTGTAGCCATCTATGTGTTCTGCACATCATGGCCAGGCGGGGACAAGAGGTTTCTGCAGGCATCAATCTTGTTCTTCGTCCACGGGGTCCTCAAATGCTTTGAGAAGCCCTGGGCTCTCATCAGTGCTAGCATTAAAAGCCTAGTTAGCTCTTCCAATCCTCCTCGGAAGCGAGAGGGCGAGATCAATTCGCTTGAAGATTATGTGCAAAAAGTAAAGGATTTTATCCAACCCAACGACAGTTGTCCCCAACCACAAGAAGGACACAATATACCCCAAGCACAAGAAGAGCGCAATATACCCCAAGCACAAGAAGAGCACAATATAACCCAAGCATAAGAAGAGCACAATAGAGTGGACACTGAGGCTGACCAACAACCTCTAGTGGAAAAAGAAGCCACTGTGAAGGATCTTGAGCCCATCCATACTTTTAATGTGGATCCTGAAGCCTATAAGATATTTGTGGACCTTTCATCACCGTATCTTGATCGAGTTGGCACCCTAGAATCCTTTTGGGTGCTTGATGATCATGAAGCTTGTTATTTGGTGCAAACTAGGCTATTTGACACGTTTGATTTTCTCTACACCAAAAGAAAGATGCTTAGCTTAGCGGAACGACTCAAGGGGAAAGCATCTTTCTCGAAATTTCTCTCTTGGTGCATTCGGGGATCAGCTACGTTGTTACCGTGGGTAGCCATCGACCTCTTCTACAAGAGTCATACAGAAGCTTATGATCACAGTGATGTCTGTTAGGACTAAGCAACTTATATTCCCATGAGGCCATAGGCCGATCTATATACATGTACAGGTGTGGAACATATGCAGGAAACCCCTTATACAATGGGATTAATACAAAGGGGTACATGACTTATATTATAACTCTAACACCCCCCTCAAACTCATGGTGGATGAACAACACTGAGTTTGGAGAGATAAAAGCCATGTTGTGCTCTAGTCTGGGCCTTCGTCAGGAAATCCGCCAACTGTAACTCAGAAGGCACATACTGAAGAGCAATAACCTAATCCTGCACACCAGCGCGCACATAGAAAGCATCAACACCAATATGCTTGGTGAGCTCATGCTTCACAGGATTGCGCGCAATGCTAATAGCACTTGTACTATCAGATAAGAGCAGAGTCGGTGTAGTGACAGAAACACCAAAATCCTGAAGTAACCATCGTAACCAAGTCACCTCTGCCATCAAAAGAGCCATTGCTCGCAACTCAGCCTCGGCACTCGAACGGGAAACTGCAATCTGTTTCTTCGTCTTCCAGGCAATGAGAGAACCACCAAGAAAAACACAGTAAGCAGAAAGTGAACGGCGATCTGAAGGATCACTAGCCCACGTAGCATCCGAATAGGCCTAAAGCTGTAAAGAACTGGAGCGAGGAAAGAATAGACGGTGAGAGATCGTACCCTGAAGATATCGGAGAACACGAAGGAGATGACTATAGTGAACCGATGTGGGAGCATAGACGAACTGACTCAGAATATGAACCAGATAAGAGATGTCCGGACGAGTGACAGCTAGATAGACAAGACTGCCAACAAGATGACGATAACGCGTCGGGTCAGGGAGAGGATCACCATCAGTAGCACAGAGGTGAAGATTGAGCTCCATAGGAGTCTCAACAATGCGCTCATCAGTAAGAGCAGCACGAGCAAGAAGATCCTGGATATACTTTTCCGGGGATATAAAACAGCCATCAGAGGTAGAAGAGACTTCAATCCCCAGAAAGTAGAGAAGAGGTGCAAGATCAGACATAAGAAACTGCTCACTAAGACGGCCTTTACAAAGGCAATATACTCGGGGTCATCCCCAGTGATGATCATGTCATCAACATAGAGAAGAAGAAGAGTCCGACCACGAGGAGAAAGGTGAATAAACAAGGCTGGATCATGAGCACTTGCTGAAAAACCAGCGGCAGTGACCACAGAGGCAAAACACTCAAACTAGGCGCGGGGGCTTGCTTAAGGCCATATAGAGAGCGACGAAGACGACATACCATGCCATCAGGAACAGAATACCCAGGTGGTGGCTGCATGTACACCTCCTCACGCAGCTCACCATTAAGAAAGGCATTCTTAAAATCAAACTGAGATATAGACCAGTGGCGTGCAGAGGCAACGGCAAGAAGTGTACGAACAGTGGTCATATGGGCCACAGGAGCAAAAGTCTCATCATAATCACGACCATGCTCCTGCTGAAAACCACGAGCCAAAAGACGAGCTTTGTGACGCTCAAGAGAACCATCGTAGCGAGTCTTAACCTTGTAGATCCACTTACAAGTGATGGGACAGACTCCGGGAGGAAGGGAGACAAGATCCCAGGTACCAGTGCGTTCAAGAGCAGCAATCTCCTCTGCCATCGCAAACTGCCATTCAGGATGAACAACAGCCTGACGATATGAAGTCGGCTCAAGAACAGCAGCACCAGCAGTGGGAAATCCAAAGCGATCAACAGGCGGAAGAGGACGAGAACGCAAGCCATAAGTAGGCTGAGAGGAAGATCACGACACATCCACAGAGGCATCCACATGTCGTGAACAACGAGTGTAACACTGAGGAAAAGATGGAACAAGAGAAGGAGGAATCACCAAGGTAGAATCGGGGGGTGGCGACGAATTAGTCACCGGAGATGAAGGTGTAGAATCCGGTGACATGCTAGGCGAGGAGACCGGGGAAGATGGTGGCTGCAAATCGAGGAGAGGTGGAGAAGCAGAGGGAGTGGAACGAATAGGCACAGGCTCGACGGGAGTGATAGGTGAGTCAGGAAAACTCACTAGTAGAAAAAGGGGCTTTTGTCCCGGTTGGTAAGGCCCTTTAGTCCCAGTTTTTGAACCGGGACTAAAGGGTCGTTACTAATGCCTCTCCCCTTTAGTCCCAGTTCTTACACGAACCGGGACTAAAGGCCGCCGCCATGTGGAGCTCCACCTTTAGTCCCGGTTGGTAACACCAACCGGAACTAAAGGAAATTTTATGATTATTTTTTAAAAAAAATATAATTTTTTTATTTTCAAATTTCTTAATTATTTTAACCTCGAATCTCTAATCACCACCCCTCATCACTGCTCAATTTATCCTCTAATCTCTAATCACCCCTCATCATCTAACTTCCCGAACGGTCACCCATCCTCCCACTCCCCCAGCCTGAGCACGCTTAACTTCCGGGTTCTATTCTCCCTCGTTTCCAAGTCTGCACTTGTTGTTTTCCTGACAATAGTAAGATGTCAATCCTATTAACCCTCAGGAATTTTTCTTGAGCATGAAGTGACACATTTCAATGTTTGAGTTTGAAATTATTGTTTTAAAAAACAATAATTATTTAGTAACACTAATATTTCTTGAATAATTAGTTTGACCATTGTTTGACCACAGTTTGACCATCATTTGACCAGATTTGACCAAAATTCAAAATAACTGAAATAATTATTTAGTAACACTAATATTCTAGAATAATTAGTTTGACCATTGTTTGACCACAGTTTGAAACTTTTTCGATTTTTTCCACTCTAGATCTTAAAAGCCCCGTAACATTTTTTCTGTTAGGTTTTTGAGGATTTTGAAAATGTTTAACAAGGTTCCCCCGATTAAATTTGGATGTAACTTTTCGAGTAGATGATTTTTCATATAAAAAACTATTTCATCTAAGTTAGTATGCAAAAGTTATGCCCATTTTTACAAATTCTGGAGAGATTTTGCAAATAAAGTCGAGATTCATATTTGCAAATTTTCCCAACAACTAGACCACATATCACATGGGATACTTATTTTATTATATTTTTTTGACATTTTCATCATTTTCTTTTAATTTTTTTTAAAACTGAAAAGGCGATCCCCGGGGGGGGGGGTGGTTAGAGTTTGAAAATGGGACCTTTAGTACCGGTTCGTGCCATGAACCGGTACTAATGGCTCAAACCCCATTAGTACCGGTTGGTGGCTCGAACCGGGACTACAGGTCTAACCTTTAGTACCGGTTGGTGCCACGAACCGGTACTAATGGGCATCGCACCCTTTAGTCCCGGTTCGTGGCACCAACCGGGACTAAAAGGTCCAGACGAACCGGGACAAATGGCCCACGTGGCCCGGCCGCCCCCCTGGGCTCACGAACCGGGACTAATGCCCCCATTAGTCCCGGTTCTGGATTGAACCGGGACTAATGGGCTAACCCGGCCTGGACCAAAGCCCTCTTTTCTACTAGTGAATGAGGAAAGAGAGATCCTCCACTGAAAAGGTCGAGGAAGATGGGCGTGGGTAGAAGGGATGAGACTCATCAAAAGTCACGTCTCGAGAGATACGCATCCGACGACCGATAGGATCCCAACAACAATAGCCCTTATGCTCATCACTGTAGCCTAAGAAGACACACTCAACAGACTGAGCGGTCAGTTTGGTACGTTCGCGAGGGGCAAGAAGAACATGGCAAACACAACCAAACAAGCGAAGCATCGAATAATCGGGAGAACGATCAAAAATACGCTCGAAAGGAACCCCACCCTGTTGAGCAGCGGAAGGCTGTAAATTGATAAGATAGGTGGAGGTGGAGACATACTCGGCCCAAAAATGAGGTGGGAGAGAGGCAGCAATCATCAATGCACGAGCCGTCTCAAGAAGATGACGATGCTTTCGCTCAGCCACACCATTCTGAGCATGAGCACCGGGACAAGAGAATTGAGAGAGAGTTCCTTGCTCAGCAAGAACACCACACAACATCTTAGAGATATACTCGCCAGCAGAGTCAGCACAAAAAACACGAATGGGTGAAGAGAACTGAGTATGAACCATGGCAGCAGAACGCTTATAAATAGACAGCACCTCACTACGAGAAGTCATGAAATAAAGCCATGTGTAACGAGAGAAATCATCTATGAAAATAATATAGTATTTATGACCACCTTTCAAAGCGAAAGTAGCTGGAACCCATACATCAGAATGGACTAAATCAAAAGGACGCTTAGACACTGACTCACTATGTGAATATGGTAACCGAATCTGCTTGCCAAGACGACAACCCTGACCCTCTAAAGAGACATCTCCTGAGACAGACCCCAGAAGACCTCGACGAACTAAAGACGACAACCGAGAACCACACAGATGACCAAGTCGATGATGCCACTGCTTGAAGGAACCAGTAACGGAGGCGACTGAAGCGGATGAACTGGCGATAGTGGTGGCAGCGGAAGGAACATGAAGCCAGTCCAACTCCCAAAGACCCTGCGAATCATGGCGGCGAGGGCTAATCCCAACTAGAGTGTGTGTGCGACGGTCCTGGACTGAACAAGAGTCAACGTCAAGGATGACATGACAACCCGAATCAGTAAGTTGACCAGCAGAAAATAGATTCATGGTAAGTCGAGGAACATGAGCAACATCAGGAACAGAATAAGAAGGAGTGGTAAGATTGCCTCTACTAACGACAGAATGTGGAGTACCATCAGCAGTGAGGACATGAACAGGAGAATCCAGCGATCGAAGAGAGGACAAAGTGGAAGAATGAGAAGACATATGAAAAGAAGCTCCAGAGTCCAGAACCCATGGGGATGTACCTGACTGTGTAGAGGGTGGTTGCTCAGTGCGGGAAGCATCAGTCACAGAACCAGCAGTCCCCGTCGAGGAAGAACCTGAAGCCGCGAGCAGACGCTTAAGTCTCAGAATGTCCTGTTCAGTCAAGGCAATGGCTGAAGATGTCGAAGTAGATGACGAAGTCCCTGAAGATGATGATCGCGCCTTGCGCAGGTGTTTCCTCTTCGTGTAGCACTGGGACTCAATATGGCCATCATTGTTGCAGTAGTCGCAATGTGGACGGGGGCGACCTGAGTCTCCAGAAGGAGTGGGCAAGAGCGGCAGAGCACTCGAGCGAGAAGGGGTCGGTGCAGCAGGTGGCGTGGTAGGAGCCCGAGTAGCGAGCACAGAGGGAACCTCCAGCAAACCAGCACCACGTAAGCGAGTCTCCTCAGCACGAATCTCAGAAAGCGCCTCCATGAGGGAAATACAGCCATGAGCAAACAACTGAGCACGCCGGGGCTCAAACTCCTTACGGAGCCGAGACAGGAACTCGTAGACGCGATGAAACTCCAAATTGGCCTGGACAGCCTGGCAACAGGGGCAAGTACGACAACCAGCACTGCGGAGAGAATCAAGCTAGCGCCAGATAGCAGAACTCTGTGCATAGAAGTCATCAATAGTAGAGTCACCCTGTTGAAGAGCATGCTCCTGACGGACCACAAAAAGGTATAAGGCATCACCAAAGGGCTCATAGCGCTGACGAAGACGGGTCCACATCTCAAAGACAGTAGGAAGACCCAGAAACTCAGAAGCAAACTGAGGCAAAACACTAGCAGTGAGAGCAGCTGCAGCACGAGCATCATCATCAAGCCACTGGGTGTAAACAGACAGAGCACCATGATACGTCTGAAGAGCCTCCTCATAAGCCAAAACCCTCTCATCATAAGCACGATCAGTAGCCTCATCAGCAAGCTTAGCCGCATCCTTGGCGTCCTGATTATCATCCGTAGGAAGAACCGGTGGAGTCGGCGGAGTAGGGGCCACCGGAGGAACCGGACGTGGCGGACAGCAGATCTCGCCAGAAAGAACACCCCAGAGACGGATGCCACACATGTGAATGCGCATGAAGCCAGTGAACTCGGTGTAGTTAGAACCATCGAAGATCACCGGACAGCGAGGGACAACAACATAGCCCGATGCAGCAGACATCGCGTTCTTTTTTTTGCGATCAACAGAAAGTCAGATGACAACGTCCAGCACCGCGAGTCGGGCGGCTGCAGCCTTGGGAGGCGGCGACGTGAGGTGAGAACCAGGCGGCGTTCCTGCTGATCCAAGCGGGCCACGTGATCCAAACTGCAGGGGAACAGGCAGTCCTTGCAAGGAACTCGATGCAGGGAAGGATAGGCGGCCGGCGGCTGCAGCCTTGGGAGTCAGCGACGGGAGATGAGATCCAATCGGGAGGTGCTGATCCAATCGGACTATCGGGAGTAGAAGTCGGGCAAGAAGCGGGCGGGCGGGCGGGCAGGCGTCGATTCCCGGCGGCTTCGTGTCGAGCAGAGAGGAGACCGGCTTCCTATCGACGGCTTTGATCGAGGAAAGAGTGGAGCGGCCGTGGGGACCAGCAGCGGGAGCAGACGTGGGGAACCGGCGGCAGAGAGAGAAGCAGTCGCGGCGTCACGGGAGGATCAATCACACGAGTTGCGGCGTGTAAAAAATTGACCTAGCTCTAATACCATGTTAGGAATAAGCAACTTATATTTCCATGAGGCCATAGGCCGATATATATACATGTACAGGTGTGGAACATATACAGAAAACCCCTTATACAACGGGATTAATACAAAGGGGTACATGACTTATATTATAACTCTAACAATGTCAAGGTTACATCTGCCTTATTCTGGTGTACAGCATTGCTTGAGCACCTTGGAACAGTTCTCTCCTTTATGATTATTATTTTCAAGGGTGGACGAGCTACTCGTATTGTATGTTTGCATCTGTACAGACGGTTTGTGCAAATGACAATGGGAGAAATTGTACAGTATATGTGGCGTAACCTTTTTCCTGTCACCGTAGGCCAATATACCCTGGTAGGATTCTTTGCTCGCAACAAAATGCACTGCTGGAAGATGTCTATCCTGAAATTCTTCAGTTGCAAGGACTTCTTATTCAAGATGCCTCTACTGAAGACAAGCCTCAGAGTATCCAAGATGCATCTCGTGAAGGCCTTCGTAGAACCGTCCAGTGCCAAGAAATGTCAAACTATATGATGTACCTACTGTTTATGAATCCCGAGATGCTATTGGCAGGCACTAGGCGGAATCTGTTCACAACTGCTAATGATGAACTAGAGCTGATTCTGGAGAATGTCAATGCATCGCTCATGGAGATCCTCAAGGGCGATAAGCCTTCGCTCATGGAGATTCTCAAGGGTGACAAGCCATTCCTCCTGTTCTTCACAGGCAAAAGGACAATGTTCGAGGATGCCGAAAGAGAATTTATGCTGGAACTTATGTATAAGCTGAAGCTCGCAGAAAAAACAGGAAAAGTTGTTGAGCACAGAGACAAAAGGCCATTGCTCGGAGATGCCAACAGAAATTTTATGTTGAAAATTATATACAAGCTGAAGCTCGCAAAAGAACCAGAACAAGTTGTGGAACACACAGACCCGCCACCGGTTGCGGCAACAAATGCTGCGACTATATAAGAAGGATTTATCATCGACGCACCGAAGCTTGCTAAAGCATTGTTGGCTTTGGAGGAGAACCAGATGTGGGATGTTATTGAAGGTGTGTGGGTGGAGATGCTCTGCTTCTCAGCCAGTAGGTGCCGAGGGTAGCTACACGCCAAGAGTCTAGGCTCTGGCCTGGAGCTTCTCACATTTATCTGGCTCTTGCTGTCATACATGGGGATGGAGACCTTGCCGGAGAGGCTGCAGAGGACGGAGCTTTCAAGTGGAGAAGGAAATGCCGGCGCCCCTCCATCGCCTTCCCAGGTCCGCATTTCAGTCTTATTAGTTGCTTATTTTCTTACTCGTAGAAGCCTTTTGTGTTATTCGTTCATTGTGATGTTCCATTTTTCATTGTGCCAATTTTGGAGATATTATAACTATGTCAATATGTGATCCGCCAGGCATCCAAGAGTGAACATCCACAGCCACAGTAGACTGCTCTGTCAGCTCCCTTGTATCTTTCGGTCGCTCTTGCTTGGTGGCCTTGTGTAATCCTGGCCGGTTGATGGCTTTGTTAATTCAAAGTCGGGCTCCCCTTGAGCCTTCGTTCCCAAAAAAAAGATCCACAGCCACATGAAGCTGCTGCTGCTGGTCGCGCGTCTACCAGCTGAACAGTCTGAGAAAAAAGCAGCAGTCCAGTTTGATGTCTGGCTGTCTGTTTGTGTGTTGTGTTGTTGGAATTTCCGGATTAATTGCCTTTCATATCCAGAATGATTTGTGTCTGTACTCTGTAGTACGGGTGCCTGGTAGGCTATTTGCATCTGCGGTATCGGTGCCAGATTACTCAGCATGTTTGTTTGTAAGTGTGGATTTGGTGTGATTAAGAGTTATTTGAACCGATGGTTCACCCGGTTGATGTAATAAACGTATTTCTACGAAAAGGTCAGAAATTGAAGCCCTGTTTTTCTTCTTGGACCTCTGTGATTTTAGAGCTCTGAGACTGAGAGAGTATGTGACCTACCATATAGATGCATGCTTGGGGAGGGGAGAATTTGGTGTGATTAAACTGTTTGATGCCTTCCCCATGTTGAATATGTGACCTGGGGTTGTGATCTACCCAGTGCTGTCTGTATTACCTGATGCACTGCTCCCCCTGCTATGCTCCAGTTTGATTGCAATCAGAGCGTCTGTTACAACTATATGACAGGTTAGCTCTATATTGTTTATTTTTATCTGCACTAATGAGCAATCAAACCAGCAACATTCTTTCCTCCTCTCTCCTTTGCTCTGTACAGTACAACGTGTCCTCAAATAAATAAAAGGAGAAGTGCAACGTGTTCTCAAAAAAATAAATTGTCTGCATGTTGTACAAGAAAAAAGAAGTGTCAACGTGTTCTCAAAAACAAATGTGTCAACGCACCCGAGCAGAGCCGGAGTCCTCGCCACGGTCGCACCCAATCGATCAGGGCGGGAGAAGCCAGACGGAACTCCGCCGTGATAAGTAGATATCAATAAATTCAGGGATGCAAAATACCATCTAGCTAGTCCAGCCCAGTTGAGGGATCATGCCAAATCTATGTCCAAGTCCTAAAACATGAGGGAGCAGCTCTGCTGCGATCAGTATAAATTAATAGAGCCTCAAGGAAATCAAGGAAAGAAATCTAGTGGCTGACTGTGACAAACCTTTTTTTATAACATGGTAAATTTCCCGGCTCCCTTCCTTGGTTGCTTCTGGCTAAGCAACTTTCGGCGGAGGAAAGGAGGTGACTAGTCGCTTCTAGTGAAATAGCGAGTTCATGAGCAGCGGTAAATTCCGCTCCAAACACTATATGTGAAGAGCAATGATCTATGTTGCTAAGAACAAACTGTTGCGGACATTGGTGTCGAGGCTGCCTTACCGAGGGGAGAAGATAAAGAAGCGGATACACGTTCAGGCTGATAAGCTGATGGCTGATAAGCTGGAGGCGTGGAGTGCTCGTCGCTGCCAGCAGTGGAAGAGGAGCCCATGGAGCTCTGCCGATGATTATCTGCATTGCAATCTCTCCCTGTTCTATCTCCCATTTCAAAAGTTGCCGGTAGTCTTACAATTTGTGTGTGCAATTAATCAAGTGCAGCGTGCCAATCAATTATCAAGTAAGTAACGCGGTGGAAGGACAAAGTAATATGTGTAAAAAACTGGAAAGAGAGAAGAAGGGTATTGGAGTGGACTGGGTAATAAGTTGCAGACTTTCTGCACACTAAACTACAGCAGCCAAGGCCATTGGCCAGAGGCGGTTGGAGGGAACTCCACATGTTTTAATTTGTCCAGGCTAATCTCAACTGGCATAGCACATCTCACATGCCAAAAGAGTTTATTTTCAGGCTAATCTTTTTTTTTTGCGGGTAATATTTTTCAGGCTAATCTTTTTTTTTTGCGGGTAATATTTTGCAGGCTAATCTAAATGGAGTTCCAGATGTAGTGCCTGCTCATCCATCCATGGTAAAAACAAATTCTGCACAAAAACACACACGCATTCAGATACAACTACAGCTACTGACTGAATGAATCTTGTTCCAAAAAAATGCTCAGGAAAGAGGCTGAGTTGTCTGTTCATTGTTCATGCTAATCCTAGTTTACTCTTTAATGTACACCCCATATCTGAAAGTGCAGCTTTCTAGCTACTCCCTCCGTCTGAGAAAAGTTGTCTCCGTGGTCATTTTACAAAAACACACTCAGCTAATTCCCGACAAACGATTCACCCCCGCCGCTCGTCTCCCCCTTCGCTTCCCTGCTCGCCGGCTCCCCCGCGCCGAGCTCCCTGCTCCCCTCCACCCGCCTGAGCTCTCCCGTGCAGCTTCCTCCCCGCACAGCTTCCTCGAGCATTGCCCGAGCTCCCCCTCCTTGGTCCCTTCCTCCGCCCCCGCGGGAGAGAGAGTAAAGGTCGATCGACAGACTCCCAAATTACATGCTTGGGCGCTGAGGGAGGAGGAGCAGGCGGAGGCCGTGGAGGAGGAGACCGAGGAGGGGCATGAGGCGAGGGGAGCACCTCGGCCGTGTCGGCGTAGCGCTGCTTGTCCTCGAGGGTGCTCCCGTAGTCGCTCTTGATGGACCAGGAGTTGGTCGCCACGGAAATGTAGTAAACACTGAATTTAACACTGGATTATGCTCAGCAAAATCACCAAGTTTAGTGAAATTCAGTCTAAAATTGATAGCAAACTGCTAAGACATCCATATTTTGTTATTTTGGTTAATTGAAAACAAAAGCTATGTGATGCAGGTTTGCATGTGAAGACCTTCACTCTGCACTCATCATGTAAGCCACTTTGTACTCTTACTGTGCTGTTGTTTCTCTGTCGTTCTGTCAGGAAGGATTTGGGGATGTTTTCAGTGATGTTTTCCTTCTCCCATTTTAGACCATGATCATTTTAATACTACAGTTCAGAAAAAAATAGTGAAGATGATCTTAGTGGTGATACTGTCACAACAAGAAGTTTAATTAGCAGTCCTTGATCTTTAGAACATCAAGGAAATTTAGTTGATGAAAGCACATTCCATGAACATCAAGGATATTTCAGTAAACTGCAGTAGGATTTTTCCAAGTTAGTGCTTGCAAAATTTGTCACTGTCAACTGAAATATGAGTGTATGTTTTCATTTTCCAAGCTAGTGCTTGCAAAATTTTCAAGCATTGACATAACTTGATAGTATATGTTGACTAATTTTAATCTTGTATTCTAATTCTAACAGATCAGTCTGGTTTATAAATTTTAGAACCATGTGAATAAAATGCTTTCAAGTAAGAACATGATTATTGGACTATGTCTGTTTTCACTGCTAACTGCTAACTGAATTTTCTGAAGCTAGAATTTAAAAAGTGATGTCTGTCTTCCCATCTCATTGCTCACTACTAGCAAGCAGTTTTAGCAATTTCATGCAATTACAGTACCTTGTTCTTGTTGTGGCCAAATACTCCTTTGATATACTCCTTGTTCTTGTTCTTGTTGTGGAAACTTTAGGCATGTTTGCAATTGGAAAAATGGTGTATAAATCCAAATAAATCAAATAAATCCAATAATTCAAATAAATACAAATAATTACAAATAATCCAAATAAATCCAAATACTCCTATCCTTTCTCATTGAACACATGACACATGACACATCACATACTCCTATCCTTTCTTTTCCTCTTCCCTCACTAGTGCAGAACCGGACATTAGCACCGGTTCGTAAGGCCCTAATTAGTGGTCACTAAAGGCACTAATTAGTGGTCACTAAAGGCCCCCCCCTTTAGCACCGGTTCAGCACGAACCGGTGCTAAAGGGCGACCACGTGGCACGAGCCAGTTCCGGGGACCTGGAGCCCTTTAGTACCGGTTTGTAAGACCAACCGGTACTATAAGGTTTGGAGGGTTTTTAGTTTTATGATTTCTTTTTCATTTAATTTTGTGTTTCCATTTTAATTCTTTTTCCTTTGCTGGTATTTTACGATACTACACATTGTACACGTTATGCATATATATATATATATATATATATATATATATATATATATATATAATTTCTAGTAAAACCAATCATGCATATATATATCACATCAATGTCTCACAAATTAAACCACCATATTAATTAATTCACACATACACACATGTACAGATATATACAATTTCTCCTACATATGAATGTTGCCTTCGGAGCCAGTCTAATTGGTGCCTTCGGAGCACGATGACAATTGAAAGTGGTTTTCATTGGGGCGGTAGCGAGTAATAGAATTCTCCATTCGGATTTATGACATGGTCGAGCAAAAATCCCGCTATTTCCTCTTGAAGTGCTTCTACGCGCTCTGTTTCTATGAGCTTCTCCCGCACCTCTTTGAACTGTTAAGAAGGAGATCAATATGCATGTGTATTAGTTGTGTGACTAGCTAGATATCGATAATGGTGTAAAAATTGTGAATAGTGTTCTGACAAGCGTACCCATTGCTGTCTTTGAGATCTGCTCCTTTCGGACGCCATCATGCGAATATTCTCGCAAACGCAGAATGCACACAGATCAGTACCCTGCGCCTGCTTCAGGGCCTTTACGAGAATGGAATTTGATCAGATAAAAATTAATCAAGCATGATGATTAAAGAGATGGCAGCTAGCTAGCTAGCTAGCTAGTACTACTTAATTACTTACCTTGGGTCGAAACCATTCAAGCTTTTGTTTCCACGGGCCGGGCGTGACGCTGATGAATCTTGCCCAAGCCCTGCCCGCCGACAAAGAAAATGAATAAAGGGGTTATTAAATAGTTCATATCATGAAATGACGAACTAAATAGGCCGAGATATATAGTTAATAATGATTGAAATTACCTGTTGACTATCCCATACAAGATGTTAAAGTCAGTGTTTTTTGAGACTATTGAGTCCAGTACTTCAACTGTTCCGGCGTCAACTTTAATGATACACAAGACCCAGTGAAATCTGCATGCACACACGTTTACATGTCTTAATTAAGCGGGCATATGTTAGCAAAAACATGTAGCTAGCTAGTAGGCAAAAACAGAGAATTTATAGTACAAGACAGTGTGACTCACCCAAAGTGGTAAGGAAGTAGTATATCTTCATTGTATTTGAGGCGCTTCAAGAACTCTAGCATGCTGCTTTCTACTTCCTTTGCATGATGTTCATTTATCTTCCATGTGAATTCATTAACGGTGTTTGGGTCAATGAACCCAATGCCATAGCGTCCACCTTTTCTCATTTCATATATCTTCATCCTGCATAATACCACAGAAAAAAATATATATAGTGAGGATAATTACAGGTAATGATTGATCTCAAAAGGATCACTACAGCTAGCTTGAGACTTAAATTATAGAAAGAAATCACTTACAGACAATAGCAACTGACGATAGATTTGTCGAGTGCTTCCTTATTGTATAACTGAAACAGTTCTAAATACTCAACGGACACAGCTTTCTCATGGTAGTAATGGTCCTCCTTGACATTCACCATGAGGGACACTCGATCTGAAATCTTGGTAATGTTCATGTACCATTGATGCAATTCATACATTCTCGTTGGGAGGTTTTTGACCTTGTCTGGCGCGACCAAAGGTTGGCCCCGGACATATTGCCGTTTTACTTCATCCTCTCTAAGCAAAGGCATGGGCTCGATCTCGAGGAGTTGTCCAATAGTGATGTTGAGAACTTCAGCCTGCATTATATGCTCCTCCGTTATTACCACATTGCCCACCTCGGGAACATGCACTATTTGCCCACAATAATATTGGGGGCGCGTACTGTCACCTGTTGTTGGCACAACAAGCGAGGGGATCGATTGCGCCGCCTGTTCTCCCAGCCGGGGAATGGTTTTCCCGCATTTTTTGGCAGCTGCTTCTTGTTTGCTCGATCCCGATGTAGACGTGCTCGCCTCCCTTTGTAGACGTGCTCGATTTAACTTCCTGATGTGGCGCTCATAGTCTGTGTCAACAAGCTTGGAAGCTGGTGGTTGAGCCATACGAATGAAGTGGTCAATCGTTTCCTCAGGCACTTTCTCCCTTGGCGGCGGTGGCGGTTTCGGTGCAAAATGGGCTTCCACCTCGGCCTTCGATATGGCTGTCATTTCCTCCTTGGACTTGTCATAAGACCTCTGCGGAAGAGGCTTCAGGCTTGGACCATATTTATACCGCTTGCCTCCGCCTGTACTTCCTGTACTACCTCGACTCGTACGGCTACGCACCAGAGCTGCGGGGTGTCTCTGCGATTGCTGAGGCGGCGGAGATGGCTGACGGGACTGAGTTGGATGAGGAGGAGTGGCCTGAGGTTGTGCCGGACTTGGAGGAGGAGTGGACGTCTGACGCTGTGGCGGACTTGGAGGAGGAGGATTGTCCTGACACTTTGCCGGACTTGGAGGAGGAGGATTGTCCTGACACTTTGCCGGACTTGGAGGAGCGGGAGTCTGCTGACTCGGTGGCGGACTTCGACGAGGACTCGGGTGACGCGGTGTCGGTGGCCTTGGAAAGATGATGCAATCCTTTTTCCATAGGATGATACGATGTTTGGCCTCTCCGAGAAAGCGCTCGCCGTCACCTCCAGCAATGTCAAGCTGTAGCCCCGAATATGGGTCCAGCACCTCATCAACCACGACACGAGCAAAGCCCGCTGGAATCGGGTTGCAATGGAAGGTTGCCTCGAGGGGATTTGTGAAAGCACAGCCGTCCGCCACCTTCATGGATATGTTCTTCATTTTGACGTGTAGCTCGCAATTAGTGTTCTCCGTGATGTCATCCACGGGGTATCTACCCAGCATTGGGTCGTCCGGGACGGAACCCACGCTGCTTCTCGGCATGGATGGGCCGGTGCTATCCAATGCTAGATCATCCGCTAGCTGCTGCAGCTGCTGAGACCCCCTTTGATGGGTAAGTGAGTCGATCTTGCTCCTGCTGCCGCTGGAATTTGACTGCCAATTCCGCTTGACTTGCTTCTAGGCCTTGAAGGCGTTCATAGTCCCGCTTCCTCTGCTCCTCCTCCATCTTCCTCTTCTTCTCCTCCGCAATCTTCTTTCTCGCATGGGTTCTGTAGTCGTTGTTCCAGTCTGAAAACCCCTCATACCACGGCAGAGCGCCCTTGCCTCGTGTTCTTCCCGGGTGTTCAGGATTTCCCAAGGCACGCGTAAGCTCGTCGTTCTCTCTGTTGGGCTGGAACACCCCCTTTCGTGCCTCTTCTATTGCAACAAGTATCGCATCGTCGGCTCCCTTCAGACTTTCCCTCGTCGAAACATTTCCTGTCTCCCGGTCCAACTCCCCCCCATGCGCATAGAACCAAGTCCTGACCCTGGCGGGCCAGCTCTTAGTAGCCGGAGTGACACCTGCATCCTCCATCTCTTTCTCAGACTTATCCCACTTAGGCATTGCCACCACATAGCCACCTGGCCCCAGCTTATGGAACTTATCCTTTTTTCGGCATTCTTCTTGTTTATTCTCGACCGTTCCTTAGCTAATTCCGAATCCTTGAATTTCACGAAATCGGCCCAATGATCACGTTGGTTCTCCAGTGTTCCCTTGAATACTGGAGTCTTCCTTCCTCCGTTGACGTACTTGTTCCATTCACCATTCTTGTAGTTCTTGAATGCAGTCGCCATCATCTTAAGAGCAGCCTCTTTGACTTTCTGCACATCTGCTTCTGTGAAATGATCTAGTAGGGTGAAATGTTCCATGAGAGTATCCCAAAGCAGATCTTTTTGATTCTTGTCGACATAAGTAACATCTGGACGTGGCTTTGCTGGCGCTCTCCATTCTTGAAGTTTGATCGGGAGTTGGTCCTTCACAAGAACTCCGCACTAACGAACGTGTTGGGGAACATTGCAGAAAATTAAAAATTTTCCTACGGTTTCACCAAGATCCATCTATGAGTTCATCTAAGCAACGAGTCATGGGAGAGAGTTTGCATCTACATACCACTTGTAGATCGTGTGCGGAAGCTTGCAAGGTGATGATGGAGTCGTACTCGACGTGATTCGAATCACCGATGACCAAGTGCTGAATGGACAACACCTCCGCGTTCAACACACGTACGGTACGAGTGACGTCTCCTCCGTCTTGATCCAGCAAGGAGGAAGGAGAGGTTGAGCAAGACAGCTCCACCAGCAGCACGACGGCGTGGTGATGGTGGAGAAGCAGTACTCCGACAGGGCTTCGCCGAGCACACAACGGAGGAGGAGAGGTGTTGAGGAGGGGAGGGCTGCGCCTTGGCTTGTGGTGCGGCTGCCCTCCCCTCACCCCTCTGTTTATAGGGGGAAGGGAGAAGGGGGCCGGCCCCTCTAGATCCATCTAGAGGGGGGGCGGCGGCCAAGGGGAGGGGGAACTTGCCCCCCAAGCAAGGGGGGGCGCCCCCTCTAGGGTTCCCCCCTCAACCCTAGGCGCAAGGGCCCAAGGGAGGGGGTGCGCCCAGCCCACCAAGGGCTGGCTAACTCCCCACGCAGCCCAAGTGGCCCCCCGGGAGGGGTGGCCCCTCCCGGTGGACCCCCGGAACCCTTCCGGTGGCCCCGGTACAATACCGGTATGCCCCCGAAACTTTCCGGTGTCCTTTTAACAACTTCCCATATATAAATCTTTACCTCCAGACCCTTCCGGAACTCCTCGTGACGTCCGGGATCTCATCCGGGACTCCGAACAACATTCGATAGTCACATACTAGTCTTCCTAATAACCCTAGCGTCACCGAACCTTAAGTGTGTAGACCCTACGGGTTCGGGAGACACGCAGACATGACCGAGACGACTCTCGGGCAATAACCAACAGCGGGGTCTGGATACCCATGTTGGCTCCCATATGCTCCTCGATGATTTCATCGGTTGAACCACGATGTCGAGGATTCGATCAAACCCTATATGCAATTCCCGTTGTCAATCGGTACGTTACTTGCCCGAGACTCGATCGTCGGTATCCCAATACCTTGTTCAGTCTCGTTACCGGCAAGTCACTTTACTCGTACCATAATGCATGATCCCGTGGCCAACACCTTGGTCACCTTGAGCTCATTATGATGATGCATTACCGAGTGGGCCCAGAGATACCTCTCCGTCATACGGAGTGACAAATCCCAGTCTCGATCCGTGTCAACCCAACAGATACTTTCGGAGATACCTGTAATGCACCTTTATAGTCACCCAGTTACGTTGTGACGTTTGATACACCCAAGGCACTCCTACGGTATTCGGGAGTTACACGATCTCATGGTCGAAGGAAGAGATACTTAACATTGGCAAAGCTCTAGCAAACGAACTACACGATCTTTTATGCTATGCTTAGGATTGGGTCTTGTCCATCACATCATTCTCCTAATGATGTGATCCCCTTATCAACGACATCCAATGTCCATAGCCAGGAAACCATGACTATCTGTTGATCACAACGAGCTAGTCAACTAGAGGCTCACTAGGGACATATTGGGGTCTATGCGTTCACACGTGTATTACGATTTCCGGATAATACAGTTATAGCATGAACAAAAGACAATTATCATGAACAATGAAATATAATAATACTTTTATTATTGCCTCTAGGGCATATTTCCAACAGTCTCCCACTTGCACTAGAGTCACCAATCTAGTTACATTGTGATGAATCGAACACCCATAGAGTTCTGGTGTTGATCATGTTTTGCACGCGAGAGAGGTTTAGTCAACGGATCTGCGACATTCAGATCCGTGTGCACTTTGCAAATCTCTATGTCTCCATCTTGAACATTTTCACGGATGGAGTTGAAACGACGCTTGATGTGCCTGGTTTTCTTGTGAAACCTGGGCTCCTTGGCAAGGGCAATAGCTCCAGTGTTGTCACAGAAGAGTTTGATCGGCCCCGACGCACTGGGTATGACTCCTAGGTCGGTGATGAACTCCTTCACCCAAATCGCTTCATGCGCTGCCTCCGAGGCTGCCATGTACTCCGCTTCACACGTAGATCCCGCCACGACGCTCTGCTTGCAGCTGCACCAGCTTACTGCTCCACCATTCAACATATACACGTATCCGGTTTGTGACTTAGAGTCATCCAGATCTGAGTCGAAGCTAGCGTCGACGTAACCATTTACGACGAGCTCTTCGTCTCCTCCATAAACGAGAAACATGTCCTTTGTCCTTTTCAGGTACTTCAGGATATTCTTGACCGCTGTCCAGTGTTCCTTGCCGGGATTACTTTGATATCTTGCAACCAAACTTACGGCAAGGTTTACATCGGGTCTGGTACACAGCATGGCATACATAATAGATCCTATGGCTGAAGCATAGGGGATGACACTCATCTCTTCTTTATCTTTTGCCGTGGTCGGTGACTGAGCCGAGCTCAATCTCACACCTTGTAACATAGGCAAGAAGCCTTTCTTGGACTGATCCATTTTGAACCTTTTCAAAATCTTATCAAGGTATGTGCTTTGTGAAAGACCTATGAGGCGTCTCGATCTATCTCTATAGATCTTGATGCCTAATATATAAGCAGCTTCTCCAAGGTCCTTCGTTGAAAAACACTTATTCAAGTAGGCCTTAATGCTATCCAGAAGTTTTGTATCATTTCCCATCAAGAGTATGTCATCTACATATAATAGGAGAAATGCTACAGAGCTCCCACTCACTTTCTTGTAAACGCAGGCTTCTCCATAAGTCTGCATAAACCCAAACGCTTTGATCATCTCATCAAAGCGAATGTTCCAACTCCGAGATGCTTGCACCAGTCCATAAATGGATCGCTGGAGCTTGCATACTTTGTTAGCGTTCTTAGGATCGACAAAACCTTCCGGCTGCATCATATACAGCTCTTCCTTAAGATGTCCGTTAAGGAATGCCGTTTTGACGTCCATCTGCCATATCTCATAATCATAGTATGCGGAAATTGCTAACATGATTCGGACGGACTTCAGCTTCGCTACGGGAGAGAAAGTCTCGTTGTAGTCAATCCCTTGAACTTGTCGATAACCCTTAGCGACAAGTCGAGCTTTATAGATGGTAACATTACCATCCGCGTCAGTCTTCTTCTTAAAAATCCATTTGTTTTCTATCGCTCGCCGATCATCGGGCAAGTCTGTCAAAGTCCACACTTTGTTTTCATACATGGATTCTATCTCGGATTTCATGGCTTCAGGCCATTTGTTGGAATCCGGGCCCGCCATCGCTTCTTCATAGTTCGAAGGTTCACCGTTGTCTAACAACATGATTTCCAGGACAGGGTTGCCGTACCACTCTGGTGCGGAACGTGTCCTTGTGGACCTACGAAGTTCAGTAGCAACTTGATCCGAAGTACCCTGATCATCATCATTGTTTTCCTCTTCAGTTGGTGTGGGCATCACAGGAACGGTTTCCTGCACTGCACCACTTTCCCGTTCAAGAGGTAGTACTTCATCAAGTTCTACTTTCCTCCCACTTACTTCTTTCGAGAGAAACTCTTTTTCCAGAAAGCATCCGTTCTTGGCAACAAAGATCTTGCCTTCGGATCTTAAGTAGAAGGTATACCCGACAGTTTCCTTAGGGTATCCTATGAATACGCATTTTTCCGACTTGGGTTCGAGCTTTTCAGGTTGAAGTTTCTTGACATAAGCATCGCATCCCCAAACTTTTAGAAACGACAGCTTAGGTTTCTTCCCAAACCATAATTCATACGGTGTCGTCTCAACGGATTTAGATGGTGTCCTATTTAAAGTGAATGTAGCTGTCTCTAGAGCGTATCCCCAAAATGATAGCGGTAAATCGGTAAAAGACATCATAGACCGCACCATATCCAATAAAGTGCGATTACGACGTTCGGACACACCGTTTCGCTGAGGTGTTCTAGGCGGCGTGAGTTGTGAAACGATTCCATATTTCCTTAAGTGTGTACCAAATTCATGACTTAAGTATTCTCCTCCACGATCTGATCGAAGGAACTTTATCTTTCGGTCACGTTGATTCTCTACCTCACTCTGAAATTCCTTGAACTTTTCAAAGGTCTCAGACTTGTGTTTCATTAAGTAGACATACCCATATCTACTTAAGTCATCAGTGAGAGTGAGAACATAACGATATCCTCCGCGAGCCTCAACGCTCATTGGACCGCACACATCAGTATGTATGATCTCCAACAAGTTGGTTGCTCGCTCCATTGTTCCGGAGAACGGAGTCTTGGTCATTTTGCCCATGAGGCATGGTTCGCATGTGTCAAACGATTCATAATCAAGAGACTCTAAAAGTCCATCAGCATGGAGCTTCTTCATGCGCTTGACACCAATGTGACCAAGGCGGCAGTGCCACAAGTATGTGGGACTATCGTTATCAACTTTACATCTTTTGGCATCCACACTATGAACATGTGTAATATTATGCTCGAGATTCATTAAGAATAAACCATTGACCATCGGAGCATGACCATAAAACATATCTCTCATATAAATCGAACAACCATTATTCTCAGACTTAAATGAGTAGCCATCTCGTATTAAACGAGATCCAGATACAATGTTCATGCTCAAACATGGTACTAAATAACAATTATTAAGGTTTAAAACTAATCCCCTAGGTAAATGTAGAGGCAGCGTGCCGACGGCGATCACATCGACTCTGGAACCATTCCCGACGCGCATCGTCACCTCGTCCTTTGCCAGTCTCCGTTTATTCCGCAGCTCCTGCTGTGAGTTACAAATATGAGCAACGGCACCGGTATCAAATACCCAGGAGTTACTACGAGTACTGGTAAGGTACACATCAATTACATGTATATCAAATATACCTTTGGTGTTTCCGGCCTTCTTATCCGCTAAGTATTTGGCGCAGTTCCGCTTCCAGTGACCCTTCCCCTTGCAATAAAAGCACTTAGTCTCAGGCTTGGGTCCATTCTTTGACTTCTTCCCGGCAACTGGCTTACCGGGCGCGGCAACTTCCTTGCCGTCCTTCTTGAAGTTCTTCTTACCCTTGCCCTTCTTGAACTTAGTGGTCTTATTGGCCATCAACACTTGATGTTCTTTCTTGATTTCAGCCTCTGCTGACTTCAGCATCGAGAACACTTCAGGAATGGTTTTTACCATCCCCTGCATGTTGTAGTTCATCACAAAGATTTTGTAGCTTGGTGGGAGCGACTGGAGGATTCTGTCAATGACCGCCTCATCTGGGAGGTTAATGTTCAGTTGGGTCATACGGTTGTGCAACCCAAACATCTTCAGGATGTGCTCACTGACAGAACTGTTCTCCTCCATCTTACAACTGTAGAACTTGTCGGAGACATCATATCTCTCGACCCGGGCATGAGCTTGGAAAACTAGTTTCAGCTCTTCGAACATCTCATATGCTCCATGATGCTCAAAACGCTTTTGGAGCCCCGGTTCTAAGCTGTAAAGCATGCCGCACTGAACGAGGGAGTAATCATCAACACGAGCTTGCCAAGCCTTCATAACGTCTTGGTTCTCTGGGATGGGAGCGTCACCTAGCGGTCCTTCTAGGACATATTGCTTCCTGGCAGCTATGAGGATGATCCTCAGGTTCCGGACCCAGTCCGTATAGTTGCTGCCATCATCTTTCAGCTTGGTTTTCTCTAGGAACGCGTTGAAGTTCATGTTGACATTAGCGTTGGCCATTGATCTACAAGACATATTTGCAAAGGTTTTAGACTAAGTTCATGATAATAAAGTTCTAATCAAATTATGAACTCCCACTTAGATTAGACATCCCTCTAGTCATCTAAGTGTTACACGATCCGAGTTGACTAGCCCGTGTCCGATCATCACGTGAGACGGACTAGTCATCGTCGGTGAACATCTTCATGTTGATCGTATCTTCCATACGACTCGTGTTCGACCTTTCGGTCTCCGTGTTCCGAGGCCATGTCTGTACATGCTAGGCTCGTCAAGTTAACCCTAAGTGTTTTCGCTGTGTAAAACTGTCTTACACCCGTTGTATGTGAATGTAAGAATCCATCACACCCGATCATCACGTGGTGCTTAGAAGCGACGAACTGTAGCAACGGTGCACAGTTAGGGGAGAGCACTTCTTGAAATTTTGTAAGGGATCATCTTATTTACTACCGTCGTCCTAAGTAAACAAGATGCATAAACATAATAAACATCACATGCAATTATATAGTTGTGACACGATATGACCAATATCATAAAGCTCCATTGATCTCCATCTTCGGGGCTCCATGATCAACCTGTCACCGACTTGACACCATGATCTCCATCATCATGATCTCCATCATCGTGTCTTCATGAAGTTGTCACGCTAACGACTACTTCTACTTCTATGACTAAGGCATTTAGCAATGAAGTAAAGTAGTTTACATGGCGTTCTTCAATGACACGCAGGTCATACAAAAAATAAAGACAACTCCTATGGCTCCTGCCGGTTGTCATACTCATCGACATGCAAGTCGTGAATCCTATTACAAGAACATGATCTCATACATCACAATTCATCATTCATCACAACTCATGGCCATATCACATCAGATGATCAATCGCTGCAAAAACAAGTTAGACGTCCTCTAATTGTTGTTGCATCTTTTACGTGGCTGCGATTGGGTTCTAGCAAGAACGTTTTCTTACCTACGAATTAACCACAACGTGATTTTGTCAACTTCTATTTACCCTTCATAAGGGCCCTGTTCATCGAATCCGCTCCAACTAAAGTGGGAGAGACAGACACCCGACAGCCACCTTATGCAACTAGTGCATGCCAATCGGTGGAACCGGTCTCACGTAAGCGTACGTGTAAGGTTGGTCCGGGCCGCTTCATCCCACAATACCGTTGAAGCAAGAAAAGACTAGTAGAGGCAAGTAAGTTGACAAGATCCACGCCCACAACAAATTGTGTTCTACTCGTGCATTAGAGAACTACGCATAGACCTAGGTCATGATGCCACTGTTGGGGAACGTTGCAGAAAATTAAAAATTTTCCTACGGTTTCACCAAGATCCATCTATGAGTTCATCTAAGCAACGAGTCATGGGAGAGAGCTTGCATCTACATACAACTTGTAGATCGCGTGCGGAAGCTTGCAAGGTGATGATGGAGTCGTACTCGACGTGATTCGAATCACCGATGACCAAGTGCTGAACGGACAGCACCTCCGCGTTCAACACACGTACGGTACGGGTGACGTCTCCTCCGTCTTGATCCAGCAAGGAGGAAGGAGAGGTTGAGGAATACAGCTCCACCGGCAGCACGACGGCGTGGTGATGGTGGAGAAGCAGTACTCCGACAGGGCTTCGCCGAGCACACAACGGAGGAGGAGAGGTGTTGAGGAGGGGAGGGCTGCACCTTGGCTTGTGGTGCGGCTGCCCTCCCCTCACCCCTCTGTTTATAGGGGGAAGGGAGAAGGGGGCCGGCCCCTCTAGATCCATCTAGAGGGGGGGCGGCGGCCAAGGGGAGGGGGAACTTGCCCCCCAAGCAAGGGGGGGCGCCCCCTCTAGGGTTCCCCCCTCAACCCTAGGCGCAAGGGCCCAAGGGAGGGGGTGCGCCCAGCCCACCAGGGGCTGGCTAACTCCCCACGCAGCCCAAGTGGCCCCCCCGGAGGGGTGGCCCCTCCCGGTGGACCCCCGGAACCCTTCCGGTGGCCCCGGTACAATACCGGTATGCCCCCGAAACTTTCCGGTGTCCTTTTAACAACTTCCCATATATAAATCTTTACCTCCAGACCCTTCCGGAACTCCTCGTGACGTCCGGGATCTCATCCGGGACTCCGAACAACATTCGGTAGTCACATACTAGTCTTCCTAATAACCCTAGCATCACCGAACCTTAAGTGTATAGACCCTACGGGTTCGGGAGACACGCAGACATGACCGAGACGACTCTCGGGCAATAACCAACAGCGGGGTCTGGATACCCATGTTGGCTCCCACATGCTCCTCGATGATTTCATCGGTTGAACCACGATGTCGAGGATTCGATCAAACCCTGTATGCAATTCCCTTTGTCAATCGGTACGTTACTTGCCCGAGACTCGATCGTCGGTATCCCAATACCTTGTTCAGTCTCGTTACCGGCAAGTCACTTTACTCGTACCGTAATGCATGATCCCGTGGCCAACACCTTGGTCACATTGAGCTCATTATGATGATGCATTACCGAGTGGGCCCAGAGATACCTCTCCGTCATACGGAGTGACAAATCCCAGTCTCGATCTGTGTCAACCCAATAGATACTTTCGGAGATACCTGTAATGCACCTTTATAGTCACCCAGTTACGTTGTGACGTTTGATACACCCAAGGCAGTCCTACGGTATCCGGGAGTTACACGATCTCATGGTCGAAGGAAGAGATACTTGACATTGGCAAAGCTCTAGCAAACGAACTACAAGATCTTTTATGCTATGCTTAGGATTGGGTCTTGTCCATCGCATCATTCTCCTAATGATGTGATCCCGTTATCAACGACATCCAATGTCCATAGCCAGGAAACCATGACTATCTGTTGATCACAACGAGCTAGTCAACTAGAGGCTCACTAGGGACATATTGGGGTCTATGTGTTCACACGTGTATTACGATTTCCGGATAATATAGTTATAGCATGAACAAAAGACAATTATCATGAACAATGAAATATAATAATACATTTATTATTGCCTCTAGGGCATATTTCCAACAGAACGAACTTGTCCGCAATCTTCTTAGGCGCTATTGGTTTGCCAGTAGGGCCGCATGCCTCGATATTGTACTTTACGCCCGGCTTCAACTTTTTGTTCGGGCCTCGTTTCGTCCTTTTGTCTGAAGATTTGCTCGATCCGGATGGCTGAAAGAACAAAGATCGATTCGTTAATATATCTTCAAGTCATTTAAAACATGTGATGATCACCAGATGCCTGCTTATATAAATATATATACCTCGTCGGTGTTTGTTGTTTCAGGATCATGTTCTTCGTCATCGTCATAATCATTCATGACTTCGTCGTGATCGAATATCATATCACCCTCTCCGGTGTTGTTTAGAAATTCGGAACCGTCATAATCTTTTTCATTTTGATTATCATCTGCCCCGCGTATCATATCGAACATGGTCTGTTCTCCCTCTCTGTCGGTATTGTCTGCCATAGCTTTTGTTTAACTAATCCAAAAGAAATATAAAACAATTTAGTATTCAAATCTCGAATAATAGATATAATCTCGAATATATCGTCCAGAATAATAGATATAATCTCGAATACATCGTCCAGAATAATAGATATAATCTCGAATACATCGTCCAGAATAATAGATATAATCTCGAATACATCGTCCAGAATAATAGATATAATCTTGAATACATCGTCTCGAATAATATATAATATTGAATAGTACATCACTGGCTATTAGCTAATAAAGATCGAATACTACAGAAGAATCTAGGACACTCACGGTTCCTCCGGCGCTGGCAGTGGACACCCAAAGAGAAGGAACCCTCACAGGATCATAGCTAAAGTGAGATCCCCGAAGATACTGCCACGTATTGGAGAACCTGCCGCCCTCTAACGCAACCATGTAGCGATGGACGTGCTCGTCCTCCTCCCTGACACGGCAACGTACCACCTCCGGCGGGGCCGGGTCCCTCCGCACCGAAACTGGCCCACGCGAACGCCACCAAACGAGATCAGGGTCGATGACTGGACCCGCGGCCAGGTTCCTCGTCAAGCGGCGCGCCCCTCCAAGCAGCACCTCCCAGTGCCAGCCCGGCGGAGCCCAGTCCCGGAGATGGGTCGGCTGGACGTCGTCGCAGACGGATCGACGGCGAGGATGCGGGCCGGGCATCGTCGAGAACAAATACTAGCTATATGCCCGCAAAAAGTAACATTTTTTTAATGATTGGATTTTGATAACTAAAATTTCTAACATTTCTATATATATAACTAACATTTCTATAACATTTCTAACAATGCTATATATAACTAACATTTCTATAACATTTCTAATATTTTAGAACTAAAAAACAGAAAAAAATTATAACATTTCTATATATGTAACTAACATTTTTATAACTATTTCTATAACTAAAAAACAGAAAAATTTCTAACAATTCTAACTTTTTTATAACTATATATTTCTATAACTAAAAAACAGAAAAATTTCTACAATTTCAAACATTTCTAACAAATCTAACAATTCTAACATTTCTAACTATTTCTAAAAAACAGAAAAATGTCTAACAATTTCTTAAAAACAGAAAAATCTATAACTAAAAATGTATGTGTGTGTGTGTGCGCGCGCTCACCGGCCGGCTAGGCGAGAGGCGACGGGGGGCGCGCGGCGACGGGGACGGCAACGGGCGCGGCGACGACGGGGACGGGGACGTCCGGGCCGGGGCGACGACGGGGGCGGC
>LT934114.1:789594163-789611031 GCA_900231445.1 Triticum turgidum subsp. durum | reverse complement strand
GGGGCGGCGACGACGGGGACGGGGCGGCGACGACGGGGACGGGGCGGCGGCGACGGGGGCGGCGACGACGGGGACGGGGCGGCGACGGGGGCGGCGACGGTGCAGAGGAGAAGAAGCAGAGGGAGATGAGAAACTGACGAAATTTTGAAGTGTTTACTTATATAGAAGGCACCTTTAGTACCGGTTGGAGCCACCAACCGGTACTAAAGGTCTGTTTTGGCCAGGCCAAGCGGCGGGAAGCGACCCCCTTTAGTACCGGGTGGTGGCACAAACCGGTACTAAAGCCCCCCCCCCCTTTAGTACCGGTTTGTGCCATGACCCGGTACTAAAGGGGGTGCGCTGGCGCAGGTGCGGTGCGGAAGTTTAGTCCCACCTCGCTAGTCGAGGGGCTACCGCACTGGTTTATAAGCCCCAGCGCGGTAGCTCTCTCGAGCTCCTCTCCTAATCAGGCCTACTGGGCCTACCTGTCCTCCTCGCCTTGTGGGCCTACTGGGCCTTTGCGGGCCTGCATCCTGGCCCAATGAAAGGTTGTGTCGCTAGTCGTATGCAGGCCGCTTTGGCCCAGTAGGCGGGCTTTTTTTTTGCTTTATTTTTTTTGCTTTATTTTTTTTGTTTTATTTATTTTTGAGTTGTTTTTTGTTGTATTTAGAGTTTCTTTGTGAATATTTTTGCTTTAGGTACAAAAAATTACAAACTTTCTCTTAGTGCCGGTAGATTTCAAATTTGAATAGTTTAAATTTTGAATTATTTGAAATTTGTGTGAATCACTAGTTTGTGAATAACTTAACTTTGAAAAAAGTTTTTCCAGTGATTCTTTTTTCTAATGTTTAATATTAGTGTGTTTTATCATTATATTCAATTTAGTAATGCTTAGGTTATTTAAAAAATGAAATGCCTTTGTAATAGTTCAGTTTTCGTCGGAAACCCTGATACTTCGAAAGTGATTGTCCATTTTGTACACGAAGTGCATCCAGTTTTTGCCGTAACCCTGTCTACTTTCTTGCACATGCTATTTGTATGAAATTATGATACCATGCCAACTTTCAACCTTTTCTGAGTTCATTTGAATTGCTTTTCAATTTTAGGGTCATTTAGCTGGAAAAAATCAGTAAATGCATGAAAAGAATTTGTTTGCACATAAAATTTCTTCGCGTTTCAAATGCCAAAACACATAACTACCCTAACTATTACAGACATTCCCTCCTGGGTGTGAAACACAGAAGAAAGTGATGATAGTGAAGCCGATCACATCCCAGATCTTTGGGTGTGAAACTTTTTCTTCGCGTGTGTCCCTTTGCGCCGTAACCATGGAAAATCTTCATCATTTAACGGGATGCTCGGGTCAATATTCACTGTGAATGGAGCAATTTCATCAAACTTTTCATAATCTTCTGACTTGTCTGTCTTGTCATCCACTCCCACGATGTTTCTCTTCCCAGAAAGAACTATGTGCCGCTTTGGCTCATCGTACGATGCATTCGCTTCCTTATCTTTTCTTTTTCTTGGCTTGGTAGACATGTCCTTCACATAGAAAACCTGTGCCACATCATTGGCTAGGACGAATGGTTCGTCTGCATACGCAAGATTGTTGAGATCCACTGTTGTCATTCCGTACTGCGGGTCTTCCGTTACCCCGCCTCGTGTCATATTGACCCATTTGCACCGAAACAAAGGGACCTTTAAACCACGTCGATAGTCAAGTTCCCATATGTCCTGTATATAACCATAATATGTTTCCTTTCCCGTCTTGGTTTCTGCATCAAAGCGGACACCACTGTTTTGGTTGGTGCTCTTCTTATCTTGGGCAATCGTGTAAAATGTATTATCATTTATCTCGTACCCTTTGAAAGTCATTATATTCGAAGATGGTAACTGGGACAGCAAGTACAGGTCATCTTCAATAGAGGTGGCATGCATGGTACGTGTCTGCAACCAGTTGGCGAAACTCCTGGTTTGTTCACGTGTAATCCACTCATCAGACCGCTTCGGGTGTTTGGAGCGTAGCAAATTCTTGTGTTCATCCATATACGGAGCCACCAAGGTGGAATTCTGTAGAACTGTGTAGTGTGCTTCAGTGAGAGAATGTCCGTCCATACATATTATTTGTTCCCCTCCTAGCGTGCCTTTTCCATCCAGTCTGCCCTTATGCCGCGATTCAGGAACACCAATCGGCTTAAGGTCAGGAATAAAGTCAATACAAAACTCAATGACCTCCTCATTTTGATGGCCCTTGGAGATGCTTCCTTCTGGCCTAGCACGGTTATGAACATATTTCTTTAAGACTCCCATGAACCTCTCAAAGGGGAACATATTGTGTAGAAATACATGACCCAAAACGTTAATCTCTTCGCATAGGTGAACTAGGACGTGCGTCATGATGTTGAAGAAGGATGGTGGGAACACCAACTCGAAACTGACAAGACATTGCACCAAATCATTCTGTAACCTTGGTATGATTTCTGGATCGATTACCCTCTGAGAGATTGCATTGAGAAATGCACATAGCTTCACAATGGCTAATCGAACGTTTTCCGGTAGAAGCCCCCTCAATGCAACCGGAAGCAGTTGCGTCATAATCACGTGGCAGTCATGAGACTTTAGGTTCTGGAACTTTTTCTCTGCCATGTTTATTATTCCCTTTATATTCGACGAGAAGCCAGACGGTACCTTAATACTGAGCAGGCATTCAAAGAAGATTTCCTTCTCTTCTTTGGTAAGAGCGTAGCTTGCATGACCCTGATGTATGCTGTCTTCTCCGTGCATACGTTGCTGGTCCTCCCGTGCCTCAGGTGTATCTTTTGTCTTCCCATACACGCCCAAGAAGCCAAGCAGGGTCACGCAAAGATTCTTCGTGACGTGCATCACGTCGATTGCGGAGCGGACCTCTAGGTCTTTCCAATATGGCAGGTCCCAAAATATAGATTTCTTCTTCCACATGGGTGCGCGTCCGTCCGCGTCCTTCGAAACAGGTTGTCCGCCAGGACCCTTTCCAAATATCACCTTCAAATCCTTGACCATATCATGTACATCAGCACCAGTACGATGGCGAGGCTTCGTCCGGTGATCCGCCTCACCTTTGAAATGCTTGCCTTTCTTTCTTACGGGATGCCTGCTCGGAAGAAATCGACGATGTCCCAGGTACACATTCTTCTTACAACTATTCAAATATATATTGTCGGTATCATCCAACAGTGCGTGCATCCGCGGTATCCCTTGTTTGTCTGTCCTGAAAGGTTACTGAGAGCAGGCCAATCATTGATGGTCACGAACAGCAATGCCTTGAGGTCAAATTCTTCCCCCATGTGCTCATCCCACGCACGTACACCTGTTCCATTCCACAGCTGTAAGAGTTCTTCAACTAATGGCCTTAGGTACACATCAATGTCATTGCCGGGTTGCTTAGGGCCTTGGATGAGAACTGGCATCATAATGAACTTCCGCTTCATGCACAACCAAGGAGGAAGGTTATACAAACATAGAGTCACAGGCCAGGTGCTATGGTTGCTGCTCTGCTCCCCAAAAGGATTAATGCCATCTGCGCTTAGACCAAACCATACGCTCCTTGCGTCATCTGCAAACTCCTTCCCGTACTTTCTTTCGATTTTTCTCCACTGCGACCCGTCAGCGGGTACTCTCAACTTTCCGTCTTTCTTACGGTCTTCTCTGTGCCATCTCATCGCCTTGGCATGCTCTTTGTTTTGGAACAAACGTTTCAACCGTGGTATTATAGGAGAATACCACATCACCTTGGCAGGAATCTTCTTCCTAGGGCGCTCGCCCTCGACATCACCAGGCTCATCGCGGCTGATCTTATAGCGCAATGCACCACATACCGGGCAAGCGTTCAAATCCTCGTACTCTCCGCGGTACAGGATGCAATCATTAGGGCATGCATGTATCTTTTGCACCTCTAACCCTAGAGGGCAGACAGCCTTCTTTGCTTCGTACGTACTCTCGGGCAATTCGTTGTCCTTTGGAAGCATATCCTTTATCATTACCAGCAACTTTCCAAATCCCTTGTCAGACACACCATTCTCTGCCTTCCATTGCAGCAATTCCAGTGTGGTGCCCAGCTTTTTCTTGTCACCTACACAATTCGGGTACAACAATTTTTTGTGATCCTCTAACATGCGCTGCAACTTCTTCTTCTCCAAATCACTTGCGCAGTTTCTCTTTGCATCGGCAATGGCCCGACCTAGATCATCAACGGGCTCATATGATGCCTCTTCTTCAGCTTCTTCCCGCATTGCCGGCTCAGCTTCTTCCCGCATTACCGGCTCAGCTTCTTCCCCCATTGTTATATCATCGTATTCAGGGAACCCATGGCCAGGATAGCTGTCGTCGTCCTCTTCTTCTTCATTGTCCTCCATCATAACCCCTCTTTCTCTGTGCTTGGTCCAAACATTATAGTGGGGCATGAAACCGGACTTAAACAGGTGGACGTGAATGGTTCTTGACGTAGAGTAATTGTGACCATTCTTACAGACACCACATGGACAAGGCATAAAACCATCCGCCCGCTTGTTTGCCTCAGCCGCAAGCAGAAAAGTATGCACACCCTCAACGAACTGGGGAGAGCATCGATCATCGTACATCCATTGCCGGCTCATCTTCATTACACAACACCGAATAGACCAAATTAATACAAGTTCATACATAAAGTTCATACAATACTTAAATGCAACAAACAAATAACTCTCTAGCTAAAGCATTTAAATGCAACAACAAATGCGATCAAGATCGCAACTAAGGTAACAATTGATCCAACAGCATAATGATACCAAGCCTCACTATCGATGGCATATTTTCTAATCTTTCTATTCTTCAAGCGCATTTTCTCCATCTTGATCTTGTGATCATCGACGACATCGGCAACATGCAACTCCAATTCCATCTTCTCCCCCTCAATTCTTTTCAATTTTTCTTTCAAGTACTCATTTTCTCTTTCAACTAAATTTAACCTCTTGACAATAGGGTCGGTTGGTCCGGTTCACATACCTCCTAGATAAAAATATCTATGTCAACTTGATGGGCATAATTTGTCATAAACACGAAATGCAACTAATAGTTTTAAAAGAGAATATACCACATCCGAATCATAACAAGGACGAGGGCCGACGGGGACGGATATCAAAACCATGGCACTATGTATAACAAACAACGTACGGGTAAGATAATTATTACATGATTAACTATATATCCAAATCACACAAACATCAACTTTTTATAAAAAATTACATGAACAAGAGGCTCACCACAAGGTGGTGCCGGTGACGGGACGGTGCGGGCGATCGACGGTGGTTACGATGGAGATTTAGAAGGCACTAAGTAAACCACACCTACATATGCAAACTAAGTGTTATTTTTGACCTCAAATTGCCTATAAATCAAATACTAGCACATATATATATTTCCTCCCAAATTACTAAACTCACAAATTAGTAACTATATAAAGCATTGCAAGAGCTAATCTAGCAATGAGAGATGAAAGGACAAAGTTGCTAACCTTTGTGATCATTTGAATGGATGGGGGCCTTCAAATCTTGACAAATTTTGGGCAAAATTTGTGGTGAGCTCGAGGGGAAGAGGAAGAACAGAGAGGAGAGGAGAGGGGAAAGGGGGAAGAACAGAGCAAGCTGGACGAAGGGTTTATATGCAGGAGGACCTATAGTACCGGTTCGTGGCACGAACCGGTACTAAAGGTGCTGGAGGGGGCCCAGACTGACAACATCCTGCCACCACCCTCATTAGTACCGGTTCGTGGCACGAACCGGTGCTAAAGGTTAGCCACGAACCGGTACTAATGAGAGCGGCCCAGCTAGCCGTTGGAACCGGCACTAATGTATACATTAGTGCCGGCTCTAATACAAACCGGCACTAATGTGCTTCACGTTTGACCCTTTTTCTACTAGTGCCTTTCCCTTTCTTTTTTCCTTTCTCTATCTACTCATTTCCTTGTTCGATAATGGCCTTGGTGTCAGTAATGAGCTCGGGACTGCAGTATACACCGATTATTTCCTCTCCAGCATTCTGTAGACGTTCCTTATGTAGATGCGGCATCTTGTAGTTGTTTCCTCCTTGATCTTTCATCACGTTGACCATTACTGCTTGCAACTTCATAAAGCTTTTGAACAGCTTATGGGCATCGAAGTTCTCAAACTCCTCCTCTACATCGTGTACCAATTCCTGGATATTCATAGGTGATCTGCAGACGGTTAGGGATTGGAGGGGGCAGTGGAAACAAAGATCTAAAACATTGAGCTCAGGATTGTTCGGTGGTTGTTGCAATAGTCGAATATCCAGATCTGTCTGTGCCACGGCTTCTAGAAAACCGGCATCATTAGGGAGGACATGCGGTGTTGCATTATCTTGTTGAATGAAGATCGTCGTGTCCTCGTCACCGTCAGGCCATTTGTCTTGTATGGCATGGATTACTTTACGATCAAGTAATATCTGCACATAGGTCTTGTAACTTTCACCTGTCCCAACTCTATTGCCCCCTATCTCTGTTCTGGCTTGTTCGTTGTCCCTCTGTCTCTACCACGAACGGCCAAATGCCAAGTTTTCCATCTAATGTCATCTCACCATCTTCATTGTAGCGAGGTTTGGCCACGGCTATTGAGAACATTACCTTCCCAATGCTATGAGTATTGTGCACAGTTCGATTTGGTTCTTCGTTGTCACATTCCTAGTTCTGGTAATGCCTAGTGCTAGCATCTGGTGTTGCATCATGTCTACTTTTCTCAGAAAGTTGAAATGGGGTTACACAGAGTCGGTTACAATGGTAGGAGATCTACATATCCGTATCGCCAAGCTTGCCTTCGACGCCAAGGAAAGTCCCATCCGGACACGGGACGGAGTCTTCAATCTTGTATCTTCGTAGTCTTGGAGTCCAGCGGACGATGATAGTCCGGCTGTCCGGACACCCCCTAGTCCAGGACTCCCTCAGAGGTGCCACCGCTGTATGACCTCTATGCCATGGCCCATAGTGCCTCTTTCTAGAAGGCTATGGCATTCTCGGAGGATGACCTAGCTCATCCATAGAGCTTCACGGACATCTCCTCCCAAACAAGTTCGTGAGGTACAGAGACTTTGGGAAGAAGGGGAGGACTTCAACCCGAGCCAGAGTCCTTTTGATCCTGAGCTCGTGATGCTATCTGGTGATGGGAGAAAACATAGCTCGGTAGCCATTGGGTATGGACTAATACGTTGTCCTAGAAGTCTCCGGAGATCAAGAAGCGCAAGACGAGGTCTCTTCCTGAGATGAGGCCTCGACCACGGCCAATGGAGCTCGCCGTCGAGGCTAGGGCCCAGGAGCTTCTGGAGGAGGCAAATGGGCAGGCGGCACAGAGGGAGAGGCAGTTGGAGGAGAGGACGGCTAATCTGTTGGAGGCGGAGAGGAGCCGGAACGACGCGGGTCAGCGGGCCCTATATGAGCTCCTTGTGGTAAGTTTCTCCCGCATACTAGCCAAATCATGCACGTAATGTTCATTTCATTACTAACTAATATGACCGACTCGTGAAAACAAAATATGCAGTCCGTGTGCGAGAAAACCGGCCAGACCCCTCCGCTGATGCCCCAGATTGGTATAGCGGACATGGTGAGTTTCATTTGAATGGTCATTAGTTACTAGTATTCACATTTCAGTTGCATCATGCTAACTAAACATTGCAAATGATCTTTGGTGTAGCACGCCTCCCAACAAGCATCGACCGATCCTTCTCCATCTCAGAGTGGCGCAACCCGAACCGGTCCTTCTCCGTCTGGCACTGGCGCAAACCCGACCGTTCCTTCACCTCCCTGATGATGGTAAGTTTTCCCAAGTGTTTTGCTGAACAAATGCATACTTAGCTTAAGAAATGACCTATACTTAGCTTATTTTCCTCGAAAATGATAGAATAACCTTACTTACCTCCAAAACGACAGATTCTACCTAGGATAGCTATAAAATGACCTATACTTAGCATTTTTTCCTCCAAAATGACTTGATATGCTTTGTTAGCTAGAAAATTGCATGACTACCTAGGATAGCTCAATAATGATCTACAGCTAGCTTAGCTAGTTCATTTATGACATAATTAGCTCACTTAGGTAAAAAAAATGGCATAACAACCTAGGATAGCTCAATAATGATCTATAATTAGCTTAGCTACTTCATTTATGACATAATTAGCTCACTTAGGTAAAAAATGGCATTAACCTTGGTTTAGCTCCAAAATGACCTATACTTAGCTTATTTTCCTCAAAAATGACATAATAACCTTACTTAGCTCCGAACTGACATACTTTACCTAGGATAGCTATAAATGACCTATACTTGGCCTTTTTTCCTCTTAAATGACTTAATATGCTTAGTTAGCTGAAAAATGTCATTACTACCTAGGATAGCTAAATAATGATCTATACTTAGCTTACCTAGTTCATTTATGACATAATTAGCTTACTTAGGTAAAAAATGGCATAATAACCATGGTTTAGCTCCAAACTATCATATAATTAGTTTATTTTCCTCCAAAATGACAAAATAACCTTGCCTAGCTCCAAAATGACCGATTTTAACTAGGATAGCTCTAAAATGACCTACACTTACCATTTTGTCCACCAAAATGAATAAATATGCTTAATTAGCTCAAAAATGGCATAAGTACCTAGGTTAGCTCCAAAATGACCTATTTACCGAGCTTAGCTCTAAAATGACCTACACACTTAGCATTTTTACCTACCTTAGCTAAAAATGGCATTTTTACCTACCTTAGTTAGAAGAAGAAGACGATAAAGAAGACGAGAGGAGAGAAAGAAAGAGAAGCTAAAATTTTTCTTCTTATTATTTTTCTTCTTTTTCTTCTAGCTAGTCTTCTTCTTCTTCTAACTTTCATCTTTCCTAATTTGCAGATTTGCTTCAGATGAGGAAGCTTACATTAATGGAAGTGTACTCTTCTACTTGTGCTTCCTTTTTGTTTATTGAAACTTGTTAGATATGTATGTATGGAAATGTTGCTGGAAACCATTGTATGTTGTTGGAAACTTGTATATGTTCATATTGTTGGAAACTTATTGTTGGTATGCTTGCTGAAATTATTTTGAAATGTGTGTGTGTGTGTGTGTGTGTGTGTGTGTGTGTGTGTGTGAAATTCTGGCAAATTGAATGAATTTAGGAAATAACAAAAAAAACAAGGGCTATATAGCCACTTTGCCGTCTTCTGGCTGACGGCAAAGCCCTTTGCTGTCAGCCTAGCATGCCTTTGCCGTCAGCCATGGCTGACGGCAAAGTGCCTGATTCCTGTAGTGCATGCATATTACAACTACATTGTGGTTATGGTTGTAACCAATGTGTTGTTGTCAATGATTCCACCTTATCCTCCACTAATCGTATCGGATTCCACCGTGCATGATCTGACTCTCGCATCGAGTCAGCATAATTTGGCCTACCATTGAAGACAGTGAACAATCAGCAAGCAATTTATACAAAAACAAGACAAACAACAAGTTGATCTTGGTAAAAACAACAGTTTTTACGTCCCCTTCAGTGTTGATCACCGTTAGAAACATTGGACCACTCTCTGTCACAGCCATGATGTTCAAAATTGGCCTCCTTTGAGGGTGAAACCAACCATCAGTCGCAATAGTCACTGCTTTGAGCGGCCAAGTGGACTTGAGGGGCTCTAGCATCCTCCAACATGTTTCTTCTCTTTTGCGAGAAAGGTTGTCCTCAATACATTATATCTAGGAGGCACATAGCCACCAAATTCATTATTTGCGATAAAATTGTAGGACTCCTGATAGTGAGGATTTCTTGCTAGATTGAAGGGAACTCCTACAAACAAAATAACTAGTCAACAACACTCATAATCTCCGCCTCTGGAGGCACATAGCCACCCGATTCATTATTAGCGGTAAAATTGTAGGACTCCTGATAGTTTCTTGCTAGATTGAAGGGAACCCCTACGAAAAAAATAACTAGTCAACAACTATGTTCACTCCACTAGCTCGCGTGGATATCGTCCATTCGGCTGACAATGAGCACACTGAATGCAGATTCACTACTGTACACACAAGTTTTGATGATAAAGGCAAAAGGCACATTGATCTATCAGCCTAGCCTCCGTGGCTCCGTCCTCCAGCTGCTCACGTAAAGCCGATCATATTACTCATCACCCACCCACCTACCATGCATGCGTATTACTAGATTATGGTTATGGTTGTAACCGATGTGATGTTGTCAATGATTCCTCCTTATCCTCCACGAATCGTATCAGATTCCACCGTGCATGACCTGATGCTCGCATTGAGTCAACATAATTTAAATTGGGTCCCACCAAGGCATGCTGCCTATTGACAAGAGTAGGTGACGGCCAGCACAAAGCTGAGCTCAGGGGCATCCATGAGGATGCAAGTGCATGGGGTGGCAACGTTCATGTAATACCTACCTACTGTCCCAGGATATATAGCTCAGATGTGAAGTCAAATGGCCATCAAGTGTACAAGTATTTATATATAGTATATTGTTGTAGTTGGACAAGCACCCAACTTCAGCACTAAGGGCATCTCCAACGGCGACCCGTAAATTTCCTTCCGCATCCTTCTACGGACACGGATGCGGGTGACTGCCATCCAACCGTAGTAAGAGCTCTGATTTTTTTAATTTCTTTTATGTTTTTGCAAATGAAGTTGTTTTCTTAACCTAACTAACATCAAGCTTTGCAATGTGGCCAATCAGGCAACTTCAGCGATGCAACGTCGAAAGTAGTGTGAGCAAGGCGCCATATTCAATGGTGGCGGGGCCATGCAGATGCAGGTGGTGGTGACAGCGTGAGATTATTCCTCGGAGGAAAAGGTGACTCAAAATCCAAAGTTTGACGCGGTACCAACCTTAGCCCGTCCAAATAGCAATATTTTATGAGAAACTGCGACCAGTGGTAATAGTATTTTATGAGAAAGTAACTATGAGCGCACCATCCCCCATATCATATGTATGTTGTCTCCACTAGCTCGCGTGGATATCATTGTCTCTTCCGTTGACAAGGAGCGGTGGGTTTCCTACTCAACATCGAAATATTTTTGTTATGTTTAATAATTAATCAAAAGGCGGTTAGCCCGTTCGGAAAAAAGTATGCTGACCACAGCATAGCGTGGGCCTCGATGCTATGGCTAGTTCAAAAATGCTAGACATACAAAGACTTACACGCTTTTACACGCTCCTTCTATCTAACAACCAATCACAAACCTCTCCTCCCTGATTTTCAGCGGGGATGGGCCGCCCCGCTCACCTATTGACCAATCAAGATTAACCATCCTGTAAAAGCCTGTAAATCGTTTGTACGTGTAGCATTGCCGTGGCTAGTTTGACAAATACGTACACGATCGACAGGATGAAGTTTTGTGGAACGTGGAAAGTTAACAATGCCACGTAGGTCCTCAAATAATTTCGTTGCTTCCTAGTCACGTTCCTAGATCATAGTATTTCGTTGACGCCACCAACCATCTGTAGTTCGGCTCAGACTCTACTAAAACATTAACAGTCCACACCATTTCTCCTTGCTTGTTCCACCTCCAAGTCCGGACGGGGTGATCCACCACCACCTCCTCGTCTCCCCCTCGCCATAGACTAAGAACAAGCCTCCTGGCCATGTTCCGCATAATCTGCAAGGCCTTTGACGTTGGGGATATTGCCATCTCGTGGCTGATATATAAGCTTCACCTTCAACACATCCCCATCCTCATCTCGATACTGATATGCAAGCTGCGCTGTGGGAAAAGTGCAAGCCACCACCTCTTCATCACTGTCAAGAATGCCATCGCCAGCTTCTCGTGGCTGAGATGCAAGCTGGGTGTGGCCATGTCTGCGGATAACTTGCCTCCTGCTCCTGCGGAGGACGGCTCCGCTGGCCTCTCAGATTTCCTCACTGGCATCCTTTTCATTCTCCTCTTGCTGCCAGCTTATTCCATGGTGTTCATCATCATGATGGTCTTTGGCGCCTGTTTGGTTGCAGCGGCAGCGCCCGTTGCATTCGCCGTTGACATGATAGCCTCTCTGCACGACCACAAACAACCATGCCGTCGCCGAATGTTATCAAGACCTCCACACCACCCAGGTACGTAGGCCCCATGTGTAATCTCCGGACCTTTTGGTCCAATGAATCAATGATGATGCCATCGATCACTGAACTTCGACAACCTGTTATATATCTTGTTCTTTTCAGAGTCGCAGCAGGAACGTAAATGCAGTGGAGTGACATTGTTTCTACTGTTTGCCATCATGTTTGCCTCTGTTGTAGCGTATAGAAGCGTCCGCCGGGTATCCTGTCTATCGTTCTCACTAGTCAATGTATATAGCAGCCTCTATTCACTTCAAAAACTTGACAATTCTCTTCGTCAACGAGTTTGCAGGTTGGGGATCGATGTAACTCAGATGCCAACTGCACGTCAGGACTATCTTGCCGCAAGTGGACTGGAACTGGATGCACCCGTAAAACATGTGTCCGGACAACAGTGGCTAGCCCATTCGACACAGTTGTATGTTCTGTTGTGCATTTCTGTTTTGCCATTTGATTATTCTTTTTATCCTGATAATTTGTTGATACCATAGATATCACTCACTAGTCATGTACTACACATTATCAGTGAAATTAGCAAGTATATACCACAAATAACGTAATAGATACTTACCCATATGGTGTCACTGCCTTAAATCAACTTTAGCACAAATGGCTATGTGCATCACATTAATGCATAGGCCGGGGGTTCCGACCTACTTTTCCAAAAAAATAACATAAACTTGCGAGTATTCCTGACAAAGCTAATAATACAAATTCACCAGGACAACTCACTGCCATTCAACAAGTACGCGTTCCTCACGACGCACAACTCATTCTCAATAGTAACAGATATCCCACTCATCACATTCTACAACCAGGAAGATTCGGTCACCGATCAACTGAATGTAAGAGCCACTCGTGCTTGCCAGTTGATTCTGAAATTTTTGCGGTATGATTCTGAATAATGCAACTACACATGGCACTTTTTGGCAGAATGGCGTCAGAGCACTGATGCTGGATGTATACGACTTCCGGGACGACATATGGTTGTGCCATTCACACGATCGAACGTGCTGGAAGACCAATGCCTTTGTGAGTGAGCAGAATTGTCCTCTGAATGGATGGCCATTAAAATGTTTCAGAATCATATATCCTAATGTTGACCAGTAACTATTTACGTAGGAGCCCGCCATAGGTACCATGAGAGAGATAGAGGCCTTTCTTGTAATGAACCCGTCAGAGGTGGTGACACTCATCCTCGAGGACTATGTCAAGTCTCACCGTGGCCTCTCCAAGCTGTTCATCAAGACAGGCCTCACCAAGTACTGGTTTCCGGTATCGAGGATGCCACGGAACGGGGAGGACTGGCCCCGGGTCAACGACATGATCAAGCTGAACCAGCGTCTCCTTGTCTTCACCTCCAACCGATTCAAGGAGTCAAGTGAAGGAATTGCGTACCAATGGAACTATATGGTCGAAAACATGTGTGAGTTTAAGCTTCAGACTTTTATTCTCTTCAGTTAATTAATGTCTCAAGATAAATATGATTTGCTCTAGTAGTTTACACGTTCGCCTTCTCTTATCACAGATGGTGATGTCGGAATGAACTCTCGTGTCTGCCGCAATCGCTCCGAATCAGCTGTCCTAAGCGACAGAAGTAAATCATTGGTTCTTGTGAACTATTTCCGCACGCGGCCGGTCCAAGGGACAGCATGTATGGAGCACTCGCGTGGGCTCGTGGAGGTGCTCAACACATGCCACGCTGCTGCCGACAACCGTTGGGCTAACTTCTTGGCTGTGGATTACTACAAGGTAACGCCAACAGCTGCTGCAACTCAGTAGGACATGCTGGAATCTTGAAATCCCGAATCGAAATGATGATTCGTTGGTTACCTAATTTCAGAGAAGCAATGGCGGGGGCGTCTTCCAAGCTGTGGACATGCTCAATGGGATGCTAATCTGCGGCCACGATGATGTGCATGCTTGCGGCGGGCGGACAAGTCAACCCTTGTTCCTGTTTCGTTTCCTTCTTGGCTTGTTCTTGAAGCCTGCTGCCTACTTGTGGCGGGCTGTTCTCTTGTAGTAGAAACCAACTCTCAAGGGCCTGCATGCTTCGCAAACTTGGAGAGTTGAGGTATGATGCATACACGAAATGACAAGTCATAATCTAAATGGAGTTTACATTGGGGTACTTCATTATTATTAACTGCACTGTTGTACGTATCTGCAATCCAGGACATATTGCACGGTCCTATCTTATATTTTGTAATCGGATGCATCACTCGAGGCTCCACGTTAATTCTCTTGTATTGATTACTTGGATGCACCATTCGATGCTCCACGTTAATCGTCAAACTATCTGTAAAATCTCTGTATTAATTAGATATATAGCCGTCCGTTGAGATATCCTTAGGAGCCCTTGCCCATTATCACATGTCCAAGCCTCTGGAGTGAAATCTTTCACAGGATGCCAAAAAAACACATCTTTTTCTCTTTACAGAAAAAAAGCACCTCCCTTGCAGTTTCCTTCCTCCCCCGATCTTATGCACCGACGCACACCTAGGGTCATTAACAGGCCTCTCCCACCATCCCGCAAGCTTCTTCCAGATCTCCTTCCTCTTCATGCAGCAATCTCCCTGATTGGCATAATCCATACAATGACTAGTAGGTTAATTAGTTTGTACATAAGTTGATTAGTCTGGCTAGGAATCGTGTTTGCATGTTACGTGACTTAATTGTACGGAATGTAACAAGGCATGTACGTGTAGGACTTGGCTTGCAGTTGCATGCCGGTGTCCGAGTTAGGATTAGCTAGAGTACTATCTGTCCTATTGAAATAAGCGAGCGGAGTTGGCGGCAGTGAGGCAGTAGGGGTGTGATGAAGCGGCAGGTGATGTGGTGGCAGGCGGCGGCAGGCAGCGGTGAGAGTGGTGGTGCAGTGCGGCGTGTCGGTGAGGCGGGTTGGCGTCACAGCACGCGGTCGCATGCGGCGGCCGGTTGAAAATTCAGGCGGTATTCGTTTTGTCTTGATAAGCAATCATTTGATTATTGAACGGAACCAAGCTATCGTTTTCTCTATAAAACTGTACAACATATGGAGGTTTATGTTGCTACAGTATTATATTCTCATCCTCTAAATATTCAATTTCGGAGATCTTTAGTAGGAGACCGATGAGAAGCATGGCTACATCTGGTGAGAAGGTGACGGATGTTAACCTCTTGATGAGCCCGATAGTATTCACTGGTGATTAACTAGCTATGAATGGCATCTTTTCAGTGAAATCTGTAAATATGGACGTAATTGACTCTGGTCTGATTCCGAAATCGATACATATTTGAAAGATCAAAGTTCCATTTAGATTCAGAGTCTTCATGTGGTTTGTTCACAAGGAGGTGGTTCTGACTAAAGATAACTTGGCAAACGTAAATGAAAGGGTAGTCAAAGATGTAGCATTTGTGATCAATATGAAACTATCAAACACCTCTTTCTCGGTTGTCCGCTGGCCAAACTTTTATGGCGTTCAGTTCATATAGCATTTAATATCACCCCTCCAAATAGTGTTCACACGTTATTTGAAACATGGCTAAATGGAGTAGAGACAAATACTGTGACATATATTCAGATTTGAGTATGTGCATTACTTTGGACTATATGAAACAGTAGAAATGATATGGTTTTTAATAAACAAACTCATGTAATTTTTTTGCAGGTTATCTACAGGGCCACTGCTTGGATTCGTATTTAGTCATTACTCACTCCTGCGAAAGCCAGGGAGTCTTTAATTACTTGGTCTACTCGATGGGAGATGGTAGCTTGGGATATCTACAATCAGTTTACATGGCGATCCAGTAATAGGCTAGTTGTTTAGTCATATCGTCCTATTTTTGCCTTTTGTGGCAACCTTTACTTTCTTGATTACCTTTTCAGCTCTAAGCGAGCTTATCCTGGACCACCGACATTTCTTATACTTTGCTTAATAAAGGGGATGCATGCATCATTCTGATGTAGAGAGCCCGGCGGTAATCCTCTTTTTCTAAAAAAAAATCTATTGTTTTTTGTTGCTCCTAGAGTAGCATCATTTGCTTTCTTTTGCCAAGAGATATGTATACTGAGGTTTCAGTAACACGAGTATAATCTGAATTAGAGACAGCTTTTTCAACTCCTGCGTGCAGGGACGCGTTCTATGAAGAGTAAATTCAGAAAAATAGAAAAAAAAACAGAAACTTTGCGACATCATATATGCTTAAACTTTGTAGGTGCTTGCAAGTTTTCATGCAGGAAAAACATTCAAGGAGCTCCAAACAAGAAAAAGATTTCAGTGCTCAAAGTTTTGAGCACTTTTAGCACTGAAATCTGAAACTCATGTGTACACCTTTCTCTACTTGATATTTCATTTTGAAAATTTGCAAGAACCGAAAACGTTTGAGCATATTTAATGTTACAAAGTTTCAGTTTTTTTTCTTTTTTTTCAATTTACTGTTCATAGAAGGTGTAGGGGCACTAGGGAGCTATCAGCCTATCACACCTTTCTCTTTATGATATGCAACAAGAGAGCAGGTAGCATCCTGAATTTGATAAAGAATGCAACAAGGAGCAGCAGGTAGCATCATTAGTTCCCCACAAGCTGTGAAGGTTGGTCTCATCCAATATTGCTAGGTTATTTTCGCTCCTTCTCCTCCTGCTGATGCTGCAGCGCTTTTGAAAACAAACGCTTATTGACGGCAAGTAGCTGTAGCACCGATATACGTGAGCACGGCATTCGTCTTCCAGACTAACAGCTTGATTTCTTTTGATGTATGATACTCATTTGGCAACTATCGCACCCCCCCCC
>LT934114.1:789570009-789581464 GCA_900231445.1 Triticum turgidum subsp. durum | reverse complement strand
GCTCCCAAGCTGGTTTCAACCACAAAACTTGCCAAGTTTAACATCACTTGGTTTTGAAGGTTTTGTTGGGATGAAGAGCATATCATTTCCCATGATCTCACAGAGCATAAACCAAAATGAGATACATGCAATTGGCACATTCTTGTCCTTGACAACCATAATCATTGATAACTGTGAAAATTTATCAAGCCTAGAAGATTTTCTGCAACCAAGTTATTTACCTGGCATCAAGAAAATATATATTAAAGATTGTAAGATGTTAGCATCTGTACCAACTGAAATTTTTGGGGGTTTTCATTTCCTTGAAAATATGTCAATAGTTGATTGTCCGAACATCTGCCACCAGAGATTGGTTTCGCCGTCCCTCAAGGAGCTCAGTTTGTGTCGTTCTGGTATCGTTTGCAATATTGACTGCTGCTCCCTCACCTCCTTTCATTGTCAATGTGAGTTTGCCACGTCCATACAACTAAAAATGTGGAGTCTTCCAGCTTTAAAGACGTTGGAAATTTGGTGCAAATCTCTTACATCCATTTGTGGCTCCTCTAGTCTTTCCATATCTACGGGCACTAGCAACATTAGAGCACTCTCGTCCCTTACTGTCCTAAAAGTTACGTGGTGTGAGAAATTGTCGACCCTTGATGGCATCCTAACACAAGAATACCTACCCGCTATTGAGAAAATTGACGTTGGATATTGTTACGAGTTACTGTCCCTGCCAGTTGAAAGGTTTGTGAGTTTTCCTTACCTGAATCATCTGAGGATTTCTAGCTGCCCAAGTCTCAACTGGCAAAGAGGGCTGGTCTTGCCATCACATATCAAGGTTGTCATAGCAGGGTGTCCAAAGTTAGAGGAAGTGGGTGAGATCAATGGAAGATCGGTCTAAGGTATTTGTGCTAACGCTTGTTTCCTGTCCAGCTTTTATGTCTATGTTGCTCGGAATTCCGTACATACTGTAAATTGCTCGTGCATTAGGCAGTGATGACACCTACATGCATTATTTGTCATGTTTCTGCTTGTTAGTTCCAATTTCTAGTTCGTATAGAAATCTGGATCTGTCAATCTTTTCCATAAAGAAATTCCAGTAAGGGCGACATTTTAAACAAAACTTTTCCATACGAGTGCTGCCGTGTTGTGTGCGTTAAGTCGAAACTCTTGTTTGTTTTATTTGTCCAAATTTGCTATACTGATTGTGTTTTCTTTTGCAAGGAACGCATAACTGCATTACTTGAAGTTGGAAGACCTGAGAACAAGAAATATCATGCCATTGTCTCGCTGTCTTTATCTGTCTCTCGGTGGTGGCTCCGTGGACGTTTCTCCTTTTTTTTACAGTTTATTCCATCAATCATTTCCCATATTTGTGCTGATAACTATATATACGGTTTACACAAACCGTAGACTTGCTGTAGTAACTTACGAAACGACAGAGAGTCGCTGTATAAGACATGTGGTATATGTATGCATTTAATTTGTGCATTATGGTGCATCTTAATTAGTTTGTACTTACAGTGAAGAGGCAGGCAAATGGTTTCAGGTTTCAGGTATGCACTTGGTCGTTTGCTGTTGCAGTTTGCAGGGGACAGATCTGAGTGTATGTGATGATTATTGCAGTTTGCAGCAGAGCTACTAAGTGTGCTTGCCTGAACTAGTTATTCGGAAGCGTGGACAATTTGTTTTGCAGACGCTAACCTTTTGTGTTTGGTTTGCCCTGTGATTGTTTCAAGCTGCTGCAAATTTTGTTTTTTGAGCTTTCGGAGCGGATGGAGCTGACAGAAAGAAAGTTGCTGCAGGTTTTTTTTTTTAAAGGGGGACTCCCCGGCCTCTGCATCAGGAGTGATGCATACAGCCATCTTATTAATGAAGCAACAAAAAGTGTGTACAAAGTTCCATATTCTCTAACTGAAAACAATAAAAAGCAGCCCACACAGAGCGCAGAAGGCTAGAAACACTAACTAGCCAATAAAAGAGCCACAACCGGCTGGCTAAAGAGATAGGGAAACTAATTGTCTATCCTATTACATGACCGCCATCCAAACCGGTTGAAGATATCCCGAGCAACCATCTCCCACCGGGTAGACCCAGTAACCAAATGCTCCCTGGCCTCCATCGGAGTGAGTAATGACCATGAACGGATCAACGCCGTAGCTCGGAAGATAACCTGCAAAAAATGAATTCGTGATGATCTGTTAAAAACCAAATCATTTCTGCACAGCCAGATGGTCCACATTAAAGCGCAGACTCCAACCCGAATATGTCTTGCTATTGTAGAGTCAATCCCATATAGCCAATTCCCAAATAAAGCATTAACAGTATTCGGTGGAGTTATATTAAAAGCAATGTGGACCGTCTGCCAAAGAACCTTGGCCAGCGGGCAATCAAAAAAGAGATGTTTAATTGTCTCATCTCGATCACAGAAACTACACCTAGTAGGTCCTGTCCAATTACGCTTTATTAAGTTGTCCTTTGTTAGAATAACTTGTTTATGAACAAACCACATAAACACTTTTATTTTCAAAGGTACTTTGGCATCCCAGACACTCTTGGAAGTTGGAATGGAGCTTGTATTAATAACATCAGTATACATTGACCTGACTGTAAATACTCCAGACGTAGTCAACTTCCAGCTTAATTTATCCGGTTGGTCAGAAAGTTGAACCTCCATTAGTCTCCTAACTAACTGGAGCCAAACCTCCCAACGATTGCCCGCTAATGACCGTCTAAACTGAATATTAAGGGGGATAGATTGAAATACCGTTGCCACGAACACCTCACGTCGTTGAGCAATACGATATAAAGACGGATACTGAATGGCCAGGGGTGAGTCGCCCAGCCAAGCGTCCTCCCAGAAACGTGTAGTGGCCCCATTGCCAATGACAACTTTTGTCCTATTGAACATTAATTGTTTGACTTTCATGAGCCCTTTCCAGAAAGGTGAATCCATCGGCCTAACTGTTACCTGGGACAAAGTCCTAGTCTGGAGATACTTGCTGCGAATGATTTGCGCCCACATAGCTTTCGAACCGCTAGCGAGCTTCCACAACCACTTACTAAGAAGGCATTTGTTCTTAACCTCAAGATTCTCAATGCCAAGCCCGCCTTGGTCTTTGGGTCGACAGATGATATCCCACTTAGCAAGCCGGTATTTTCTTTTAAGCTCATCACCCTGCCAAAAGAAGCGTGATCTATAGAAGTCCAGTCTTTTCCTCACTCCCACTGGAACCTCAAAGAACGATAAGAGGAACATAGGCATACTCGTGAGTACCGAGTTTATCAAAACTAACCGGCCTCCATATGACATGAGCTTACCCTTCCAGCAGCTCAGTTTCTTTTCAAATCGATCCTCGATACACTTCCACTCTCTGTTTGTTAGCCTACGATGATGAATCGGAATGCCAAGGTAGGAGAAGGGCAGACTTCCCAACTCGCACCCAAACAGTTGCCTATAGGAGTCCTGTTCGTCTTTAGCCCTACCAAAGCAGAACAATTCGCTCTTATGAAAATTAATCTTTAACCCCGATAATTGTTCAAAGAGGCATAACAACAACTTCATATTTCTCGCCTTGGCCAAATCATGCTCCATGAAGATGATTGTATCATCAGCGTATTGAAGAATGGATACACCTCCATCCACCAGATGAGGTACTAAACCACCCACTTGACCATGGTCCTTAGCCCTTCCGATCAATATTGCTAACATATCCACCACGATGTTAAACAAAACGGGGGACATTGGATCGCCTTGCCTGAGGCCCTTATGAGTCTGGAAGTAATGACCGATATCGTCATTGACTTTAATACCCACACTCCCTTTTTGCGTAAAAGATTCAACCTGATGGCGCCAAGCCTCATCAAAACCTTTCATACGCAATGCCTGTTGAAGGAACGACCACTTGACCTTATCATACGCCTTCTCAAAATCCACCTTAAAAATTACCCCATCTAATTTTTTAGAGTGAATTTCATGGAGCGTTTCATGAAGGACAACTACTCCTTCGAGGATGTTTCTGTCCGGCATGAAAGCAGTTTGGGATTGCTGTACCACAGAAAGCGCAATCTGTGAGAGCCTGTTCGTCCCGACCTTGGTGAAGATTTTGAAACTAACATTGAGAAGGCAAATTGGCCTGAATTGCTCAATTCGCACAGCCTCCGTTTTCTTAGGAAGCAATGTGATAGTTCCAAAATTCAACTGAAATAATTGAAGCTGTCCAGAGAAAAGATCGTGAAACATAGGTAACAGATCCCCCTTAATAATCTGCCAACACCTTTTATAAAACTCTGCCGGAAACCCATCCAGACCGGGAGCCTTGTTGTTTTCCATTTGTGCAATCGCATCAAACACTTCCTTCTCCGTAAATGGGGCTAGCAAGATATCATTTTCGACAGCCGACAGTTGAGGAACATCCTCAGTCCGAGACTCATCCAAAGTTACACAATTAACCTCTGGTGGTCCAAATAACTGCCTATAATACTCGGTGATGTAAGTTTTTAGGTTATCCTGCCCAACAATAGTACCCTCATCCTGCTCAAGTTGGAAGATTCGTTTCTTATGGTGCTTGCCATTAGCAATGAGGTGAAAGAATTGAGTATTAGCGTCCCCTTGAACCACTTTGTGGACCTTGGCTCGCAACGCCCACTTCAACTCTTCCTCACGGAGAAGTTCTTTCAACCTCTTTTCAGCCTCATGTTTAACCTGGATCTCAGCAGGCAGCAGAATCATAGATTCGGCTTTAGTATCTAGGGCCTGTATAAGAGAAAGGAGTCTATCCTTCTCAATCTTATACACCCCACTTAGGTGCTTAGCCCACCCCCGTAAGAAGCTTCTTAGATGTCTTATTTTATTCTGCCAACGCTCGACTGCCGTCGTACCCCCGACCCCCTTAGCCCATTCCCTGGTAACGAGGTCTAAGAACCCTTCACGTTCGAACTAGGCCATCTCGAAAGAGAAGATGTTTTTGTTTCCCACATAGTTGGACTCCCCGGAGTCCACAAACAGTGGTGTGTGATCTGAAATTCCCCGCGTTAAAGCTTGTACCGTCACCAGAGGGAACTTCTGTTCCCACTCCACGCTGGCGAGAACTCGGTCAAGCTTTTCATAAGTTGGGTTTGGCAACGCATTAGCCCAAGTAAACTTTCTACCAGAAAGTTCAATCTCCCTCAGGTCCAAACTCTCAATAATAGTATTGAACATAAAGGACCATCTCCCGTCAAAGTTATCATTATTCTTCTCCTCTTTCCTCCGAATGATATTGAAATCACCCCCGACCAACATTGGAAGCTGTTCGGACCCACAAATTCGAACAAGATCCGCTAGAAACTCCGGTTTAAATTCGGGCTGTGCAGCTCCATACACCGCCACCAAAGCACAGTCGAACCCATCAACTTTTGACCTAACCCGAAACTTAACCGCAAAGTCTCCCATTACCACACTCCTGACCTCAAGGGAATCGCATCTCACTCCCAACAAGATGCCTCCCGATCGTCCACGTGGCGGTAGGCAATGCCAGTCGAAATCAACACCACCCGCAAGAGAGGAAAGAAACCGCGGAGGAAAATTGTCTCTTCCAGTTTCGGAGAGAGCAATGAAATCTAATCTGTGCTCCAAAGATGCCTCAGCAAGAAACCTTCTTTTAGCCAAGTCCTTGAGACCTCTGCTATTCCAAAAGATTCCTTTCATAATTCATCATGGAATTTTTTTGCCGTATGAATCCTAGCACTTCTACGTACCGCGGATGCTGGATACACCTTCCGCTTCCACTTACGTTTAGATTTGTCATTGTCCACCATCCGGTCCTCATAACCGGGCAGTGGTGGTGGAAGGACCTCAACCTCTACGTTGGTCTCCTCCTCGTCTGACTCATTACAGGATGGTGCAAGGTCCGCACACAAGGTGTCTAGCACTCTCACTCCCAACGCATCAATCTCAGCGTCATTCATAGGACGCACAGCCGCTAGGTTACGAATGGTTTCTAATGCGCGATCCGCCTCCAGATCCAAAAGATCATTAACCGAGTTGGAAATTTCAACATTATTATTCCCTAGCGAAATCCCTACTTGATTTGCATTATGAATAATCTCATCCGTAGAAAAATGCATAATGGAATTGGATAAATTGACCGACATACCGGAAGTGGCCTCGATACCACAAAGCTTGGCCGCCCTCGTAGCGCACCTCTGCTGCATGTCGTCAACCTCCGGATGATCCAGGAGACAGGAACTCATCCGCCGCCCCTCAGAGACCGGATCAGGGATTCCGCCAAAAGCAACAACCTCCTCCCGAGAGGCACCAGTCGCGAGAGGAAGTGCCGGACGGCTCCCACCTCCGGTGGTCAGGGGGCCAGGGGTAGAAGGTGCCGGGACCACCCGTCCAAGCACTCCTTCCGCCCGAGATCACCCTCCGCGGACCCCCTCCAATCACGGCAGTCGAAACCGCCTCCGTCGAAGCCGAAGGGGAAGGGTGTGGGGCCTCCTGCCCCAGACATCCTCCCTCAGAGCCGGCCAGCGCCAGCGCAGCAGGCGTTGCCGGGGCCACCTGCCCCAGACAAACACCCACCCGCCCAGCAGAAGAAGCAGCAGCCAGCCGCCCTCCCGAAGAGGACTCCTCCCTCTCAGGAGCCCTAATCAAAGCCATCAAGTGATGAGGGATCGAGGTCTCCTGCCTGCGACCCCCCTCCAAGCTCGTAGTCATTATCTACATCTCAGACGTGCCAACAATATCCGAGGGAGGCGAGATCGCTATCTCCGGACCTTCCTCCACTCCAGGAACCTCCACTCTCGGACCCTCAAAGTCCAACGCAGGTAAGGAGTGCTCGAAAACCTCAGAAGACTCCACCCGCTCACTCCATAGTCTCGGGGGTGCCGAAGCTGGCACAAAGGTACCAAACCTCAGAGTGGTCGTCGGCACCGAAGAAGGAGGCGCCGTATCCCCGCCGGTGGTCTTGACCCTAGACCCCGGTCTCTCGGCCTCTGGACCAGGATCATCTACCGGAAGCTCCTTGCGCCCCCTGTCATCATCCCCCTCGTGCATATCAACGTCCGCTGTAGCAGGTGTGTCGGCAAACAGACTGTCATCCTCAAACTCAATCTGAAGGTTATACACCTGACCGCGATAAGCCCACTTCACCACATCCGGAACATACTCAATGTCCAGGATACTGACTAGGATGCGAGCCACTCCCTGAGCTCTGGTGAAAGCCATATCCACTCGCTCGGGCTTTCCCACCAAAACAGCCATACTAGCAACAACCCTGGCATCCTGCAAGGGCCTGTGTGGAGCCCCCGAAAAACGCAACCAGGCCTGGGTAAGTGGCGTACCCTGAGGCTCACTCAATTTCCACTCGTGGAAATCCAGAATGCCCTCAGTACTTGGGACCTTACACATCCCGAAACTCAATAACCTCTGTAGATCCTCCACCGATGGAAACTCCACCCTGAACGAGTTTGGCTCAAGATTGACTAACTCCCATAGGAAGTCCCCCGGTGCCAGCTCCTGGAGCCGCTGCACAATTTGGACCTCAGAGACTTCACCTTTAGTCACTTTAACAATCCCAGACGTCACACTGCGCACCTCATCCGAGACCTCCTTCTCCATCGGAGACTCGAAAAACGTGAGCTCTGAACAGAACACACCATACATCATCAGATTTGGTAGCTGCTCCCTCAAAAGCGGACAAGCCCCTGACTCATGGTCCGGCTTACCACACGTATCGCATAAGACTGCCACACACTCAGCAATGAAGTGGCCTTTGTTGCCACAGCGATAGCATAACATTCTTTCTTTTTTTCGCGCATACTTTGCCGCCCTGTCCAGCTCAGCCTTTTCAGATCTGACATCACCTCAACCTTGCCATTATTAGCAGGAACCGCCTCTGCCAGAGCTGTAACAACCTCCATAGCCTGGCAAGTCAACGCAGTCTCATCAGTATTGACACCAATCGGTGTCTGATCCACGACAACATGCTGCTGCCTTGGGCAGTAGCGACCACCTCGGCCACCCCGTCCACCACGGTTACCACGAAAACCACCACGGTTCCTATTAGCTGGTCCGGCCGCCCCTTCGACGAAACCTCCCGTAGGCCCCAGGAAAGGTCTCTCGGTCGAGCCGTCACATTGCCAAGCATACCCCCGCCCACCACCTGTGGACGAGGATCCCCGGTGCTGTCCGTCACCATATGTGTTGAGACCATCATCACCCCATTGACCACGAGGCACCGACGAGTCACCCCCCCTCACCAGAGCCATCTGTAGCTGCGCCTGCTCCAAAGCCGGTGCCGTCGGATTGTGCGACTGCCGAGCCACGAACTGCGGCGGTCGGGCCCCGGTCTGCATCGCCGGAGGACGCGCTGTCCAGCCAACGCTGGAGCAGGTGGCCGATGAGACGGTGTACCATGACCCGCAGTCGCCGTGGGGAGAGGCGCCGGTGGCCTAAGTCCGCCCCGACCGGCGACAGGAGGCGCGGGTCTACCCGCCGGCAAAGTTCCGCGGCCGACCGCGCCTGGCCTGGGCAGGCCGCTGTGCAGCGCTTGTCAGGCGCCATTTGCCCCCTGGGCCACCTGGTTTGAGGCCGGAGGAGCGGCCGCGCGCGCCGCCCCTAACAGCAGACCCGAGCGGCCCCGACCCGCGGCCATAGAGGCCGCCTCTCCGCCCCGGTTCATCCCATAGCGGCCCCGACCCACTACAGCTCACCGCCAAAGTTGCTGCAGGTGAGCTGTAGTGCCTTTTTGTCCCTAACTTCATTTGTTTATCTGCATTCTACTCCCTCCGTTCGGAATTACTTGTCTCAGAAATGGATGTATCTAGAACTAAATTACATCTAGATACATCGATTTCTACGACAAGTAATTCCGAACGGAGGGAGTATTTATTGTCCTCCCATCCGTTGCTTACACAATAATTGGTTGGGACGTTGTACATACATGAAAGTACTCCATTGAAGAGATGCAAGTGCAAAGCCGATCATCATCAGCAGCAGAGCTCAGTGGGCATCTGTGTGGGCAGTTGCTTTCCCGGTTCTCCCTCTCCCCATTCCCCTTCCACCGCCCGGTGTCGACGGCCACTCCATGTGTTTGCCCTTGTGCAGCGTTCGCCCGCTCCCGCTCACCTCCACTTCTCCAAACGCATCAACATCAACCTCCTCCTCAGGGACAGAGCCCATCCTCCTAAAGCTTGCTATCTATGTTCAAAAAATAATATGCTTAAATTTTTAAAAGCGTTTATCGAGCATTTAAAAAAAGTTCATGCGTTTCAAAATATGTGGTCATGGCATTTAAAAAATATTGGCGTAATTTTCCAACACGTTTCATACCATTCCAAAAACAAATGTCGTATGTTACAAAAATATGTTCGTGAAATTTTAGAGAATAATTCTACAATATAAAAAATGCTTGCGTAATTTAGAAAAATGATTCATACATTAAAGAATTTACAAGTTTCAAAAATATGTTTCTAACCTTTTTATAAACATTTATAAATTTAAAAATATTGGTCGTGTAATTTTTGTGTCATTCAAAAAAGTATCTTAACATTTCAGAAAAATGTACTAACAGTTAACAAATATATTTTATGTTTTAAGAAAATGTTCAACGTGTATAAAAATGTTCATCATGCATAAAAAGAATTCGGCGTGCATTTGACAAATGTTCAACGTGTATCTGAAAACATTTATGAATTTTTTTGAACATGTATTTGAAAAAGTCTGTATGTATTTGAAAAATGAAACAAAAAAATGAAATATAAAAAATAGGAAAACCATAAATAACCGATGATAACGTTCCAATAAACGGATACACAAAATGGGAAAAAGTCACTCAAAAGCTTCTAAACCAGTTCAATGTTTTTGAGGGGTAAACCACAAATGCTTTACTTTATTCAACACTCATGTTTTTGAGGGTTTATATATAAGCCACAAATGGCAAAAACCAGTTTGAACTGGTGGAAAATGCCAATGGCGGGCGACCTTCATGGAGGTCTTTTCTGATTTTATTTTGAATATTCAAAAGATTCTGAAAAAAATTCATGCATGTTCATATGAATGTGCTCCCTCGGTAAAGAAATATAAGAGCGTTTTGAAGCCGATGAAGAGTACAAACACTGTTCACTATGAGGAATGCAGGATTTTTTTTTCCTTTTTTGTGTAGCTCTTATCAAATGTATTTCATCGTCAGACCTTATACACATGTTGAATACATCCATATGAATGTGTAGAATGTTTTTCAAACAAATTTGAAACTCCAAAAGCCGTCGAGATAAGCTTCTCAAAATCGTTCATGTGATTTACTTTACGTTTAGGCCAGGCAGGGTCATGTACTCATGTCTAGTCGAGGGCTTTATATAGGGTTATAACAGAAACTTCTTTTCTTTTATCCTCGAATCGATCCGATCCATACCAGCAATGCCGCGAAACAAGGAAGAAAAAAAAAAAGGAAGAAACGGCTTTGCTTGGACATCAGGCTTGAGGCTAGTCTTCGGAGGAGAAAAAAGGAAGAAACGGCTTTGCTTTGATATGAGAAGCTGCGCAGGACAGATCATTTCACAAGGAACTGCACTGTGCTTTCCGGAGCAGAGATGCGAGCAGGGTTCAGACCACTCTTCTGTTTTGTGTTGGTTTTGCCTGCCCTTAAGTAAAGTCAGATGAAGCTTAATTTGAACAACCAGGACACTGCTGAACGGTGAACAGGCTTCTGAATACAAGCTAGTACAAGTCAGTGTAGCAGTTTTGTAGGGCTCAGATTTCGACGCCTCCGATGATTATTTCAGTCTGCAGCACAAAGTTGAATCTCAAGAGTCTGTCTGTGTTGGCGATCGAGATTGGTTCTTTGGACAATGAGCAGGCATAGGTGCAGTATATTGTTTTGGGATTGATGGATGCAACTCAAATGATGATTCTTCATCACTGTCAGTATGTACCGGTGGCGTGCATTGCTTCCCTGCCTACTGATGGCGTGCAAATTCTTTGCTCTGTCTGGTTGACAAGAGAAACTAACTCTAGGAAAGATCGTGTTCTTCCTATCCCATGTGCATTACTACTACAAACTAAATCTGCCGGCGGTGTTTGTTTAGCAAGCATTTGATTGATCCCATTGGTTATTGAAAGGAATCAAGCTCATTTCTGTTGCTACTGGAGTAGATCGAGTAGCATCCTCTGCTTCTTCATTTTAGCAGCAGAGCAGAACACTACTCTTGCTGCTCTTCTTTCCATAAACCACTCTTACTCAACTTATGAGGTTTGCATCTCGAGTTGCAACAGGTTAGCAGTTCAGTTTGTGGGAACGGTATATTAGATGTAGGGCCAGAACTGGGCTCGGGCGCGGATACGCCTCCGACATCCGGTGCACGGGCTATGGCCTGTGCGAGGGGAAGTTCCTGGCGCCAGCGGCAACATGTGGCATTGGTTACTTCACGATGGTATGGACGGCCAAACGTGGCACCAATTCTTACCATGGCGACAACACGTACACCGGCC
>LT934114.1:789558016-789569708 GCA_900231445.1 Triticum turgidum subsp. durum | reverse complement strand
CTCTCGTGTCGGCTTGGCTGTGTGTCCTGGGCCGCCGGCCGCCGCACACATGAGCATCGCTCGCAGCGGTCAATTCGGGGCTGCGTGTCGTAGAGGTGGATCACGTACAACAATGGGCCTCCCCTGTGGTGGCTATTTTTGGGGCAGTGCCTAACTCCTGACCAGGGGCGGACGCACGTTGAGCCCAGTGTAATACTAGGCCCATGGTATAAAGGCAGTGCCCCCACTCAGCCCATACTCTTGTTAGCGAACCCTACTAGTGTGCTGGGCTGGGCCATATGCTGCTCGGCTTGGGCTGCACATAGGCCTGGGAAGAAAGCAACTACATATACGAGGCCATCGGCAACAGACAAGTCGGCTAGGAATTGGACGGCTTCATCCTCCCCTGCTTCTGAATCTTCTTCCTCTCGTGTTCCTCTCCTCCTCTATACTAGCTAGACCTTGGTGAATCCATGGCTTCTTGTTCAAATCGTTGAGCAATTGATCTCTGTAGTAGTGTGTTGCTAACAACTCTTTGCCCCCACTCAGTTCCTATCTGATGTGCATTACTACTACAAACTAACATTGATCCTGCTACTAGTAGTTGGGACGAAAATCTGGTTACACAAATGTTCTGGCCAGTTGATGCACAAAGGATCCTTGCAATTCCATTATCACAACATGATATGTCGGATTTTGTCGCTTGGTGCTATTCAAAGAATGGAACTTTTTCTGTTCTATCAGCCTACGCAGTGCAATGGGAACACCAACACGGGGGAAAATTAAGAAGAACCGATGATATGGGACATTTGACTATCAATCCCATTTGGAGTGAGATTTGGAAATTATCTTGTTCATCGAAGGTTAAAATTTTCATTTGGCGCACACTGTATGGCACCCTCCCGTGTAGAGTTAATTTGGCGAATAGACATATAAAGGTTACCCCCACTTGTCCGGCATGTTGCTTCAGAGGATACAAAGCATATATTATTTCAGTGTCAGAAAGCAAAGGAGGTTTGAAAAAAACTGGGTCTAGATGAGGTCATTAAAAGAGCGTGCGAAGTTCATTATGCTGGTGAGGCCGTGCTTGAATTTTTGCTTTCTATGCCTGAACGGGAGCTTACGATCTTGGGTATTCGGAATGTCCGTGAATTAATTGCAATTTCAACTTGGTATTTATGGTGGGAGAGGCGAAAACTGGTCCATAAAGAGAAAACCCAAGATGCTAACCAGATTACGTTAAACTATGTTTTGGCTATATCACCAAAGGCTACGATGAAAAGAGGAGGTTGGGTCCAACCTCCAAGGGGGTTTGTAAAACTTAATGTGGATGCTTCTTTTGATCATGACCGGCTCAGGGGCACGGCTGGTGCAGTTCTGACAGACGATAAAGGAAAAAATTCATTGCAGAGGGGAATTGGAGAATTGATTGGTGCACGGACATTCTGACGGCTGAAGCTATGGCGCTTAGGTATGGTCTATCAATTGCTCAAAGGGCAGGCTATAACCGCTTAGTTATTAACTCAGATAACATGGAGGTCATCGAAACCATGAACAATGGAGGACGGTCATCTAGTACAGCGGCGGCAGTGTTTGACGGTTGTTATTTTTTAGCATGTGACTTTCCCATTACTAAATTCGAGCATTGTAATAGAGAAGCAAATAGGGTCGCACATGAACTTGCTAAGTTAGCTAGATTTTCTTCATCTTTGAACTGGTTTGAGGAGCCCTTGAGCGAAATTGTACCCCTCCTTGTTAACGATGTACTTGTTATTGCAAATGAATAAAGTTTCTATGTTCTTTTCAAAAAAAAAAAAATTCTGCCGGCGGTGTTTGTTTAGCAAGCATTTGATTGATCCCATTGGTGATTGAAAGGAATCAAGCCCATTTCTGTTGCTGCTCTTCTTTCCATAAACCACTCTTACTGAACTTATGAGGTTTGCATCTCGAGCTGCAACAGATTAGCAGTTCAGTTTATGGGAACGGTCGCCACGATGATGATGAGATGGACCTTTTAGGACTGTCAGCTAGAGACCCTAGCTGCACATGTTCTTCAGGATAGATAGAAGAGATTGTTATTCCGCAAGGAATTGCGATTTGCTGTTGAGAGGGAGAACCAATAGTAGCCATCCATACTCCACATTTTTCAACAAGTTAGGGTTCAATCGGAGTCGTATGTGAAACAACTGGTTTGCATTGCAGGATTAACACTTGCTTTCTTTTGGTTATCTCGCTGCGCAATTATTCTCGTTTCCGTTCTCACGCAATATATTGGTGATCAAGAATGCCAGTATTCGGCTCGCTCCACATTCGATTCATTTGCTTTCGCGACCGTGTCTGACTTGGAAAATATGTTCTGCAGTACAAGTAGGGACACATTTAACCCATGCTGTGGATTTACCCTGTATGCATGCAGGTGTGTTTGTTTCTGCTTTTTAGGCGCTCTTCCCACCCACTCGTCCCGTTCCCTCGCGTCGCCCTCTCGAGGGCGACTCGGGGGCGACCGACCTCCCCGTCCGCCTCCTCCTCTTCTCGATTCCTTCCCTCACCGCCGCCGGAGACGGGCGCCGGACCCCCGCGCGGCCGCCGATGAGGGTGGCGGCGAGGCCCTCGGCCGCGACGCCGCTCGAGCTCGGGCCTAGAGTTTGAGGTGGCGGCCTCTGCTGGTGAGGGCGGCATCGAACTGGCGGCGGGCGGCGCTCGCCGGAGTTGAGGGCGGCGTCTACTCGGCCGCGCGGGCGGCGAGTTGGCGGTGGATGCGGGCGCCGCGTGGAGGGATTCCCTGTTGCTCTCCTTCACCAGATCTGAAGACGGCGCCCCCGTGCTGTTGCTTCCTCTTCGTCAGTCCGGCCAGATCCGGTGGCGGACTGCGCGGATGTGGGGTTGGGAGCTCAGGATCGGAGTAATTTCTTGGCCGGCTGCGGCGGCCACGACGCCGGCGACGCTCCAGGCGTTGTTTCCTTCTTGAAGGCGGCTTCGAGATCCAGCTCCCTCCCTCTCGTCCTCCCCCTGCACCCGGGTGAAAACCCACAACTTTGGTTGGGCGACGGCGGTGCCCAGCTCCGTCACCTTCTTGAAGGCGCCGCTTTGGGTCCGTGGGGAGGTGGGACAGCTGTAGCGCGTTCTTGACGTTCCTGATGGCGGCGGTTCTCTCTTTAGTGGTGTCGCTTCGCCATGGCGGTCGGCTAGTCCGGCTCTCGTGGTGATTGTGGTGCCCAACTCTTCGCCGTGTCTTCCTGGGGTGCTCCCGTATCGTTCAGAGAGGTTGGAGGTGGAGTGGCTTCATCTTGCACGGAGCTTCGGTGGAGATGTCAAGTCATGCCTGACCGACAGGTGCTACGCTTTGTCATGCCTGGTCGGCAGGTGCTACGCACGACAGATCTTCCAAAGACTTCGAGCTGTGTCGGCTGGTGGTACTTGGCAGCATGGTGCGGAGGTGTATCAGTGGAGACCGCGACGTGCTCAGCTGTTTGCTCGCAGGGAGGAGGTGCCGTTGGGCGCCGTGGTGGCGTCGGCGATAGCTGGACCGAGCAAGGTTGATGCATCAGTACAGTTCTGAAGATGGAGCGGTAGCAGTTGGCGGCGGCAGCCTCTGAGTGCACGCCGAACCGGTGAGACCCATGCCCGGCAGACGTCCTGGATGGGACCTCAGGTCTTAGATGTTAGGTTTGGCTACGATGTCTGTTTGGTATTAGGCCCAGGCTATCTGCGCCCCTTCATCAACTGGATAGAGTTGCTTAGATGGCGGCTTTAGTCTTACTGTTGTATTACTTTGTAAAATCTTGTGAGAATAATTAATAAAGTGGCCGTATGCATCGCCCAGATGCAGAGGCCGGGGATTATCCTCCTTTTCTAAAAAAACGCTGCTTCTTTTACCAGCAGACCATCACTCAGGCATAGCATACTCTGTTTTGCGCAATCCCCCACTGACCCCAAAAGACCCTTTTAGCCTTTTATATTATAAAATGCAATGAACCCCCAAAACTATTTTTGTATAAAAACACATAGGAAATATATTAAAAAATGCCATGCTCTAAATTTATGGAAATGTTGTCCTCTAACATTAACAATTAACTGTGGATGTTGAAAAATATATGAGAATGCCGTGGCCCAACAATTTGAATAGCCATGTGAACACAAATGAAAGAAACTAAAATGACATTTGATAAAAAAATGGCATCTCCACATAGAAAAATGACATTTGAAAAACAAAATCCCATCTCTTAATAATAAAAATGTCATCTCTTAATAATAAAAATGGCATCTCTTAATATATAAATTCCATCTCTTAATATTAAAAATGCCATCCTGAGTGGGCCTCGGGGTGCTCGACACCGAAAAGTTTGCACGTGCTTTGCGGCTCTGATGGCTATGGTATGAATGGACTGAACCCCGCAGATTATGGGTTGGCCTTGGAAACACGTCCACGGAGGAGGACCTCGAGTTTTTCTATGCCTCTACGACTATCACTATAGGGGATGGCGCCAAAACGCCTTTTTGGGGCTCTCCGTGGCTTCTTGGTCGCAAACCAAAGGATATTGCGCCACTCTTGTTTGCGGCCTCGAGAAGAAAGAATTGGAAGGTCCGTGAGGCCCTTGCAGGGAACGCTTGGATCTTCAAGATCAATCATGACACGGACACGGTTGTCTCCGTCGCCCATATTCGGGAGTTCTTCACTCTTTGGATGCTCCTTAATGACGTCCACCTTCATGAGCAAACCGAAGACGTCATCATTTGGAAGCCTGCGAACGATGGGATCTACACGGCGGCCACCGCGTACAAGCTCAATTCCTAGGCATGACTCTCTCTCCCGCTTGGAACGCATGGTTTGGAAGGCATGGGCACCTCCAAAGGTTAAGTTTTTTACTTGGTTCGCGTTGCAAAGATAGGATTTGGACTGCCGATCGCTCACTAGTAGAAAAAGGGCCATTCGACCCGGTTCGTGAGGGCCATTTGTCCCGTTTCCCGAACCGGGACTAAAGGGTCGTCACTAAAGCCCTACACCTTTAGTCCCGGTTCGATCGGAAACCGGGACAGATGGTGCTCCACGTGGCTGGAGCGGCTTGCCCAGGAAGGGGGCCTTTTGTCTCGGTTGGTGCCACCAACCGGGACCAAAAGGCCTCCACGCGTCAGCAGGTCAGGGGCTGGGTTTTTTTTCTGAAAGATGGGGGGTTTGGGGGTTTTGTAGGGTTAATTAGGGGTTTCATATATTGTGTTAGCTCGCTAATAAAGATGAGTGTCCTCTCTTATCTCCGTGCTTGGTCGACGCTACATATAGAAAGGACTCGACACGCTAGCTAGCTAGTAAGGAAATGAAGGAAACCATTAAGTACCGAAGATCGTCATGAACATATACACAGACAGAAGTGATCGGCCTCTCCTTCTCCGATAGATTGGTCGAACAACAAATTTTCGTATATCTATCCGACGCTACTGGTTATATATATATATATATATATATATATATATATATATCTTACGTCCCCTAACATCTGAACTCAACTTTCACATGGTATTCTCCGTGTTTGTCGATGACGTGGTCAAGAAAGAATCCCGCCAATTCCTCTTGAATTGCTCGTATGCGATCTTGTGGTAGGAGTTCATCCCGCATCTGCCACATCTAATTTCAAGAAGGGGGTCAATACATATACATAATTGAAACTGGACCCAAATGATGGTAATAAATAAAATTGTGAATATTATTGCTTACGCACTTCATATTGTTGTTTAGTGTAGCCCCGCTCACAGGTAGTGTGGTGGATGAACTCGCAAATGTATTATCCACACAAATCATTCCTGGGTTCCTGCCACAACCACTTTACAAGAAATAGAGGTCAATCAAACTGATAAGCAAGCATGCTAAATGGTATTAATGAAACTAGCTAGAATCAATCGGAGATGCGCGGAACTAGCTAGTAGCTAGTACTTACTTTCGGGTGGTCAAATCGCAGTTGCGCCGGCAATGCCGGAGCTTGTGCGGTGAACTTTTTCGAAACCGTGCCATACAAAGAAAACAATTACTTGATATCAGGAAATGAATAAAGTTGCCGATATGGTGCGATAATGATCGATTGAACTTACTTCTCGAGCATTTTAGTCAGTCGCATACTCCTCTGGATTTTTTCGTTTGGAGTCTATGACGGTTACTAGTCTCTGCTCTAGCTTAATCTCGAGCAGAATAAAGTGGAAGCTGCGCATGCATGCATAACTCATCAATTACATTATTATAACCTCAAGTAATAAGTGAAACCAAATATGCACAAGACAGTAACACTCACTTGTATTCGTAAGGAAAGAGTATTGTAGCTTTGTTTTGATTTCGAAGTAACGATGCGAGCAACTTGCCCTCGGTTTGTCTGGCATCATGTTTAAAACTCCATTCATCCATGAGATTTATGTTAATGAACCCAATATCACCTACTTGCCTTTTCTTCAATTCGGCGATCTTCAATCTGCATAATATAGTGAGGACAATTATATATACATGCAATAAAAGAGCTGAGCTATATATAGAGACTTAACTAATTATAGAGAAGTAGTACTTACAGACAGTAGCAAGTGATGATTGTTTTATCAAGGGCCTTTTGATTGAAAAACTGGAAGAACTCCTCAGATGGAACTAACAACAGATCAATTCCAACGAGGTCGTGCTCCTCTTTAACCGATAGCGACAAAGTATTTTTCCCAGACTTCCTGCAGATGTCAATGTACCAATCATGGAATCTTCGCATCATCATTGTTAGGGAAGTACCAGGTTTGACGAGAGGCTTCCCGTGCTCGAATCTTAATGTGTCCACCTCCATTGTTCCAAAAATTATTGCATCGTCGTCCAGGATTGGTACGGGGCAGAATCCCCGGAAGGTTAGCGACGATTGCTTCGCTTGTTCACCGAGCTGGGGAATGTGTTTCCCTTTTGTTCGTTCTGCTAGCCTTTCGCCTCTGGCTGTACTGCTAGACGCCGGATCAGCCGGAGCGGCTGCGGCTGTCTTCTTTCGTTGCTTAAGAGGCGGAGCAGCCGGAGGCAGGCTGCTACGACGCGCCGGAGCAGCCGGAGCGGTGGCGTCTATGTTCCGCCATCGCTTACGAGGCGGGGAAGGAGGAGGAGGGCTGCTCGGACGCGCCGGAGTAGGCGGAGAAGGAGGCGGAGTACTGCCGCCCTCACGCGCCGGAGTAGGAGGTGGAGTGCCCTGATCACTCGCCAGAGGAGGAGGAGGAGGAGGTGGAGGAGGCGGAGTGCCCAGCTGACTAGCAGGAGCCTTGAAGTTCAGAAGCTTGATGTGCTCCTTCCGCCATAGACACGGAGTATGCATAGCAAGACCCAGCTGAGTCTCCCCATCACCTGTAGGGTGGTCAAGGTGGAGCTACTCAAATCCCTTTGTTATTTTGTCCACCATCACAACAACAAAGCCTTGTGGAATCGGAGGACAGTGAAAAGTTGCTCTGGGTGAAGGAGGGAACACAGAGCCGACAGCCGCCTTGACTTTGAGTTGATCCCATTGCGTCATAAGGTGGCACTGGTGTGAACCCGTGATAAATCCACGGGGTAGCTAGGACCCGCAAGTCAGGCTGCTGAACAAGCTCGCTGGAAGCCATGCTGGTTCTCCGCTGAGATGGCGGGGTAGCTTCTCGGGTAGCATCTTGGGCAGGATCTCGCAGCTGTTGGTTCTCAACATCTCGTTCCTCTAACTTTCTTACCCTTGCCTTAAGCTCCTGCAGTTCGCTCTGCTCCACTTTCCTCCTCCTCTCTTGAGTTTTGTAACCGCCTGCATCGGGAAACCCAACCTTCCACGCAACAGAGCCTGCCATGCCTCGTGTTCGTCCAGGGTGCTTAGGATTCCCGAGGGCCCTTGTGAGCTCGTCGTTCTCTCTATCGGGAACGAACTTCCCTTCCCGCACTTCGTTGATTGATTTCCGAAGCTTCGTGACGGGTGTTGCACGTTGGTCGTCCGTCCAGCAGCACTTCCCTGTTTCAGGGTCCAATGTTCCACCAGCCCCGAAGAACCAAGTCCTACAACGGTCTGGCCAGTGCAATGTCTCTAGTTCGACCCCTTTAGCAATCAGGTCCTGCTCAGCCTTGTCCCACAACGGCCGGGCTTTGATCTAGCCACCTGAACCCATGCGATGGTAATGCTCCTTCTTTGCAGCATTTATCTTGTTAGTCACTGACATCTTCTTACTCCTCTCCCATGTCTTGTTGGCCACAAATGCGGGCCAGTGATCTCTTATCTTCTCAAATCGGCCAGTGAATTCTGGAGTCTTGTCTTGGTTGACGTACGTTGTTTTCAACTCATTCTTCCACCTCCTGAATAGATGTGCCATCTTCTTGAGAGCATAGGACTTGATCAATGGCTCTATAACTGGATTCTCCGGATCCTCCTCTTTCGGTAGGGTGAAATTTACCTTCAACGCTTTCCAAAGATCTTCTTTCTGTCTATCTTTGACAAAAGAAACTGGAAGAAGCTCTTCCTTCTTAGACTTATTCCATAGCTCGATGCTGATCGGGATCATGTCCCTAACAAGAATCCCGCACTGAGCAGAAAATGCTTCCTTGGTCCGGAGGGGTTTAATCGGTTGGACATCGCGCGCGATTTCTGTGATCATGAACCTTTCATCCGGGCGCAACTTCTTCTTCGGGCCTCGTTTCTTTACTGAAGTATTGCTTGATCCGGAGGGCTATATAAAAGAAGAAAGAAGAGTTAATATATGTACATACCAAAACAATTAAAGCATCAATTAGCTAGTCAGCACAGGCTTAATATATATATATATGTATGTATATATATATATATATATATATATATATATATATATATACTTCACCGGACTTTGAACAGTTGTTCCTGACTCCATTCGGTCACCGGAGCGTCATCACGGTCGCCGAAGCCACCATCACGATCATGACCCTCCTCCATTGTTTGATCATGCAGCCTGCTTCCTCTCCTTGCAGACCTTCTTCGATGTCATTGAGAAACGACGAGACTACATCACCTCCGTCGCGGATTATGTCCCCCAATATCTCTTCTTGATTGAAGTGTCTTTGATGATCCATAGTTTCTGCAAATATTACAACATGACAATTAATATACAAACATGAGAGATGGATATATCAAAGTTATCGGGGAGGGGGTATATCGACAACGACGACATATACATAGAAAAAAAATGTTATCGAGGAGGGGGTATATCGACCGCCTCTCTCATGATTGTCCGACGTTTGTCTAGTGTTAAAGGATTCAACAAAACCATGTCTTCATCATTAGGCGAAAGTAACAGGCGCATGATGCTACGAAGCTCTCCAAAGTTGTTTTGAAACGGAGTCCTAGATAGGATAATTCGCTTTTCGGTACAAAGTACAGAAAGAGCCTTCCGAATATCGCTATTTGGAAGGCCTTTGCTGAAATTCATACCAAAAGGCGGATTATCCTATCCGGGACTCCGTTCCAAAACAACGTTGGATAAATTTGTACCAGCATGCCTCGGTTACTTCCGGCTAATAATGAAGCCATGGATTTCTTCAATACTTTGACAATAGGCCACCTCTCGACCCCTCGGCGATCCTCGACCCCTTGACCCTAGCTAGTTCACGACCCTCGACCACTCGGAGATCCACGACCCACTACCCTAGTTCCCGACCCTCGACCCCCTCATGTCACGTTTGTCTAGTGTCAAAGGATTCAACAAAACCATGTCTTCATCATTAGGCGAAAGTAACAGGCACATGATTATACGAAGCTCTCTAAAGTTATTTTGGAACGGAATCCCAAATAGGATAATTCACTTTTTGGTACAAAGTACAGCAAGAGCCTTCTGAATATTGCTATTTGGAAGGCCTTTGCTGAAATTCGTACCAAAAGGCAGATTATCCTATCCGGGACTCCGTTCCAAAACAACTTTGGAGAAATTCATACCATCATGCCCCGGTTACTTCCGGCTAATGATGAAGCCATGGATTTCTTCAATACTTTCACACTAGGCCACCTCTCGACCCCTCGGCGATCCTCGACCCCTCGACCCTAGCTAGTTCACGACCCTCGACAGCTCGGCGAACCACGACCCTCTACCCTAGTTCCCGACCCTCGACCCCCTCATGTCACGGTTGTCTAGTGTCAAAGGATTCAACAAAACCATGTCTTCATCATTAGTCGAGAGTAATAGGCGCATGATGGTAAGAAGCTCTCCAAAGTTATTTTGGAATGGAATCCCACATAGGATAATTCGCTTTTTGGTACAAACTACAACAAGAGCCTTCCAAATATTGCTATTTGGAAGGCCTTTGCTGAAATTCGTACCAAAAGGCGGATTATCCTATCCGGGACTCTGTTCCAAAACAACTTTGGAGAAATTTGTACCATCATGCCCCGGTTACTTCCGGCTAATGATGAAGCCGTGGATTTCTTCAATACTTTGACACTAGGCCACCTCTCGACCCCTCGGCGATCCTCGACCACTCGACCCTAGCTAGTTCACGACCCTCGACCGCTCAGCAATCCACGACCCTCTACCCTAGTTCCCGACCCTCGACCCCCTCATGTCACGTTTGTGTAGTGTCAAAGGATTCAACAAAACCATGTCTTCATCATTAGGCGAAAGTAACAGGCGCATGATGGTACGAAGCTCTCCAAAGTTATTTTGGAACGGAATCCCAGATAGGATAATTCGCTTTTTGGTACAACGTACAGCAAGAGCCTTCCGAATATCGCTATTTGGAAGGCCTTTGCTGAAATTCGTACCAAAAGGCAGATTATCCTATCCGGGACTCCGTTCCAAAACAACTTTGGAGAAATTCGTACCATCATGCCCCGGTTACTTCCGGATAATGATGAAGCAATGGATTTCTTCAATACTTTGACACTAGGCAACCCACTAGTAGATAAAGGGGCTTTTGTCCCGGTTGGTAAGGCCCTTTAGTCCCGGTTTTTGAATTATTTTAACCTCTAATATCTAATCATCACCCCTCATCACTACTCAATTTATCCTCTAATCTCTAATCACCCCTCATCATTCCAAATCATCTAACTTCCGGAACGGTCACCCATCCTCCCACTCCCCCAGCCTGAGCGCGCTTAACTTCCGGGTTCTATTCTCCCTCGTTTCCAAGTCTGCACTTGTTGTTTTCCTGACAATAGTAAGATGTCAATCCTATTAACCTTCAGGAATTTTGCTTGAGCATGAAGTGACACACTTCACTGTTTGAGTTTGAAACTATTGTTTTAGAAAACTATAATTATTTAGTAACACTAATAATTCTTGAATAATTAGTTTGACCATTGTTTGACCACAGTTTGACCATTGTTTGACCACAGTTTGACCAGATTTGCCCAAAATTCAAAATAACTGAAATAATTGTTTAGTAACACTAATATTGTAGAATAATTAGTTTGACCATTGTTTGACCACAGTTTGAAATTTTTTCGATTTTTTCCACTCTAGATCTAAAAAGGCCCGTAACTTTTTTCCTGTTAGGTTTTTGAGGATTTTGAAAATGTTTAACGGGGTTCCCCCGGTAAAATTTGGATGTAACTTTTCAAGTAGATGATTTTTCATATAAAAAACTTTTTCATCCGAGTTAGTATGCAAAAGTTATGCCCATTTTTACAAATTCTCGACAGATTTTGCAAATAAAGTCGAAATTCATATTTGCATATTTTCCCAACAACTAGACCACATATCACATGGGAAACTTATTTTTTTTGACATTTTCATCATTTTCTTT
>LT934114.1:789540190-789557277 GCA_900231445.1 Triticum turgidum subsp. durum | reverse complement strand
CCCTCGAACCCTAGAACCCTCGAACCCTAGAACCCTAGAACCCTCGCGACCCTCTAGCCTAGTTTCCGACCCTCGACCCCTCGGCGATCCTCGACACCCTCGTTCCGGATAAAAAGAAGAAGAAGAAGAAGAAGAAAAGAGGAGAAGAAGAAAAAAAAAGAGAAGAAGAAATAGGAGAAAGAAATAGGAGAAGAAGAAGGAAAAGAGGAGAAGAAGAAAAAATTTCTATTTTTCTTCTTCTTCTCTATTCCTTCTTCTTCTCCTTTTTTTTCTTCTACTTCCTCTTCTTATTTTTTTCTCCTCTTCTTCAGAAGAAGAAGGAAAAGAGGAGAAGAAGAAAAAAATTATATTTTTTCTTCTTCTCCTAAATTCCTTCTTCTTCTCCTTTTTTTTCTTCTACTTCCTCTTCTTATTTTTTTCTCCTCTTCTTCTCCTTCTTCCTCTTATTATTTTCCTTTTTCCTCTCCTTCTTTTTCTTCTTAAATCGATATCTACTAACAACCTAAAATGCACTAACCTAAAATTTATATCTACTAACAACCTAAATAAAAAAATAATACATATATGAAAAAAACATATATAAACAAAAAATGCTATGAACATTATATCCATACATACATAGCCACATCCATACATACCTATATCCACATACATATATACATTATATATATGAACAAAAAAATCATCACATAAAAATATTGCATCAAAATTCATATACAAAGAGCCAGGGCGGTGGCGGCTCACAACGGGGGTGGCCGGCGAGGGCGACGGTGGGGATGGCGACGGCGGTGGGGGCGACGGCAGTGACGATGAGGCACAGGGCCATAGCCGGACGACGCGCTCGGGGGTGGGGAAGGGGTGGGGCAGGGACGCGCGGGCTCGGGGATGACGAGGCATAGGCGACGACAGGGGCGCGGCCAGCCGGCGCACTCAGGGGCGGGGCAGGGGCAGGGGCACGCGGGCTCAGGGACGACGTCCGGGACAGTGACGGCGACGATGTGGCACAGGCGACGGCAGGGGCGGCGCGGCGACGGCGTCGGAGACATGGTAACGACGGTGACGACGGGGCAGAGGTGCAGCCTGGCGGCGTCGTTGGAGGAGATCGAAGAAACTGAATGAAAATTTTGACAAGTGCTGCTTATATAGGCGAAGCTTTGGTCCCGGTTTGTGGCACCAACTGAAACCGCCTGCGGCTGCTTCACCACCTTGCGGAAGCGGGCCGCCTTCGCGGCCGCCTAGTCCCGCTTGGTCGCTGCTGCGGAACTCTTGGGCTTCTTCGGCCGACTGCCGAAGAGAGTCGGTGCGCCTCGGCGTTTCTGCGCGCCGCCCCGAGCAGCCGGCGCGGCGGATGGACCCGCTTCCTGACGATTGGGCGCCGGCTGGCGACGCAGAATGACTTCGGCCTCGTCATCGTCCGGCCAGTCCCCGAAGCCGGCTCCGAGCTCGGGGTCGCCCGCTTTACCGCCTCCTCCCACGACGGCATCGTCCATGGCAGCTGATGAAGTCATGTACCTAGGGTAGGGTCATAGACCTGCCCAAAGGTACCCTCCCCAAGGACACTCGTGAAACAAGTGACCTTCCAGTCGACCTGGTAGGTTTCCACTCGACAGATTCAAAGACACTCGACTATGAAGACCCACTCGACCACCAGGAGTCCAAGAGCCACTCGGTGTCCAAACGGTCTATAGTTAAATAGTCTTTATGGTCATAATGATACTTTATGTAAGGCATTACCAGTAACGCCTAGCCTTAACGTACCTTAAACCCTCCGCTACGTGGGCTGGCTGGGGTCCTGGCGCACTCTATATAAGCCACCCCCCTCCACAGGTAGAAGGGTTCGCACCCCTGTAACACATACACATACAATCCAGTCGACAGCCTCCGGGCTCCGAGACGTAGGGCTGTTACTTCCTCCGAGAAGGGCCTGAACTCGTAAATCCCTTGCGTATACAACTGCTCCATAGCTAGGACCTCGCCTCTTTATTCCTACCCCCCATTCTACTGTCAGACTTAGAACCACGACAGTTGGCGCCCACCATGGGGCAGGTGTTCTAGCGATTTGTTGGAGAAGTTGGGATTCTTTCGATCTCCTACATCATGGTTTCAGGTGGAGTTCTGGTCGAGGGCCGTGAGATCTGTCTCGGTGCGCTCAAGTTCGTCGCGACGACTCCGCTTGGCTTTAGGAGGCTCCACTAGACGTGGACGCGCTCCCCGTCCGCGGGGCGACGCACTTTCGCGCGTGTGTCCGCGGCGTCCTCCTGCGGCAACCGTCGACCCAGTATGGGTCAGCTCCTGTGTCGTCCTCTCCTCCAGTTTCCCGCCGGAGCAAGCGTTCCGGTCGGTCGAGGCTTCAGTGGTGGGTGAGGCATGCGGTGGCCTGCCAGTCGGCCACCCCCCAAGTCGCGGCTATCGAGCCCGACGAATCTCTCTACGGCCTGTTCGACCTGTCGACTGGCTCCGCAGAGACTGCGTCCGAATGCGATAGCAGTGACCCGGCGGCAGAGGTTCTGATGGTCGATGGACCATGCAGTCCCCCCGGATTCACCTGTACCAACGGAGGTGACGGTGGAGCCGATCCGGAGCAAGCCCACGAAGAGTACCTGCCCGAGCCCCTCACTTCGCTTCAGAGGGAGGAGCTTCGCCGTCGGAACATGGATGCGCTTCACACTCCTATCGTTGGAGAAACCCCCGAGGCTCGTGCCTTGGAGGATGCGCGCTTGGCCAACCTGGCTGAGCGCACTCGACTAGAGAATCTTCAGCGAGTACTCGACGAGCGCGCACGACCAAGGGTACCAGAATCCAGACGACGTCAGCTCTTCCAGCCACCAACTCAGGTATATCGAACTCCGATCCAGAATTTAGCAGCTGCCACCCGTATAGCAGAGTCAATTCAGGCTTCCCAGTTGGAGGCAGGTAGAGGTTTGCTACAAATCAGAGATCTGCTCCGGGCAGCAGGAGACCAAAACTCAGTAGTATCTCAGTCGCGGAATAGGATTCATAGCCGATCCGTCGCTGCGAATTCAGTCCAGTCGGCCCATAGTCCGGGATCGCCCCCGAGGCGTGAGGAACGTGGAGGCCGGCGTGATGATCAGTACAAGAGCCGCGGGCAATATGAGCACCGATTCGATCGCAATGATCGACGTCGAGTGCTCACTCCTCCCCCAAGGGGTGGATCATACGCTCCTCGGCAGCAGGACGACAGACGCCAGCACAGTGTTGGGCGAAGAATTCCAGTCGACCCCAGGTTACCAGGCTTTGATGCGAGATCTATCATCGTTCAAGGTTTGGTCGACAGGAACAGAGCTCACCGAGACGGCCATGACAGAGATGTTCCCTCCAGCAGCAGAGTTCATGTCTCAGGGCCAGAGTGTTTCAGCAGAGCCATCAGAGCCGCGGTGATTCCTCCCAACTTCAGGTTGGCGACTGGAGTCAGTAAGTTCACTGGTGAATCCAAGCCTGACACTTGGCTTGAAGATTACTGAGTGGCTGTTCAGATCGGCGGCGGCAACGATGAGGTAGCCATGAAGCATTTGCCTCTTATGTTGGAGGGCTCAGCCAGAGCGTGGTTGAATCAGTTAGCACCCAGCAGTATTTACACTTGGGAAGATCTTGCCCGAGTGTTTGTCAGGACATTTGAAGGGACTTGCAAATGACCAGCTGGGTTGACGGAGTTGCAGTCGTGTGTACAGAAGTCGAGTGCAACTTTGAGAGATTATATCCAGAGGTGGATCACTTTGCACCACATAGTTGAGAATGTATCTGATCACCAGGCAGTCTGTGCCTTCAAAGAAGGTGTCAAGAACAGAGAGTTGAGTTTGAAATTCGGTCGAACCGGAGATATGACCCTGAGTCGGATGATGGAGATTGCCACCAAGTATGCAAATGGTGAAGAAGAGGATCGGCTCCGGAGTGGTAAATACAAATCGGCCGCTAATGAGGCCGCTGGAGGAAATTCCAGTCGGAGGCATAAGCGTAAAGCCGAGCCAGCTGCTCCCGGAGAGGCCTTGGCTGTGCCCCCTGGAAAGTTCAAGGGGAAACCCAAGGGACCTTGGAACCCCAAGAAGGTGAAAGATCAGGATGGAAATGACGTGTTGGATTTGCCATCCCACATTCACACGAAGAAAGATGAAGAGGGTAAACTCATTTACCCAAAACACACCACTCGACAGTGTCGACTCTTGATTCAGCAGTTCCAAGGGAAACAGCCCAAGGATAAGGATAAGGAGACAGACAAAGTTGAGGACAAAGATGACAGTGATGATGGATATCCCCAGGTCAATTCCACCCTGATGATTTTTGCTGACGTCAAAAGCAAAAGTTGATTGAAGGTTATCAATTGGGAAGTGAACATGGTCGCTCCGGCGACACCCAACTATCTGAAATTGTCCCAGACCCCCATCACATTCGACCAGTCCGATCACCCGACGCACATTGCCACCCCCGGGAGGCAAGCGTTGGTGGTCGACCCAGTCGTCAAAGGCACTCGACTAGCCAAAGTTCTGATGGATGGTGGTAGTGGCTTGAACATATTGTACGCAGAGACGTTGAAAGGGATGGGCATTCCGATGTCCAGACTCAGCGCCAGTAGCATGAGCTTCCACGGAGTCATTCCTGGAAAGAAGGCTGAGTCACTCGGCCAAATTGCTCTTGATGTAGTTTTTGGTGATTCGAAGCATTTCCGGAAAGAAAAGTTGACCTTTGAGCTCGTGGATTTCCAGAGCGCTTATCACGCTATTCTGGGAAGGCCAACATATTCATGTTTCATGGCCCGATTTTGTGTATCTTAAACTGAAGATGCCTGGTCCCAAGGGCGTGATCACTATAACGGGCAATCGGAAGAAGGCGGAAGAGTGCTTCTAGAAGGGCTCTAAGATCGCCGATGCTCAGTTGGCAGTGGTAGAGCTACAAGAGTATTAGAAAACTGCAGATCCGAGTGATTTGTTGCGAGCTAAGAAGCCCGCTACGGAATCAGCATTCCAGTCGTCCGGAGAGACAAAACATGTTCACATTCACCCGACTGATCCCAATGCTGCTCCAACCAACATCTCAACAACACTCGACTCAAAATAGGAAGAAGCGCTCGTCCAGTTCCTCCGTGAGAACTGGGACATCTTTGCATGGAAGCCTGCTGACATGCCGGGTGTTCCCAGGGGGCTGGCTGAGCACCACCTATGAGTCGACCCAAAGGTTAAACCGGTTAAAGAATATCTTTGACGGTCCGCTGTCCATAAGAGAAAGGCCATTGGTGAAGAGGTGGCTCGGCTCTTTGCGGCAGAGTTCATCCGACAGATCTACCACTCCGAGTGGCTCGCCAATGTCGTCATGGTCCCCAAGAAGGACAAGTCGTTGCGCATGTGCATCGATTTCAAGCATATCAATCGGGCCTGCTCGAAAGATCATTTCCCTCTTCCTCGCATTGACCAAATAGTCGACTCAACTGCGGGGTGTGAGAGGTTGTCTTTTTTGGACGCCTATTCCGGGTACCATCAGATCCATCTGTATGGACCCGATGAGATCAAAATAGCGTTCATCACTCCATGCGGGTGCTTCTGTTATGTCACCATGCCATTCAGTCTCAAGAATGCCGGAGCCACATTCATGAGGATGATTCAGAAGTGTTTGCTCACTCAAATCAGTCGGAATGTGGAAGCGTACATGGATGATATAGTGGTCAAGTCACGAAAAGGTTCCGACCTGTTGACTGACCTTGCTGAAACGTTTGCCAATCTCAGGAGGTATGATATCAAGCTTAACCCATCAAAGTGCGCATTTGGAGTTCCTGGTGGAAAGTTACTCGGTTTTCTCGTTTCTGAACGAGGAATCGATGCTAACCCCGAAAAGGTTGGCACTATACTCCGAATGAAGCGCCCTGTGCGCGTGCACGATGTCCAGAAGCTTACTGGATGCTTGGCCGCTTTAAGTCGATTCATCTCTCGCCTCGGTGAAAGGGCATTGCCTCTTTACCGACTGATGAAGAAGTCAGACAAGTTCGAGTGGACTCCAGAAGCTGATGCAGCGTTTGCAGAGCTAAAAGCTCTGCTTTCCACCCAGCCGGTGCTTGCTGCTCCTATCAGCAAAGAGCCTTTGTTGCTTTACATTGCAGCCACTGGACAAGTCGTCAGTACCATATTTACGGTCGAGCGGGAAGAAGAAGGAAAAGCCTTCAAAGTTCAACGCCCAGTTTATTATCTTTCTGAAGTGTTGACCCCATCAAAGCAGAGATATCCTCACTATCAGAAGCTTGTTTATGGGATTTATATGACCACAAAGAAGGTTGCTCATTATTTCTCTGATCATTCCATTACAGTCGTCAGCGATGCCCCATCGTCGGAAATTCTTCATAACAGAGATGCAACTGGTCGAGTGGCTAAATGGGCGATTGAACTCCTTCCCCTTGATATCAAATTTGAGGCAAAGAAAGCTATCAAGTCCCAAGCAATAGCAGACTTCCTCGCCGAGTGGACTGAACAGCAGCTTCCGACTCAAGTTCACTCGGAGCACTGGACTATGTTTTTCGATGGTTCCAAGATGCTGAACGGTTCTGGTGCGGGGGTTGTATTGGTTGCCCCCCGAGGAGATAAGCTCAAATATGTTCTCCATGTTCACTTTGATTCTTCCAACAACGAAGCAGAATATGAAGCACTCATGTATGGGTTGCGTATGGCCATTTCACTCGGCGTCCGTCGCCTTATGGTCTACAGTGACTCGGATCTGGTTGTTAATCAAGTGATGAAGGAGTGGGATGTCAGAAGCCCAGCTATGACAGGTTACTGTAATGCAGTGAGAAAGCTGGAGAAGAAATTCGAGGGGTTAGAGCTTCATCATATACCCCGACTGAAAAATCAAGCTGCGGATTATTTGGCCAAGATAGGGTCCAAGAGGGAAGCCATTCCCAGCAATGTATTTTTGGAGCACATTCATGCACCATCAGTGCAGGAGGATCCTTTCACAGAAGAAGCCCCGCAGCAAAAGAGTGCCAATGATCCGACTGAAGTTGAGGTCCCAGCTGTGGTCGACCTGATTATGGAAGTTGTGGTCATCACTCCCGACTGGACAGTGCCGTACATGGCATATATCCTAAGGGAAGAGCACCCAGAGAATGAAGAAGAGGCTTGACAGATCGTCCGTCGATCCAAGGCCTTTACAGTGATCAAGGGACAGTTGTACCGAGAAAGCGCGACTGGAGTCGGCCAGAAGTGTATCACGCCAGAAGAAGGTCAGATAATTCGTGAAGATATCCACTCGGGGACCTGTGGCCATCATGCGTCCTCTCGGACCATTGTGGCTAAAGCATACCGAGCGGGATTTTACTGGCCGAAAGCAAATGAAATGGCAAAAGAAATAGCCGACAAGTGTGAAGGGTGTCAGTTCTATTCCAACATGTCACACAAGCCCACCTCAGCCTTGAAGACCATTCCACTCGTCTGGCCCTTCGCCATTTGGGGGTTAGACATGATTGGACCGCTGAGAACTGGCAGAAGCGGCTTCACTCATTTGCTAGTAGCAGTCGAAAAGTTCACCAAGTGGATCGAAGCCAAGCCCATCAAGAACCTTGATGCATGCACTGCTATCAGTTTCATCAGAGAGTTGATATTCAGATATGGAGTTCCGCATAGCATCATCACTGACAATGGGTCAAACTTCGATAATGACTAGTTCAAAGCCTTCTGCGCCTCTCAGGGCACGCGGGTCGACTATGCTTCAGTTGCTCATCCTCAGTCGAATGGACAAGCAGAGCGTGCAAATGGCCTCATTCTCAAAGGGCTGAAACCACGGCTGATGTGTGATCTCAAGCACGCAGCATGTGCTTGGGTCGAGGAACTTCCATCAGTTCTCTGGGGATTGAGGACCACTCCTAATCGGTCGACTGGGAGAACTCCATTCTTCCTGGTCTATGGAGCTGAAGCAGTTCTGCCGAGTGACCTGCTTCACAATGTGCCCCGAGTAGAACTATACTCTGAAGAAGAAGCGGAGCAAGCCCGAAAAGATGCAGTCGACCTCTTGGAAGAGGAAAGGGAGATGGCCCTGATCCGCTCGACTATTTATCAGCAAGACTTGCGTCGATTCCATGCCAAAAATGTGAAGAGTCGGGCCTTCCAAGAGGGAGATTTGGTCCTCCGAGTGGATCAACAGAAACCCCACAAGCTCGCTCCCACTTGGGAAGGGCCCTTCATCGTCACAAGAGTTCTCCACAACGGAGCATATCATCTCTACAACGTTGATCGCCAGATCGACGAGCCTCGAGCTTGGAATGCGGAGCTGCTCCACCCCTTTTATACTTAAATACTCACTCGGTTGAGATGTAATAAAAGTACTTTTGTAGTCTGTTTATCTAAGACAAGAATGTTATAATTTTCCCAGTGATTGTTATTCCTTTTTTGTTATAATTTCCCCCAGTGGGTGGCTTAGTCGCGAATCCGGTTCGCCTAAGTTTGTAAAAAAAATCCTTTCCGAGTGGCGAGCCAGTCTCCCACTCGGGGGCTTAGCTGCGAATCCGCTTCGCCTAAGTAATCAAAATCCTACCGAGTGGTGAGCCAGCCTCCCACTCGGAGGCTTAGCTGCAGTCCAAGTACTCGCCTATGTAATCAAAATCCTACCGAGTGGTGAGCCAGCCTCCCACTCGGAGCCTTAGCTGCAGTCCAAGTACTCGCCTAAGTATTCAAAATCCTACCGAGTGGCGAGCCAGCCTCCCACTCGGAGGCTTAGCTGCAGTCCAAGTACTCGCCTAAGTATTTAGATCCTACCGAGTGGAGAGTCAGCCTCTCACTCGAGGGCTTAGCAACAGCCTAAGGATTCTCCTAAACATACAAAATAATGAACGCTTCGCAAGGACGACGAGGTGCAGGTCGACTGCTAGCTTCTCCTTCAAAGCTACACCATAGAAATCCTACCGAGTGGAGAGCAAACCTCCCACTCGGGGGCTTAGCTGCAGCCCAGCGCTCGCCTAAGTATTAAAAATCCTACCGAGTGGAGAGCAAACCTCCCACTCGGGGGCTTAGCTGCAGCCCAGTGCTCGCCTAAGTATTAAAAATCCTACCGAGTGGAGAGCAAACCTCCCACTCGGGGGCTTAGCTGCAGCCCAGTGCTCGCCTAAGTATTAAAAAACCTACCGAGTGGAGAGCAAACCTCCCACTTGGGGGGCTTAGCTGCAGCCCAGTGCTCACCTAAGTATTAAAAATCCTACCGAGTGGAGAGCAAACCTCCCACTCGGGGGCTTAGCTGCAACCCAGTGCTCGCCTAAGTGATAAAAATCCTACCGAGTAGAGAGCACACCTCCCGCTCGGAGGCTTAGGGTCAATCCGCAAGGACGACGAGGTGCAGGTTGACTGCTACCTTCTCCTTCGGAGCTTTGCCACAAGTACAACGTGCGGTCCATCCCAATCTGCAAGGACTACGAGGTGCAGGTCGACTGCTACCTTCTCCTTCGGAGCTTCGCCACAAGTACAACGTGCGGTCCATCCCAATCCGCAGGAACGACGAGGTCAGTCGCGGTCTGTGCTCCATCTCTACCTGCAAGATAGATCAAGTACAAGTCGACTGCAACAATGAAATATATTTCGAATGAAGAGCAAAATTCTCTTGAAGGCAAATAAAGCATGTTCAAGGACCGGTCAAGTCCGGATAAACGTCCTACGGATCCAAAAGAGCTCAGGCATTAAGCCTGTCAAAGTTTGTCGGTTACAAAAACCACTCGGCATTCCGAGGCAAATTTAAGGCGGGACTTATAAGTTTTTTACTCCTCCGGTGGAGGACTGGAAGGTGCAACAAACTGGTCGAGGTCGATTCCGTCGGCAATACGGGTAGCAGCAGCAATGACGGTCTCCATGAAAGATCGGAAGTCGTACTTTATGGTGTTGGCAACCTTGAGGGACGCCAGCTTGTCCTCTGGCGCTTCCTTGCAGTGGACACGGACCAGAGACAGAGCAACATCAGCACCACACCTCGCAGAGGACTTTTTCCATTCTTGCACTCGACTTGGAATCTCATTCAGTCGAGTCATTAAGGATTCAAGGTCGTTCTGAAGCGTCTGATCTGGCCAGAGGGTTGAGTCGATCCGCGACACCGCAACTTTCAGTCGAGCAAGATAATCTACCACGCTAGCAACGCGAGACTCCAGTCGGAGCACATTCATGGCAGCTTCGTCCTTCACAGGAGAGTTGATGGGGTCCAGGCTGGTTTCCACTCGACTGGTTTCTTCTTCGAAGTTTTGACAGAATTCTGAAAACACAACCCAGACTCAAAATAACAATCATGCGAGGAGCAGGTGATAGCAAGACAGTCGGGTAAAAGAGATTACCTTCAAGCATGAGAAACAGCTTCTTGGCGAGCCCTCCAAGATAAATCTCCAGGTCATTTCGCTTCCCCGCCAGTTGGCCGGCTTTGTCAGACAGAGCAATCTTGTCGTTCTTCAGTCGACTAACTTCCTTGTTGGCCGCGTCAAGAGCGGCTTTCAGCTTGGCATTTTCATCTTCAAGTTTGTCGACTGAGGCAAGTTTCTCTTTAGCGAGCTTTGTTTTCTCCAAAGCCGCCTTCTGTGCCTCTACAAGGTCAAGGTCCTTCTTCTTCAGAGTCTCTTCCAGTTTATCTGCAAAGCAACAATGAGAACAGAGTTGAGGAATGAACAGAAAAACAAAGACAGTCGTCAAAGTTCTCACCAGCCATACCTTTTGCTTCGTCCTTCGCCTTCTGCAAATTCTCCTGAGCAAGCTTCAAGTCGAGGTTGAGCTAGATCTGTTTGTTATCTAACTCAGTATAGCGAGCCACAAGCTCGCAAGATTTCTACAAAGAGTCAATCAACAAAAGACATCAAAAGACAGGTCACTTCCGAGCGACTAAGGAAAAATCGTAGCATTTTAAGACTACAGTCGAATCAAAACATTCGACAGTAGTCTCGGGGATTACACCCAGCGGGTGCACTCAGCGTGCCCCCACTGGTTTTACCAATTTGGTTCGACCAGTCGACCAAAAGAGGCAAAAAAAGTTGCCAGCGGTCAGCCGCAGTAAAAAAATAGTTCTTTAGACTATAGTCGACTGCACGCAGTCCACCATAGTCTCGGGGACTACACCAAGGGGGTGCACTCAGCGTGCCCCCACCGGTTTTACGGTTCCATTGGACTTGGTCCGACCAGGTCGAGTGAAGAACTTCACGGTATAAAGACTATAGTCGACTGCACGCAGTCCACCATAGTCTCGGGGACTACACCTAGTGGGTGCACTCAGCGTGCCCCCACAAAAACTCAATCAACACACTCACCCAGTGGGTGTACAGATATGGAAATCTTCAGAAAGAAGCAGTTTCAAGTAGCATGACCTAACAGAGCAAGCAGTTTCAGGTAGCATATCCTAACAGAGCAAGCAACGATCGACTTACTTGGACATTGCTCTGGAGGGCTGAACTAGCATCATAGGCCGCCTGGCTGGCCTCTCGGACCGCCTTCACTTGCTCCATCATGATCCCTGCCTGGCATATAGCCTCCTTAGCAGCACTCACTTGGTCTTCGGGGACGTGGTGTATAGCAAAGAGGGATGGTGGATCAGCAGTCGACGAAGAGGGTCGGGCACTCGTCAGCGGTACAACAAAAGACACAGAAGCTCGAGCGGGGTTGCCTCCCTCGGAAACCAGCATCTCAGGTATCGTCACAACTGGAGCAGCCTTGCCAGCAGGCACCCTCTTGTTCTTCCTCTTCCTCAACGGCGGTTCCTCATCATCATCGGGGAGATCAATGACATGAGGCGGAACTACAAGAAAGATTCAAAAATTAACATGGAAATCCAATCGACTAAAAGCGAAACTACAGAGATCATACCAAGGTCGGAAGTGGCGGCATCTTCCATTCCCTGATCTTCGTGCTTGGCTGAGGTCTTGGAGGTAGCAGCACTGCAGATTTCAAGAATCAGCTGATCAATCATCAAGTCGACCAAAAGTACACTCATGTTGAATAGAAGAATACAAGATTCTGCTGGTTACCCGGAGATGGTGGGAATGACCATCCGCATCTTGGGCAGGGCCTTCGCCGGTTTTGACGACGTTGCTCGAGGTTGCATCGGCGGTTTCTCAGTCGGTGCAGGGGAAGTTGTCCGAGGTCGCTTCGTCGACTGCCCAATGGGCGCAATAGCTTTACTGCGCCCGGCCGCCGGGTCATGCATCAACTTGGACCTTCCTTCCGAGCGGGGAGGATGGACGTCTTCCTCCTCTTCCTCCTCCTCCCCCTCTTCATCAGAGCTGTCATCCCCCTCATCCTCCTCGCCGTTGGACTCCCATTCCTCCTGGCTTTCACCTCCGCTTCCTTCTTCTTCTTCGACTGGGTCCTGCGCCCCGTTGGGCATCGAGTACATCTCAGTGGTGACCTAGAAGACAACAAAACAAGGAAAAAGTCAGTCGACGAATTGGCATCTAAACAGAATGAATACAGCCGAATCACAGTCGGAGATAAGTTGTTATGCCTTGTCCGCGTCGTAAGTCTGGTCGAGTGGTGGAATCCTCCTAGCTCCGCGAGGGTTATCTTTGTTTCCTGTGATGGCAGTCATCCACTTCTCCAGCGTGGCGTCATCGACCTTCTCTGGATGGACCCGAGTGGTATCATCCGTACTGGAGTACATCCACATCGGATGGTCTCGGTATTGGAGTGGCTGAATACACCGTCGGAGGAAAACTTCCAGAAGATCCATGCCAGTCACCCCGTCGCAAATGAGCTAGACTACATGTTCCATCAACAATTTTACTTGAGCCTTCTCCTCTGGTAGCACCTTCAGGGAAGATGGTTTGTTCACTCGACTCATGGAGAAAGGAGGGAGGCCAGTCGACTGCACCGGCGTCGGCTGGTCTTGGCAGTAGAACCAGGTCGACTGCCACCCTCTAACCGAGTCAGGGAGAGTCATAGCCGGAAAAGCGCTCTTCCCCCTCATCTGGACCCCGAGTCCCCCGCACATCTGGATTACATGGGTTCTCTCGTCATTCGGGTTCGTTTTCTTCACCGTCTGAGAGCGACAAGTGAATATATGCTTGAAGAGGCCCTAGTGTGGCCGACAGCCCAAGAAGTTTTCGCATAACGAGACAAAAGCGGCAAGATAGACAATGGAGTTGGGAGTGAAATGATGGAGTTGCGCTCCAAAAAAGTTCAGAAACCCCCGGAAGAAAGGATTCGGCGGCAGAGAAAATCCCCGATCTACGTGAGTGGCTAGGAGGACGCACTCACCCTCTTCCGGCTGCGTCTGCCACTCCGATCCCAGAAGCCTCACCGACCCATGGAGGATCAGTCCCTCGTTGGCCAGGTCGTTGAGGTCCTTCTCGGTGACGGTCGAGCGGATCCAATCTCCTTGGACCCAACCTTGCGGCAGTTTGGACCGCGAAGAAGATCCGCCCCGACTGGGCGCTCTCCCCTTCGCCTTCGCTGCTGCCTTCTTCACCCGCTCCAAGACTGCGGTCTTCTCCTTCACCATGGTCGCCGGCGAAGCAGGTACTGAGCTGCGGCGCTGAGCAGGCTAAGGACGCAGCAGGAAGATTTGGAGGCCGAGGGAGGGGAAGATTGAGATCACACTGTTCAAAATACCCCGTCCGATGCTTTATATGGGGCTGCTTCCGAGTGGCTGACGGGTAGGCCCAGGCAATCCCGTCAAATCCCGCAACAGGCGCACACGCGATACGTGGCGAAAAAGGCGGCGCAAAGATCGAGGCATCATCGTCTTATCCCATCCGAGTGCCGCAGTTTTCTCTGCTTTGCGCGCTTCCCAAAATTCAGATCCCCCGAAATCCGCTAACCACAGAGCAACCTGTCAGACAGCAGATTTCCTCCGATCCGTCGCTCGGAAATCCTCAAGATCACAAAGTTCACTCAACAAATGTGAAGAATGGATCAAGGCGACTGAAAGAGAAGTTGAAGCCATCACTAAAAGGTCATTGATCCAGAGTAAGACACACTCGCAACATGAAGAACAGGTCGGAAAGACTATCAACTCCTTCCTCACTCAAACCTCGATCCATTCGGGGGCTAATGATGAAGTCATGTACCTAGGGTAGGGTCATAGACCTGCCCAAAGGTACCCTCCCCAAGGACACTCGCGAAAGAAGTGACCTTCCAGTCGACCTGGTAGGTTTCCACTCGACAGATTCAAAGACACTCGACTATGAAGACCCACTCGACCACCAGGAGTCCAAGAGCCACCCGGTGTCCAAACGGTATGTAGTTAAATAGTCTTTATGGTCATAATGATACTTTACGTAAGGCGTTACCAGTAACGCCTAGCCTTAACGTACCTTAAACCCTCCGCTACGTGGGCTGGCTGGGGTCCTGGCGCACTCTATATAAGCCACCCCCCTCCACAGGTAGAAGGGTTCGCACCCCTGTAACACATACGCATACAATCCAGTCGACCGCCTCCGGGCTCCGAGACGTAGGGCTGTTACTTCCTCCGAGAAGGGCCTGAACTCGTAAATCCCTTGCGTATACAACTGCTCCATAGCTAGGACCTCGGCTCTCCATTCCTAACCCCCATTCTACTGTCAGACTTAGAACCACGATAGTGGCCGCCCCAAATCCAGATCGTCAACGTCGTCCACCTCGCGGTCGGGCAAGAACTGGCACTCCAGCCCTGCGGCCCTGGCCGCCGGTCGAAGAAGGGGGCTCTGTTAAAAACAAGCCACCAAATCAAGAGTCGGTCATTATGAACCCGACAAGAAGAGAAGAAGAGAAGAGAAACTTACCATGGGCGGAGGATCGGCTTGATAATACGGCCCCTTGCCGTACCGCCATTCCTCGGTGAACTTGCAGTTGGAGATGTAGTTCACCATGTAAGATACCTCATCATGAGGCATCTCCTTGGTGCTCAGCCGGCTCGGGTCGAAGCGGTTGCTCATTTGGCAGATCATATGTAGCCGGCCTTGTAGCGGGTGTACCCGGCGCTCCACAAAGGCGGCCACCAAGTCGGCCCCGACCAGACCTTCCGACTGGACCATCACCCGGAGCCGGGCGACGGCGGCGGCGCCAGCCGGAGACAGCGTCCTGGCTCGGTAGCCCCATGAAGGCAGCCTCCCAGCCGGCGGGCCGGCTACGTAAGCCGGCAGATTGACGAAGTCGCCTTGTGGGGCGACGTTCTTCACATAGAAGTATGATTGCTGCCAGAGCTTCACCGACTGGATCAGCGGGATAGGCGGAAATGGGGTGTTGTCGGCTGACCTCCGCATGGCAATGAAGGCACCGCACGGCGCGGGCACGCCCGCGGTGACGGTGCCGAGTTTGCATTGGAAGAAATCCTCCCAGAGCTCGAGGGTGGGAAGGACGCCAAGAAAACCTTCGCACAGAGTGACGAAGGCCGATAGCAGCATCACAGTGTTGGGGGTGAGGTGATGCGGCTGGAGATTGTAAAACTCGAGGAAAGCGCAGAAGAACCCGCTCGCCGGCAGGCCGAGGCCGCGCAGGCAGTGCGAGCGGAAGATCACCTGCTCGTCCTCCTCCGGCGCCAGCGAGACCTCTGCCTCTTGCGTGAGGCGGGTCCGCATGTAACCCGCGCCCGGCAGCCGCAGCGTCTTGTGGAGCCAGTCGATGTGGTCCTCATGGATGTTGGAACCATCCCAAGAACTGGACAGCGCCAAGCGAGAGGGGCGTGGCGGCGAAGGACGCGCAACCCCGCTGCGGCTGAACTACGGCGAGCCAAGAAGGGTGGCGACGAGACGGCGCGACGGTGAAGCGCTGCGGCGGCGGAGGAAAGGAGAAGGAAGAAGAAGAAAGGGTGGAGCGAGGGCGAGCGTGCGAGCGTCTGCCACTCCCCCTCCTCCCCCTACTTATAGGCTCGTGCGGCGGAGCCGAGGAGGCGAGGCATGGGGGGACGTGGGATTAACTGCGCCCACTCCCCCACGTCCCGTGATTATCGCGCCCTAAAGGCGTGCTGAAACCACCGTGGGAAGGTGAGCGGTCCGATCGGGCCGCAGAAGATCTGCACATGGGCCAAGACCTAGGAGTTGCGGGCCCCTGCCTGCGGCAACGTCCCGTCGCGCGCGTGGGCTGGCAGGCCTTCCCTGCTGACGGTTGCCATGTGGCGCGCGAAGGGCAGGCGGTCTGCGCACGACTCGGCTCGCGTGCCGTCTGGTACTTGCCTTCAAGCCGCCAAACCTTCCAGAGACGGCGCATCTACTCAAAGTCGGCTCCTAGCTGCCGGCTCTTCAAGGTAGGAAGCTGATCGAGCTTCTCGTCCTCTCTTTAGCCTCGAAGCCCAACCAGCTTCGGGGACTACTGTCGGAGTAAATGACCACGGGTAGCCTAGCCGGCTCTCCTGGAACTTCTGAAAAATTATGGGCCGATCGAGCCCTCAAGCATCCAAGACGCGGGGCCGCCTTCCCTCGGCCGGCAGTCTCTCAGGCCGACTACCGGGAGGCGGACCGGCCCTAAAACCCACAGAAGGAAGGCCACAAGAGGGCCGACTCCAAGAAGCCGGCCACAAAGGGCCGACTCCAAGAAGCCGGCCACGAGAAGGCCGACTCCCGAGAAGCCGGTCCCCCAAGCAGGCGGCCATGATTGCACCCTCAAACTTTGCACCCACATAACAGCAATGAGACGGGGCGTGGCTACAGTGAAGCCTGCCACCCCCGAATCCCGGAGCGCGCATGGTCACAATGCGCTGTATGGGGCGGCCATCACCCGTCCGGCGCGGCACTGTTGCCATGTTGACCATGATGCCACCCACAACGGGCTGTCAGATCGTCCCACAGGCGGCGGGCCCCTTCGGTCAGAGAGACACCCGAAGGCGGCCTGGACTCCCCTAGCCGGCCTAAGGCAAGGCCGGCTCCCAACAGTCGGCTAGCTCCGTCCTTTGAAGGAGGCGCCTCATTAAGGAGACAAGACGAGGTAAGGCTCCCAACAGCCGGCTAGCTCCCAATTTGGATGTAACTTTTTGAGTAGATGATTTTTCATATAAAAAACTTTTTCATTCGAGTTAGTATGCAAAAGTTATGCCCATTTTTACAAATTCTCGAGAGATTTTGCAAATAAAGTCGAAATTCATATTTGCAAATTTTCCCAACAACTAGACCACATATCACATGGAAAACTTATTTTCTTTTATTTTTTTGACATTTTCATCATTTTCTTTTTTTT
>LT934114.1:789485697-789539338 GCA_900231445.1 Triticum turgidum subsp. durum | reverse complement strand
GGCCCCTCGATGACCCTCGAACCCTCGACCCTCAAACCCTTGACCCTCGACCGGCTTCGACGACCCTCGACCACTCTGTGACCCTCGCGACCCTCTAGCCTAGTTTCTGACCCTCGACCCGTCGGCGATCCTCGACACCCTTGTTCCCGATAAAAAGAAGAAGAAGAAGAAGAAGAAGAGGAAGAAAAGAGGAGAAGAAAAAAAAGAGAAGAAGAAATAGAAGAAAAAAAATAGGAGAAGAAGAAGGAAAAGAGGAGAAGAAGAAAAAATTTCTATTTTTTCTTCTTCTTCTCTATTCCTTCTTCTTCTCCTTTTTTTCTTCTACTTCCTCTTCTTATTTTTTTTCTCCTCTTCTTCAGAAGAAGAAGGAAAAGAGGAGAAGAAGAAAAAATTCTATTTTTCCTTCTTCTCCTCAATTCCTTCTTCTTATCCTTTTCTTTCTTCTACTTCCTCTTCTTATTTTTTTCTCCTCTTCTTCTCCTTCTTCTTATCCTTCTTCCTCTTATTATTTTCCTTTTTCCTCTCCTTCTTTTTCTTCTTAAATCGATATCTACTAACAACCTAAAATGCACTAACCTAAACTTGATATCTACTAACAACCTAAATAAAAAAATAATACATATATGAAAAAATATATATATAAACAAAAAAATGCTATGAACATTATATCCATACATACATAGCCACATCCATACATACCTATATCCACATACATATATACATTATATATATGAACAAAAAAATCATCACATAAAAAGATTGCATCAAAATTCATATACAAAGAGCCAGGGCGGTGGCGGCTCACAACGGGGGTGGCCGGCGAGGGCGACGGCGGGGATGGCGACGGCGGTGGGGGCGACGACGGTGACGACGAGGCACAGGGCCACAGCCGGACGACGCGCTCGGGGGCGGGGAAGGGGTGGGGCAGGGGCGCGCGGGCTTGGGGACGACGAGGCACGGGCGACGACAGGGGCGGGGCAGGGGCAGGGGCACGCGGACTCGGGGACGACGTCGGCGACGGTGACGGTGACGATGAGGCACAGGCGACGGCAGGGGCGGCGCGGCGACGGCATCGGAGACCTGGTAACGACGGTGACGACAGGGCAGAGGTGCAGCCTGGCAGCGTCGTTGGAGGAGATCGAAGAAACTGAATGAAAATTTTGACAAGTGCTACTTAGATAGGCGAAGCTTTGGTCCCGGTTTGCGGCACCAACCGAAACTGCCTGCGACTGCTTCACCACCTTGCGGAAGCGGGCCGCCTTCGCGGCCGCCTCGTCCTGCTTGGTCGCTGCCGCGGAACTCTTAGGCTTCTTCGGCCGACTGCCGAAGAGAGTCGGTGCGCCTCGGTGTTTCTGCGCGCCGCCCCGAGCAGCCGACGCGGCGGATGGACCCGCTTCCTGACGATTGGGCGCCGGCTGGCGACGCGGAATGACTTCGGCCTCGTCATCGTCCGGCCAGTCCCCGAAGCTGGCTCCGAGCTCGCGGCCGCCCGCTTTACCGCCTCCTCCCACGACGGCGTCGTCCATGGCGGCCGCCCCAAATCCGGATCGTCAACGTCGTCCACCTCGCGGTCGGGCAGGAACTGGCGCTCCAGCCCTGTGGCCCCGGCCGCCGGTCGAAGAAGGGGGATCTGTTAAAAACAAGCCGCCAAATCAAGAGTCGGTCATTATGAACCCGACAACAAGAGAAGAAGAGAAGAGAAACTTACCATGGGCGGAGGATCGGCTTGAGACTACGGCCCCTTGTTGTACCGCCATTCCTCGGTGAGCTTGCAGTTGGAGATGTAGTTCACCATGTAAGATACCTCATCATGAGGCATCTCCTTGGTGCTCAGCCGGCTCGGGTGGAAGCAGTTGCTCATTTGGCAGATCATATGCGGCCGGCCTTGTAGCGGGAGTACCCGGCGCTCCACGAAGGCGGCCACCAACTCGTCCCCGACCAGGCCTTCCGACAGGACCATCACCCGGAGCCGGGCGACGGCGGCGGCACCAGCCGGAGACAGCGTCCTAGCTCGGTAGCCCCATGAAGGCTACCTCCCAGCCGGCGGGACGGCTATGTAAGCCGGCAGATTGACGAAGTCGCCTTGCGGGGCGACGTTCTTCACATAGAAGTATGATTGCTGCCAGAGCTTCATCGACTGGATCAGCGGGATAGGCGGAAACGGGTTGTTGTCGGCTGACCTCCGCATGGCGATGAGGGCACCGCACGGCGCGGGCACGCCCGCGGTGACGGTGCCGAGTTTGCATTGGAAGAACTCCCCCCAGAGCTCGAGGGTGGGAAGGACGCCAAGAAAACCTTCGCACAGAGTGACGAAGGCCGACAGTAGCATCACAGTGTTGGGGGTGAGGTGATGCGGCTGGAGATGGTAAAACTCCAGGAAAGCGCGGAAGAACCCGCTCGCCGGCAGGCCGAGGCCGCGCAGGCAGTGCGAGCGGAAGATCACCTGCTCGTCCTCCTCCGGCGCCGGCGAGACCTCCGCCTCTGGCGTGAGGCGGGTCCGCACGTAACCCGCGCCCGGCAGCCGCCGCGTCTTGCGGAGCCAGTCGATGTGGTCCTCATGGACGTTGGAACCATCCCAAGAACTAGACAGCGCCATGGGAGCGAGGAAGAAGCGAGAGGGGCACGGCGGTGAAGGACGCGCAACCCCGCTACGGCTGAACTATGGCGAGCCAAGAAGGGTGGAGACGAGACGGCGCGGCGGCGAAGCGCTGCGGCGGCGGAGGAAAGGAGAAGCAAGAAGAAGAAAGGGTGGAGCAAGGGCGAGCGTGCGAGCGTCTGCCGCTCCCCCTCCTCCCCCTACTTATAGGCCCGTGCGACGGAGCCGAGGAGGCGAGGCGTGGGGGGACGTGGGATTAACTGCGCCCACTCCCCCACGTCCCGTGATTATCACGCCCTAAAGGCGTGCTGAAACTGCCGTGGGAAGGTGAGCGGTCCGATCGGGCCGCAGAAGATCTGCACATGGGCCGAGGCCTAGGAGTGGCGGGCCCCGGCCTGCGGCGACGTCCCGTCGCGCGCGTGGGCTGGCAGGCCTTCCCCACTGACGGTTTCCATGTGGCGCACGAAGGGCAGGCGATCTGTGCACGACTTGGCTCGCGTGCCGTCTGGTCCTTGCCTTTAAGCCGCCAAACCTTCCAAAGACGGCGCATCTACTCAAAGCCGGCTCCTAGCTGCCGGCTCTTCAGGGTAGGAAGCTGATCGAGCTTCTCGTCCTCTCTTCAGCCTCGAAGCCCAACCAGCTTCGGGGACTACTGTCGGAGTAAATAACCACGGGTAGCCTAGCCGGCTCCCCTGGCACTTCTGAAAAATTACGGGCCGATCGAGCCCTCAAGCATCCAAGACGCGGGGCCGCCTTCCCTCGGCCGGCAGTCTCTCAGGCCAGCTACCGGGAGGCGGCCCGGCCCTAAAACCCACAGAAGGAAGGCCACAAGAGGGCCGACTCCAAGAAGCCGGCCACAATAGGGCCGACTCCAAGAAGCCGGCCACGAGAAGGCCGACTCCCAAGAAGCCGGCCACGAGAAGGCCGACTTCAAGAAGCCGGTCCCCCCAGCAGGCGGCCATGATCGCACCCTCAAATTTTTCACCCACATAACAGCGATGAGATGGGGCGTGGCTAAAGTGAAGCCTGCCACCCACGAATCCCGGAGCGCGCGTGGTCACAATGCGTTGTACGGGGCGGACATCACCCGTCCGGCGCGGCACTGTTGCCATGTTGACCATGACGACACCCACGACGGGCTGTCAGATCGGCCACAGGTGGCGGGCCCCTTCGGTCAGAGAGACACCCGAAGGCGGCCCAGACTCCCCTAGCCGGCCTAAGGCAAGGCCGGCTCCCAACAGCCGGCTAGCTCCCTCCTTCGAAGGAGGCGCCTCATTAAGGAGACAAGACGAGGTAAGGCTACAGTGATCGCCGCCAGGCGGCGGCACTGTAGCCATGCTTACTTCGTCAAAGCCCTCATCATCAGGAGTGAGGCAACAGTAACCCGCCCCCGACAAGGCCCCCGAGCGGTGGGGCCAGCTTGTCGACCAGAAAGCCGGCAGCCGGCGGGACCCACCAGTCAGCGGGCCCCAGCAGCCAGAGGTGAAGCCGGCAAACATAGACACTGACGGCTAGGGCCTGCGCCCAGCCGGATTACCATTGTACCCCTGGGGGGTAGGCCTATATAAACCCCCAGGGCACCCATGCAAAGGGTTGATCTCTTAGAGTTTTAGACACCACCTAGAGGGAAGAGGAGAGCTAGCCGTGCCCTTCTTCTTCCTCTCACCGAAACAGCTCAAGGAGCCTCTTGTAGCTACTTGTTCACCTAGTGATTATGCAGAGACCCCGCAGAGCAGCAGTAGGGGTGTTATTCTCCACGGAGAGCCCCGAAGCTGGGTAAGATTCGCCGGCGTGCATGTCTTCGCCTCATCCCATTTCCAGGCACCGGCGACGTCTTATTGGCTCCCACAATGATAAGCCACCCGTTGGCATATGTCGCACCTACCACCCGACATTCGGCGCCCACCGTGGGACCAGGTGCACCGTCGTCCGGAGACCTGTTCTGGACGGGAACCCTCTTCCTTCCCAGCGAGCGCAGCCAGCCCGGCATGCCCGATTGCGCTTGCCCCGACACGCTGCAAGGCGTCGCTGACGCCTGCGCGGCGAGCTGCCTCTTCAATCTCCTTGGCGAGGCTCGCATCTCCGACGAGCCCGCATCCGACGCGGGCACAGGCTGCCTCGAGAGCCACCTCGTCAGCCTCCTCGACCAACTCCACGTCTCCAGCGAGCCTGCTGTAGATTTGGAGTCGGTTGGCACCACCGGCCCGATGCTTGTCGACTCCGACACGGCATCGCTTGACGCTTTCCCCACCAACATTGTGATCTTCAATGACCCGCTCCCCCGAGCTGACAGCTGTGGTAGTGCCATCACCGAGGAGCTAGTCATCAGCCACGGCGTTGCCTCTGGCGAGAACGCCCACGACACCCTGCAAGCAACACTGCACGACCTGTCTGTCCCTTTCCAGGCCGACGCCGACGCCGAGACATTGGAGGCACGCCGCCTCACCCTCAACACGGAGGGCCAGAAGATAGGTTCCATGAGACGCCTCAGTGAGGCTCACCAACGCGAAGTCGACCGCGCCGCCTTTGGCACGCCGCCCCTGGACGGGCCGAGCCGAGTCGGCGTCGTCAAGAAACGCGACGCGGTCATCGCCGACATGTTGGGCGTGGACCGCCCAGTCTAGGCCACGCCCCTCGAGAACCTACGCGTCGCCCAGGCGGCCGTAGACGAGCTAAATGGACTAGGGGCTGACGAGCTCCCCTACATGACCAGACGCATCCAGGAGCTGATCGGCACGGCCGCAGAACGGCATGAAGCCGGCGTCCGCGCCGAAAGCCCTCCCCTGCGCCAAGAGCACGGCGCGACGTCACGCACGCCGACCGCGGGCAACACCCATGCAAGGCAAGAAAAGGAGCCGGCTGCCAGCCGCAGCCGGACTCGAATCTCCATCGAGCGTGACGCAGAAGGCCGTCCTCGAGCCATGGAGCGACGAGGCAACCCGCCTCCTCCTCCGCCTCGCGGGGAGAGATATCCCACCCCGACGCCTGTCACGCATCCGACTCTCGGCGGCCGACTTGGCCGCCATGAAGGAGTCGGCGAGAACGACACCCGCCATCGGATCGACCGCCTAGCACGATCCCTGGCATTGGAAGAAGAAGACAATGTCGGCCCGCCTTGCTTCGGCCCCCGCATCCGCGACGAGCCCTGCCCCAAAGGGTTCTCGCTCCCAAGAGACACGCCCAAGTACAACGGCTCTGTGAAGCCGGAGGATTGGTTGATCGACTACTCCACTGCGGTCAGCATAGCGAACGGCAACAGGTGCGTTGCCGTGAAGTATGTCCCCCTCATGCTCCAAGGCACAACACGTACCTGGCTCAACAGCCTCAAGCCTTACAGCATCAACAGCTGGCTAGACTTCACCGAAGCCTTCATCCGCAACTTCACCAGCACCTACAAGTGGGCTCCCAAGCCCCGGCAGCTCTCCTTGTGTGTTCAAGGGCCCACTGAATCAACTCGCGACTACCTCACGTGCTGGGCCGAGCTCCACAATTCCTGCGAGGGGGTGCACGAGGTACAAGCCATAGAGTACTTCACCGCCGGGTGCCGAGAGGGCACCCTCCTCAAGCACAAGCTCCTCCGCGACGAGCCGACTACCCTCGATGAGCTGCTGGTCATAGCGGACAAGTACGCCACCGCCGACTCCTGAATGAAGACCGAGCTCCGAGTAGACGCCTCCGGGAAGGTACTCAATCCGGCTCCCAAGACGACGGCTGGGGACTCCAGCCGACGACCGTACCAGAATGACAACAAGAGCAAGGGCCCCATGCCGCCATCAACCAGTCGGCAGGTAGCCATAGTCGAAGATGAACAAGCTGAGGGGCGGCCCACGCCCAAGAAGCCGAAGGGCGGTAGGCCGGCTTGGCAGCCGGCTTTCTCCTACGAGCAAGCCCTCGACGCCCCTTGCAAGTTCCACAGCGGCATGAAGCCGTCCAACCATACGACCCGGAAATGCCACTGCCTCACCTGAATCACCAAAGGCGAAGGGCTAGTGCCGCCTCCGCCTGCTGGCTAGCCGCCTCCGGCTCCTCAACAGCCGGCCGCTCGACCAGCAGTCGGGGCCGTCCAAGACGAGTTCCCCAACGAGCATGCCGCCTACGTCATCTTTACAAGCCAGCCCGAAGACCGGCGCAGCCGGCACCGACAGCACCAAGAAGTCAACGCGGTCGCCTCCAACAACCCCGAGTACATGCACTGGTCAAAAAGGCCTATCAGCTGGAGCCGGGCCGACCACCCAGAGGTGATGCCGTCCCCCGGCTCTTATGCATTGGTCCTGGAGGCTACCCTAGCAACAGACAGGCGTGCTGGCCCTTTCTCCTGCGTGCTGATAGACGGCGGGAGCAGCATTAACATCCTGTACCGTGACACCATGGAGAAGCTGAACATCAAGACAAAGCAGCTCACGCCTAGTTGGACCGTGTTCCATGGCATCGTACCCGGCCTGTCCTGCTCGCCAATCGGCAAGATCAAGATAGATGTTCTCTTTGGGGACAAGGATCATTTCCGCCGAGAAGAGATATGGTTTGAGGTGGTGGACCTTGAGAGCCCTTATCATGCATTGCTTGGCCGACCTGCTCTGGCCAAGTTCATGGCTGTGCCCCACTACGCCTACCTCAAGATGAAGATGTCGAGTACCAAGGGCATCATCACCATAGCCGGCGATTACAAGAAATCCTCCGAATGTGCCGCAGCTAGCAGCCGGCTGGCCGAGTCCCTCGTGATCGCCGAAGAGAAGAAGATGCTGGACCGAGTCGTGGCCATGGCCAGCAAGCAGCCGGCCCAGTCCCCCGACCCCAAGGAGTGTGATGCCCAAGGTTCTTTCCAGCCGGCCAAAGAAACAAAGAAGATCCCTCTAGACCCGGAGCACCCAGAAAGGTTTGTCGTCATTGGGGCAAACCTGGACAGCAAATAGGAAGGCGAGCTCGTCGATTTCCTCCATGAGAATCGGGACATCTTCGCATGGTCTCCCAAGGACATGTCGGGTGTTCCGAAGGAGTTCGCCGAGCACAAACTACACGTCCGAGCGGATGCAAAGCCAGTCAAGCAGCCCCTCCGCCGACTATCGGAGGAGAAGAGAAGGATTGTAGGAGAAGAGATAGCCCAGCTTCTAGCAGCCGGCTTCATAATGGAGGTGTTCTTTCCTGAATGGCTCGCCAAACCGGTCCTCGTGCTAAAGAAGAATAACAAGTGGCGCATGTGTATAGACTACACTAGCCTCAACAAAGCCTGCCCCAAAGATCCTTTTTCCCTACCAAGGATTGATCAAGTGATAGACTCCACATCCGAATGCGAGCTATTGAGTTTCTTGGATGCTTACTCAGGCTACCACCACATAAAGTTGGATCCAGCTGACGGCCTAAAGACCGCCTTCATCACACCATTCGGAGCTTTCTGCTACCTGACTATGACATTCGGCTTGAGAAATGCCGGTGCCACTTTTCAGCGTTGCATGCAGAAATGCCTCCTCAAGCAACTCAGCAGAAATGCCCACGTCTATGTAGACGATATCGTGATGAAGACGGAGAAGCGCGGCACCTTGCTGGAAGACCTCAAAGAGATGTTTGAAGACCTGTGCCGGTTTCAGATCAAGCTCAACCCCGAGAAATGCGTGTTCGGAGTACCAGCCGGCCAGCTTCTAGGCTTCTTGGTCTCCGAACGCGGCATCGAATGCAACCTAGTGAAGATCAAGGCCATTGAGAGAATGGAGATTCCCACCAAGCTGCGAGGCGTCCAGAAGTTTACCGGGTGCCTAGCCTCCCTGAACCGCTTTATCAGCCGGCTTGGAGACAAGGCTCTCCCACTCTACCGACTCATGAAGAAGACCACTCACTTTGAGTGGAACGACCAAGCCGACCAAGCTTTCCACGAGCTGAAGAAGATGTTGGCCTCGCCGCCTGTCGTGGCGGCGCTGACTGAGAAAGAGCCCATGCTCCTTTACATTGCCGCTACCAGCCGGGTGGTCAGCACCGTTATCGTGGTTCAACGCCCGGAAGAAGGCCGAGCTCAGTCAGTCCAGAGGCCGGTGTATTATTTAAGTGAAGTGCTATCCACCTCGAAGCAGAACTACCCGCACTACCAGAAGATGTGCTATTGTGCGTACTTCGCCGCCAAGAAGCTCAAGCCCTACTTTCAAGAGCACCCCATCACGGTCGTGTGCACTGCCCCGCTCGCCGAGATCATAGGCAGCCGAGATGCATCTGGCCGGGTGGCAAAATGGGCCATTGAGCTGGCCCCTTACACAATCTTCTACCAGCCTCGCACTGCCATCAAGTCCCAAGCATTGGCCGACTTCCTCGTCGACTGGGCCGAGACCCAGTACCTGCAGCCGGCTCCCAACGCTACTCATTGGCGGATGCACTTCGATGGGTCCAAGATGCGCACCGGCTTGGGAGCCGGCATCATCCTCACCTCTCCCAAAGGTGACAAGCTTAAATACACGTTACAAATTCATTTTGCCGCCTCCAACAACGTGGCCGAGTATGAGGCGCTCATACACGGGCTCCAGCTAGCCAAAGAACTCGGCATCCGCCGGATCCTGTGCTATGGCGACTCGGATTTGGTAGTTCAGCAATCATCTGGCGACTGGGACGCCAAGGACGCAAACATGGCAAGCTACCGCTTCCTCATTCAGCAAATCAGCGGGTATTTTGAAGGACGCGAGTTCCTCCACGTGCCACGGGCCGACAACGAGCAAGCAGATGCCCTGGCACGAATAGGCTCCACTCGACAAGCTATACCAACCGGCGTCTCTCTCCAACGCCTCCTCAAGCCGTCTATCAAGCCGTCTCTAGAATACGATTCCATTTTCGTGCCGCCTAACCCCGACGCAGTCAGATCCGGCTTGGGGAACCAAGCAGGCGGCTCAGGGACTTCGATAGGTGGCCCGGGGACTTCAACAGGCGGCTCGGGGACTGCCATAGTCGCACCCGGCCCGGGGACTTCAGAACCCGGCCCGGGGACTACGGTAGTCGGCCCGGGGACTGCATCGACACAACAAGTGGTGGCCGACTCCAGCTCTTCACCACCCAGCCCACCCGTCCTGGTCGCAGTAGCCGTGTCGACAATAGAAGAAGTCACAGCTCCATCATGGGCCCAGCCCATCCTCAAATTCCTGGTAAACAGAGAGCTGCCGACTGACGAAATCTCGACAAGGCAAGTCCAACGCCGAGCCGGAGCTTACACAATAGTTAACCGAGAGCTCGTTAGGCGCAGCGTCACTGGAGTCTTCCAGCGCTGTGTCGAGCCAGAGAAGGGCATAGCAATCCTCACAGACATCCACCAAGGCGAATGCGGCCACCACGCAGCCTCGAGATCACTCGTCGCCAAAGCTTTTCGCCATGGTTTCTTCTGGCCGACTGCTTTGGACGACGCTAAGGAATTAGTCAAATACGGCAAAGGGTGCCAAGTCTTCAGTTCCAAACAGCATCTGCCGGCTTCTGCACTCAAGACCATCCCGCTCACCTAGCCTTTTGCCATCTGGGGGCTGGACATGGTGGGCCCATTCAAGACGGCACGCGGTGGCATGACACATTTGCTCGTCGCCGTGGACAAATTTACCAAGTGGATTGAAGCAAGGCCGATCAAGAAGCTGAATGGGCCAACTGCCGTAACATTCATCGCAGATATCACAACCCGGTACGGCGTGCCACACAGCATCATCACCGACAATGGCACAAATTTCGCCAAGGGAGCACCGGCACGTTTCTGCGCGACACAGGGCATCCGACTGGACTTAGCGTCCATTGACCACCCGCAGTCAAACGGCCAAGTCGAGCGAGCAAACGGCCTCATCCTCTCCGGCATCAAGCCCCGATTGGTCGTGCCACTGGAGCGTTCGGCCGGCTGTTGGCTCGACGAGCTGTCGGCCGTCCTCTGGAGTCTGCGCACTACCCCGAACAAGTCAACCGGCTTCACCCCCTTCTTCCTTGTATATGGTGTCGAGGCTGTCATCCCAACTGACATCGAGTTCGACTCACCTCGAGTGACCATGTACACGGAGGCGGAGGCCAAGGAAGCACGAGAAGACGGCGTCGATCTGCTGGAAGAAAGCCGGCTGTTAGCCCTCAGCCGGTCCGCCATCTACCAGGGTTTGCGCCGCTACCACAGCTGGAAGGTCTAGCCAAGATCCTTCAAAGAGGGTGACCTTGTGCTCCGGTTGATCCAGCGAATAGCCGGCCATCACAAGCTCTCGGCCCCTGGGGAAGGCCCCTTCGTCATCAGCAGAGCATTAGGAAACGACTCCTACTACCTGATCGACGCGCAGAAGCCAAAGGCACGAAAAAGAGATGATTCCGGCAAGGGGTCGGAACGACCATGGAACGTCAACCTCCTCCGAAGATTTTACAGTTAAAATGCAGTATGTATCACGCTACCTTTTGTATTAAGTATGAGACAATGGGCCCCCCGAGGAGCACTCGGGGACTACCCTCTTTTATCTTTGAATGATGAGTATCATGCCTATGATTATGTCACTACATCCATTCCTCTCGTCTGGCACCGGGTTCGACCAGTTGGCCCAGGGACTTGCTGCCTTGAGTTATGTTCAAGTTCCACCTGCAGTCAGACAAGTAGTGTGCCGGCACGCAAGCCCTCTCTTGTCGAAAGCCGCAGCTCGAAGAATCGGTTGTCCGGCTGGCAAGAGTCAAAGGAAGGAAAGGATGCCCACATGAAAAACGGCTAAGGACTTACGAACTTATATAACGAAAGCCGGTTTCCCCCCGGCGACCGGCTGCCAGAGCAGCCGGCTAGCCGGCTTCCAATTCACCTTGCTACAATCTAAGAAAGCCCGAGTACTTGTCTTCCCAAAAAAATGGCCGAGTTCCTCCCCAGCCACAGACTGCAGAGCAGCTGTCCGGCTGGGAAGGCGGAGACCAAGGGAAGGCGGCAAAGGAAACAGCCTAAGGATAAAAAGCAAACATGAATGGAAGCCAAACACATGCATGATTATATTTACACAAAAGGCCTTCGAAAGGTCGGCATTCAACATAGTTTGAATACACCCCCAGTGGGTGGAACTGCGCAAATTTAATAAAAAGTTGTCCAAAAAGTAACAAACAGGAAAACGAAGGCGGCGGATCAGGCCAAGGGAACAACGGGCGAGTCGGGCAGGTTGTTGGAGACAGCAGTGCCGGCTGGAGGAGTGGCCGGCTGGGGAGTCTCGGCCTAGTCATCACCTCTGGCAGACGGTGCGCTTGCGCGCGCCTCGTTGCTAGAGGCACGGTCAGGCTGAAGCTGGCTGGTCGCTTCACCATTTGGCACGACATCTTCGCCATCCTCCCCCTCGTCCTCTTCGCCCTCGCCGCTGGAAGCGATCTCCTCCGCCGAGTCTTCATCTCCTGCCGGGTCCAACCCGAACCACTCCTCCGGCTGAGCGATGCCGTCATCATTCACCTCAGGGGCAAAGACGCTGGTATCGGTGTACTCGGCGATCGCCGATGCACGCTGGATGATAGCCGGCCGCACCTCCACCAGCTCTTCATCGGCCTCCTGTCGCCAGGTGCTCAGCTGGGCCAAGCTTAGCCCGGGATACCAAGCTCGGACGAACTCCAGCGCCCGCCTGGCACCGGACCAAGCAGGAGAAGCCTTCCAGGCCTCGAAGCGGCCAACGACAACCTCTAGCCAGTCGGCAGTCCGACTGGGGGTGCGAGGAACCGCCTCACCAGGCCAGAGGGCGGCCAGCACTTGTGCCCCGGCACCCTGAAGCTGGCGGAGCATGCGGTGAGCCGGCTGCAGCCGGGCTGAATCGCCAGAAGCTGCTCCTCAAGTGTCCGACCGGCATCCGGCGCGATCTCGACCCCTGCCTGCCGGCGTGCATCGCGGTGGGCCTCGATGGCTTGGGAGGCGGCGACGGAGTAGCCGGGGAAGTAATCTGCACAAAGAAGAAAAAACAGCGCAAAGTCAGAGGACAAATCAGATGACAAAGGGCAGGCAAAGGGACGAAAAGGAAGGTGGCCTACCATCGATCAAATCCTCGACCGGTCTGTAGCCATCGCTCGGAGCCTGCTTCACCTCAGCCCAGCCCGCCGCCTCGGTCTCATACTCGGCTTTAAGGGCGGCCTCGCTGTCCTGCACTTTCTTAAGGGCCGCCTTGTGGCTCTCCTCCTTGTCAGCCAGTCTCTTGGCTAGGCGGTCACGTTCCTAGGCCAAGGCAATGCACTCGGCTTCCTTGGCACGAAGGGCGGTCTGGATTCCGCCTAGCTGCTCCCTCAAGTCGACGTTGGCCCCTGCAGACATGAAGAAAAAGAAAAAAGCAATAAGGAAGAAGTCGTCAGGAAAGATTCGACCCGACTGCTCAGCAGTCGGCCCGAATCTCGGGGACTACACCCAGTGGGTGCGCTGACGCGCCCCCCACGTTAGATAAAAGAAGCGAAGCACTTACTCCGGCTATCAGTCAGATCAGCGGTCTTTTGGTTCAGCTCCTGAGCCTGGGAGTTGAAGGCAGCCGCGCGGAGATTACGATATTCCTGGAAACAGGACGGAAGTGCGAATAAGAACAAGATAGCAATTGAAGCCTACTAGAAGTTCCAAGCCGCCTGCTCAGCAGCCGACTCGGAACTCGGGGACTACACCCAGTGGGTGCGTTGACGCACCACCACAGAAGAAATCAAGAAAGCAATCGACCAAAGCTGGAGGACTCACCCAGATGACCGCCCGTGTCGTAAGGAATTCTTTAGTGTACCGCTTCAACGAGGTGGCCTGGTCCTGAAGCCGGCTCCGGACCTCCTGCGCCGCCACGTTCAGCTCAGCCGTCCCACCGCTGGGTGTCCACTCAGACGTGCTAGTGCTGGCCGCCTCCAGATCCTGAGTCGTCGAGCTGGCTCCCGCGACCTTCTGCAGCCCCGGCGCTGAGGTCGCCTCCCCTGCAGGCCAACGAAGCGGCGCCTGAACCACAAGGTCCGCCCCCTCCGTCGGCTCGCCCCCAGCCGGCTGCTCGGGCGACGCGGCAGGCCGGCCGCCTTGGCCCGTTCCAGTCAGCGGCGACTGTGGCGCCTCTTCCAGGATGATCACGTCATCCTCCCTCCTCTCCATCACTGGCCGGTCGCGGTCGGCTTCCTTCGACGGGGGCACTGGGACCTCAGGGGCCATGGCGCGGAGGGGGATGACGAGCTGCGGAGGCTGGTTGCGCAGAGCCTCCGCCTCCCTCTCTGCGGCCGCGGTCTCCGCATGAGCCTTGGCCGCCGCTTCCGCCTGTGCCCTGGTCGACTCCCCCGTCGCCTCCCGAGCCGCCCTCCTCTCCTCCGCCTCCCGCTCCTCCCACGCCTCCCGCGCGTTACGCTCCGTCGCCTCCAGGAGAGCGGCGCGGGGATCCATGCGGCGGGAGCTTGTAGACCCTCTCGCTGTTCCGACTATGGAGGCGGCAGGGATCCGCTCAAGAGAGAGCGGCGCCCTATTCAACAAGTCAAAAAGAAGGGGCTTACAAGAGTGTCAACCAAAGAAAAGAAAGAAAGGTGTGGGAAAATCGGTACTTACGCCAAAACCGCTCCCAGCTGCTTCACCACCTTGCGGAAGCGGGCCGCCTTCGCGGCCGCCTCGTCCCGCCTGGTCGCTGCCGCGGAACTCTTGGGCTTCTTCGGCCGACTGCCGTAGAGAGTCGGTGCGCCTCAGCGTTTCTGCGCGCCGCCCCGAGCAGCCGGTGCGGCAGATGGACCCGCGCCCTGACGATCGGGCGCCGGCTGGTGACGCGGAATGACTTCAGCCTCGTCATTGTTCGGCCAGTCCCCGAAGCCGGCCACGAGCTCGAGGCCACCCGCTTCATCGCCTCCTCCCACGACGGCGTCGTCCATGGCGACCGCCCCCAAATCCGGATCGTCAACGTCGTCCACCTCACGGTCGGGTAGGAACTGGCGCTCCAGCCATGCGGCCCCGGCCGCCGGTCGAAGAAGGGGGCTCTGTTAAAAACAAGCCGCCAAATCAAGAGTCGGTTATTATGAACCCGGCAACAAGAAAAGAAGAGAAGAGAAACTTACCATGGGCGGAGGATCGGCTCGAGAATACGGCCCCTTATCGTACCGCCATTCCTCGTTGAGCTTGCAGTTGGAGATGTAGTTCACCATGTAAGATATCGCATCATGAGGCATCTCCTTGGTGCTCAGCCGGCTCGGGTCAAAGCGGTTGCTCATTTGGCAAATCATATGTGGACGGCCTTGGAGTGGGAGTACCCGGCGCTCCATGAAGGCGGCCACCAAGTCGGCCCGGACCAGGCCTTCCGACTGGACCATCACCCGGAGCCGGGCGACGGCGGCGGCGCCAGCCGGAGACAGCGTCCTGGCTCGGTAGCCTCATGAAGGCTGCCTCCCAGCCGGCGGGCCGGCTACGTAAGACGACAGATTGACGAAGTCGCCTTGCGGGGTGACGTTCTTCACGTAGAAGTATGATTGCTGCCAGAGCTTCACCGACTGGATCAGCAGGATAGGTGGAAACGGGTTGTTGTCGGCTGACCTCCGCATGGCGATGAAGGCGCCGCACGGCGCGGGCACGCCCGCGGTGACGGTGCCGAGTTTGCATTGGAAGAACTCCCCCCAGAGCTCGAGGGTGGGAAGGAAGCCAAGAAAATCTTCGCAAAGAGTGACGAAGGCCGACAGCAGCTGTCGGGGGTTGGGTGCGACATATGCCAAAGGATGGCTTATCATGGAGGGGGCGAGTAGAACGTCGCCGGTGCCTGGAAACGGGATGAGGCGAAGGCATGCACGCCGGCGAATCTTACCCAGCTTCGGGGCTCTCCGTGGAGATAATACCCCTACTGCTGCTCTGCGGGGTCTCCGCATGATCACTATGTCGAAGTGGATACAAGGTTGCTCCTTGAGCTATTCGGGGCGAGGAAGGAGAAGGGCACAGCTAGCTCTCTTCCTTCTATGTGTGTCTAAAACTATTAGTGTCCAACCTCTTGCATGGTTGCCCCGGGGGGTTTATATAGGCCTACCCCCCGGGGGTACAATGGTAATCCGGCTGGGCGCGGGTCCCAGCCGTCTGTCTCTCAGGTCGCCGTCTTCTCCGCCGACTGCTGGGGCCCACTGACTGGCGGACCCCGCCAACGGGCCCTGCATGGGGCCGACAGGACTTGTCCGGCGCGAGCGCGTCTTGCCGGCTGCGGATTACTGTAGCCGCACTTCTGGTGACGCTGGTTTGGTCGTGGGGTCATGGCTACAGTGCCGCCGCCTGACGGGCGATCACTGTCGCCATCCCCTGTCTTGTCTGGATAATGGCGCGCGGGACTCATGGGAGGGGTCGGCCGACTCCCGGGGGCCGACTCTGGGACTCGGCCGTCTTGTGGCGCTCTCGTTGTCTTCAGTACCTCCGCCCACAGGCGGGTCCCGGCGTCTCCGGGTCGTACAGACAGGCTGTCATGGGCACAGGGGTCTGCCCATGGGGCTGATGTCAGGGCCGGCGTCGCTACAGTGCTGCGCCGAACGGAGATCCCCGTCGGTACGGAGCACTGTGGCCATGCCTGCCCTTCGCGAACGGGGCAGGGATGGGCCGCGCGGCGGCCGCACCCCATCCCGTCCGTAGTCGCGTAGGTCGAAGGTGGTTGGAGTCGCGGGCCGACTCCCCATAGCCGGCTTCTCTGGAGATCGCCAATTGGGAGTCGGCTTTCCTCAAGGCCGTCTCTGGGACTCGGCCGTGAGGGGCAATCAGCGGCTCTGCCGCCGATTCTCAGAAAGCGGCTCTTTGTCTTGAGGTCTCGAGGGGCGCAGCCTACCCCGATGTTTCGAAAGGTCCGAGGGCTCGGGTTTGCCTACCCGTGGCCCATTACTCCGACAGTAGTCCCCGAAGCTGGTGAGCTGCCGAGGGCAACACGTCGAGGAGCCTCAACAGCTTTATCCCCCCGGAGGAAGAATATGGGTCCTGCTTGCCGTTTTCCTTTAGGCCGACTAGCTGGAGTCGGACTCGCGGGAGGCCGTCTTGCTTCTTACAGGGTTTTGAAAGTCGCAGCGGGAACCAGACGGCGTGTCTGATAAGTTTCCCGGCGGCGGCTTGTTGCGGGCCCGTCGCGCGACGCCACGCGGCTGGGTCAGTCTGCCCACCCACGCGCGTGACGAGACAGGCCGCCAGGCGGGTCCCGCCACTATCGTGCCTCGGGGCGCGAACGCATCCACTGCGGTCGTGCGGGCGGTTGGGGTTCCCACGTCGTTACTGTGCGCAGTAACTTTGTGGGTTAAATCGTGGGGGCCGTGGGGCTGCTGGGCGCAGTTAATCCCACGCCCGCCCCATCGGCTTCTCAGCCCACGGGGCTATAAGTAGGCGGGGGAGGGGGAGCGGCGAAGCACGCGCGCCCATCTCCCCGCTTCCTCCGCTTCTTCTTGCTCCTTCTCCTTCTTGCTGCCGCGCGAACCGCGCCGCGCCGCGGAGATGAGCTCTTCCTCCGCCGCTGCACCTCTCGCTGCCCGCTCCGGCGTGTGGGACGGCTCCGAGGTTGATGACGACCACATCGAGTTCCTCCGCCAGACGCGCCGCCTCCCCAGCAAAGACCTAGTGCAGACCCGCGCCGCGCCGGCGGGCGAAATAACGCCGGCACCGGAGGAGGGCGAGCGGGTCGTATTCCGCTCGCACCTCATGCGCGGTCTAGGGTTGCCGGCGAGCGGCTTCTTCCGCTCGTTCTTGGAGTTCCACGGGCTCCAGCCGCACCACCTCACTCCGAATACGGTGGTGCTGCTGGCCGCCTTCGCCGCCCTATGCGAGGGCTTTCTCGGTGTCCTCCCCACCATTGAGCTGTGGGGGGAATTCTTCCAGGCCAACCTCAGCACGCACGTCGCCGGTGTGCCGGCTCTATGTGGCACCTTCATCGCGATGCGGAGGTCGGTGGCAGACAACCCTTTCCCCACCATTGCACTGATTAAGTCGGTGAAGATGTGGCGGCGCTCCTAATTCTACGTGAAGAACGTCGCTCCAGAAGGCGACTGGGTCATTCTGCCGCCTTACGAATCCAACGCACTAGCGGGGAGGCTTCCCAGCTGGTCCTCCCGGGCCAGGACGCTGACTCCTACTGGCGGTGCCGCCGTCGCACGACTCCGAGTGCTGACGCAGTCGGAGGGATTGACCGGGGCTGACCTCCTGGCCGCCTTCGTGGCGCGCCGAGTCCTGCCGCTCCAAGGCCGACCTCATATTATCTGCCAGATGAGCGACCATCGGAACCTCAGTCGGATGTGCTCAAAGGACATGCCCCACGCGGAGGTGGCGGACACGGTGAACTTCATGGCGAACTGCAACCTTATGGCGGATTGGCAGTTCGGCAAGGAGCCATACTCGCGCGCCAACCCCCCACCCGTGGTAAGATGTCTTCTTTCCTCTTCTGTTTTTCTTTTTCAGCCGAATTCGTCCTCTGATCTTTTTTGGCTCTTTCGAGTCAGAACCCCCTCATGCAGCCCTCAGCCGGCACCACGGGGCCGGCCCGTGAGTTCGTCCCCAACCGGGCGGAGAGCGACGCCGACGACCCTGACTTGGGGGCAGCGGCGATGGAGGCCGACGCCGAAGGCGGAGGAGGAGGAGGGGCTGACGACTTCTGGCCCTCGGCTACCTTCGCCGACTGGCCTGAGGATGTCGGCAAAGGGGAAGTCGTCCCCCGCCGCCAGCCGAAGGCCGGCCGACCGGGCGCGAGTTCCTCCGCCATTTTGGCGGTCGAGGCGGCGCGAGGAAGCGCCAGGCCAGGCCGAGCTTGCCAGGCGGCCGGTCGAAGAAGCTCAAGGGGACGGCCGCCGCGACCAAGCGGGAAGAGGCGATCGTAAAGGCTAACCGCTTCCGCAAGGAAGTGAAAAAGCCGCCGCTGGTCTCTGCGTAAGTGCTTCTGCTTTGTCTTGTTTTTCCTCTAGTAAATCTTGCTCAATTCTCTTATACGCCTTCTTCGCATCAGGGCTCCTCTTACTTTAGAGAGAGTCGCCGCCGCCTCCGTTATGGGGTCGGCAGAAACGTCTGCCAATACTCGGCGGATTGACCCCACGGCCGACCTCCGGGAGGCGACGGAGCGGAACGCGCGGGAGAAGCGCGACGAGGAAGAGGCCGCCCGCCTGGAGAAGGCGGAGGCTGAGAAGGCGGTAGCTTCCGCCCAGAGGAAGCTGGAGGAGGCCGAAGCCGCCGCTATGGCCAAGCGGCAGGCCGAGGAGGCCGCGCACTTCCAATCGGTGTTGCTCGTCACCCCGCTAAGCTCCGCGCCGCCGCCGCCGGAGTTCGCGGGGCAGACGGAGGGAGCCGGTAGCGGGTTCCCTGTCATGGAGAGGGAAGGCGGCGAGACCTCTCTGTCGGGCACGACCACGCCGCCCCCGCCGCCTCCGCCGCCGTCTGAGAGCGCGCGAGGTAAACAGCAGGCGGACCCACCGGTGCCGCCGACTGAAGACGAGGTCATCGCGAACCTGCTTCTTCAAGTCGCCTCGCCAGTGCGCCGCCGTCTTGAGAAGGCGACTTCAGCGCCGCTCTCTTTGGAGACTGGCGCCGCCGGCTCGGCCATCCCAGACGCCGAGGCGACGAGCGCCGCGCCCGTTGGGTGGGTACGAGGAGGCGGCACAGGCCCGCTGAACCAGGCGCTTCTGGATGTCCAGGCGAAGCTGCAGGCCGAGGGCGATGCCATCCAGAACTGCACCAAGGCGCACCTGGCGTCGCGAGCCGCCGTTCGGGTATGTTTCTCTTTTGAATTTTTTCTTGTTCTTCTGTGTGGGGGCGCGCCAGCGCACCCACTGGATGTAGACCTCGAGTTTCGGGCCGGCTACTGAGCAGGCTGCTCGGAACTCTACTTGGTGAGTTCCAAATATTTACCTTTGTCTTGAAATGCTTATCACAGGAGTATCACAACCTCCGTGCCACTGCCTTCAACCGCAACGTTGAGGAGCTGAGTAAGCGGACTGCCGACTTGTCGAGGAGCCGAGGTGAGTCTTCTTTCTTCTTCCCGGGGGCGTGCTGGCGCACCCGCGGGCTGTAGTCCCCGAGATTCGGGCCGACTGCTGAGCAGTCGGGCCGGATTTTCCTAGCGACCTTCTTAGTTGACGACTTAACGTCCTTTTCCTTTTTATTCTTCAGAGGCCAACGCCACTCTCCGACGGCAGTTGGGCGCAGCCGACATGGCCTTGCGTGCCAAAGGGGAGGAGTGCAACAAGCTCACCGCAGAGTGCGACCTGCTGGCTACGCAGCTGGCGGAGCAAAAGGAGTTGCTGAAGATGGCGCAGGACGAGGCGGCGAAGAAAGAGACTGCTCTCTTGGCCGAGTTCGAAAGTGAGCGCTCCTCCTGGACTGACAAGGAGGCGCTGCTAACCTCCGGCTTCCATGAAATCGAGGACATCGTCGATGGTGAGTTTCTCTTTCTTTCTTTCTTTGAGCTGCTGACTATAGGTCGGGCTGACTGCTGGTTTTTTGACTTGCTTCTTTTCCGTCTTGGCAGACTTCTTCCCTGGCCATACGCAGGCGGCCAATGAAGCCATCGAGGCTGATCGCGAGGTGCGGAGGGCGAATGGCGCGGAGATTGCTGCCAACGCCCCCCGGACCCTCGACGAGCAGCTTCTGAGCATCGAGGCTCGTCTGCGGCCGGCCCATCGGATGCTGCGCCGCCTTCAATGTGTCGGTGCCCAGGCGATTGCTGCCCTGTGGCCGGACATGCCAGTTCTGCGCACTCCCAGTCGGACTGCCGACTGGCTGGAGGTCGCGGCTGGCCGTCTTGATGCTTGGAAGGGTTCCTCGGCCCGGGCTGGAGCGCGCCGGGCCTTGGAATTTGTCAAGGCATGGTATCCAGGGTTGGATCTGGACCGGCTGGCTGCGTTCCAGTCAGAGGCCCAGGCGGAGCTGCTGACTGCGGAAGATGCCCTCGTTGAACGTGCGGCGGCGATTGCCGACTGCACGGACACCAGCGTCTTCGTTACTGAGCGGGCTGAGGACGGCCGGGAGGCGCCGCCGGAGTGGTTCGGGATGAACCCGGACTATGACGAGGACTCGGCGGAGGTGATTGGCTCCAGCGCCGAGGAGGAAGGCGAGGCGGAGGACGGAGATGAGATGGGGGCGCCGGAAGACGAAGCGGGCGACCAGCCTCAGCTCGACCGCGCCTCGAGCAACGAGCCGCGCCCAACTGGGTCGGCTGCCACCGGAGATGATCAAGCCGAGACTGCTCAGCCGGCCGCCCCGGCGCCTGACACCGCCGTCTCCTCCGGCCCTCCAAACCCACCTGCCGCTTCCTAGGCTGCTGTCGTCCCTTAGTTTTATCTTCTTTGATAGTCTTGGGAAAAACTTGTTAATTCACACAATTCCACCCGCGGGGTGTATTTTGAACTTTTGCTCGAAGATTCAGCCGAGGGCCTATGCTGCGTAAATATTATCCTAATTCTATCTTTCCTTGCTCATTGCTCTTATGGCTTTTCCTTTGCCGCCTTTCCTTAGTTGCCGCCTTGCCCGTCGGACAACCGCTCTGCGGACTGCCGTTTGGATCAAGTGCTTGGCTACTTTGGGAAGGCAAGTACTTGGCCATTTTTTAGAGTCTTTAAACAAGTTGCATAGAAAGCGGCAAGCCGACTACTCAAGAGTCGGTTTTGCGAAGAGGGGCTGGAAGCCGGCTTTAGCTATGTTTATGCTTTGGGTCCTTAGCCATTTTTCATGTGGGCGCCCATTCTTCCTTAATCCTGTCCACCAAACAGTCGCTCTGTGAGCTGCAGCTTCTGACAGGAGACGGCTTAGGCACTGCACACTACTCGTCCGACTGCAGGAAGCATTTCATAGCGCAAGGCGGCGAGTCCCCGGGCCGACTAGTCGAACCCGGTGCCAGGTGGCATAACAAAGAATAACATACTCGAAGGCATGATTTTTATCATACAGATAACAGAAAAGGGCAGTCCCCGAGTTCGTCTCGGGGGGCCCGAAGTCTTTTTTCTTTAACACAAAAGGTAGTGTGGTACATACTGCATTAACTGAAAAATCTTCGGAGAAGATTTGCGTTCCATGGTCATTCCGTCTCTTTGCCAGAGCCGTCTCTCTTGCGTGCTCGGGGCTTCTGAGCATCGATCAGGTAGTAGGAGTCGTTGCCCAGCACTTTGCTGATGATGAAGGGGCCTTCCCAAGGCGCCGACAGCTTGTGCTGACCGGCTGTTCGCTGGATTAGCCGGAGCACAAGGTCGCCCTCTTGGAAAGATCTTGGCTTGACCTTTCTGTTGTAGTAGCGGCGCAGGCTCTGCTGGTAGATGCTGGACCGGCTGAGTGCCAACAGTCGGCCCTCTTCCAGCAGATCGACGCCGTCTTGACGTGCTTCTTCTGCTTCCTCCTCGGTGTACATGGTGACTCGCGGGGAGTCAAACTCGATGTCCGTTGGGATGACGGCTTCAGCACCGTAGACGAGGAAGAAGGGTGTGAAGCCGGTTGACTTGTTCGGAGTCGTGCGCAAACTCTAGAGGACGGCTAGCCGCTCCTCAAGCCAACAACCGGCCAAATGTTCCAGCGGTTCGACCGTCGAGGTTTGATGCCGGATAGGATGAGGCCGTTTGCTCGCTCCACCTGGCCGTGACTGTGGATGGGCAACGGACGCTAAGTCCAGTAGGATGCCTTGCGTCGCGCAGAAACGGGCCAGGGCGCCTTTGGCAAAATTTGTGCCATTGTCGGTGATGATGTTGTGTGGTACGCCGTACCGAGTCGTGATGTCGGCGATGAAAGTCACTGCAGTTGGACCATTCAACTTCTTGATGGGCTTTGCTTCTATCCACTTGGTGAACTTGTCCACCGCGACAAGTAGGTGAGTTAGGCCGCCTCGTGCTGCTTTGAATGGTCCCACCATGTCCAGGCCCCAGACGGCAAAGGGCCAGGCTATAGGGATAGTCTTTAGTGCAGAAGCCGGCTGAAACGGCTTGGAGCGGAACATTTGGCACCCCTTGCATTTTTGGACTAATTCCTTGGCCTCTTCTAGGGCGGTTGGCCAGAAGAAACCATGTCGGAAGGCTTTGGCGACGAGTGCTCTTGAGGCCGCATGCTGGCCGCACTCGCCTTGATGAATGTCTTTGAGAATCACTTGGCCTTGCTCTGGCTCGACGCAACGCTGGTGAACACCAGTGACGCTGCGTCTGACCAGCTCTCTGTTGACTATGGTGTAGGCTGCCGCTCGGCGTTGTACTTGCCGAGCCGAGATTTCGTCGGTTGGTAGATCTCCGCTTACTAAGAACTTCAGGATGGGCTGGGCCCATGAGGGTGCTGCTATTTCTTCAACTGCCAGTACTGCTACTTGGACGAGGGCGGCTGGGCTGGGAGGCGGCGGGCTGGAGTCTGCAGCCGCTTGCTGGGTTGATGAAGTCCCCGGGCCGACTGGTGCAGTCCCCGGGCCGAGCTCTGGAGTCTTCGCAATGGTTGCCGCAGTCCCCGGGCCGGGTTCTGAAGTCCCCGGGCCGGCTTCGACTGCAGAGATCTTGGAGCCGTCTGCAAGGATTCTCGTGCCGTCTGCTGAGGCTTTGGAGTCGGATCCGACTTCTTCAGGGGGAGCCGGCACAAAAATTGAGTCTGAATCTGGTGAAGGCTTGAAAGATGGCTTGAGGAGGCGCTGAAGGGCGACGCCGGATGGTATTGCCTGGCGGGTTGAGCCGGTTTGTGCCAGGGTGTCTTCTTGGTCGTTGTCGTTTCTTGGTATGTGAAGGAATTCGCACCCCTCAAAATATCCACTGAGTTGCTATACCAGGAAACGGTAGCTCGCCATGTTTGCGTCTTTGGCGTCCCAATCGCCAGATGACTGTTGGGCCACCAAGTCGGAGTCGCCATAACACAAGATCCGGCGAATACCAAGTTCTTTGGCAAGCCGGAGCCCGTGAATGAGCGCCTCGTACTCGGCGACGTTGTTGGAGGCGGCGAAATGGATTTGCAGCGCATACTTGAGCTTGTCGCCTTTGGGGGAGGTGAGGACAACACCGGCTCCCAAGCCGGTGCGCATCTTGGAGCCATCGAAATGCATCCGCCAATGGGTGGAGTCGGGCGCTGGTGGCAGGTACTGGGTCTCGGCCCAGTCGACGAGGAAGTCGGCCAGTGCTTGCGACTTGATGGCGGTGCGGGGCTGATAATAGATGGTGTAGGGGGGCAACTCTATGGCCCATTTGGCCACTTGGCCAGAAGCATCTCGGCTTCCGATGATCTCGGCTAGTGGGGCTGTGCAGACCACAGTGATTGGATGCTCTTGAAAGTAAGGCTTCAACTTCTTGGCGGCAAAGTGCACGCCGTAGCACATCTTCTGGTAGTGGGGGTAGTTCTGCTTGGAGGTTGACAGCACTTCGCTCAGGTAATATACCGGTCTCTGGACAGGTAGCGCCTTGCCTTCCTCCTTGCGCTCGACTACGATGACTATGCTGACTACCCGGCTGGTGGCGGCAATGTACAGGAGCATGGTCTCTTTAGGGGTCGGAGCCGCCAGCACGGGGGGAGTAGTCAGCATTTTCTTCAACTGGAGAAAGGCTTCATCTGCCTTGGGGTTCCATTCGAAGAAGGTGGTCTTCTTCATGAGCTAGTATAAGGGGAGGGCCTTATCGCCCAACCGACTTATGAACCGGCTGATGGACGCCAAGCAGCCGGTGAACTTTTGCACATCTAGCAGTCGGCGTGGTACTTCCATCCTCTCGATGGCCTTGATCTTCACAGGATTGCACTCTATGCCATGTTCGGAGACCAGGAAACCAAGGAGCTGGCCGGCTGGTACTCCGAAGATGCACTTCTCAGGGTTGAACTTGATCTGGAATCAGCGCAGGTTCTCAAAGGTTTCCTTAAGGTCTTCTAGCAGTGTTCCTCGCTTCTCCGTCTTCACCACCACATCATCCACGTAGACGTGGGCGTTTCTGCCGAGCTGCTTGAGGAGGCACTTCTGCATGCAACGCTGAAAGGTGGCGCCGGCATTTCTCAAGCCGAACGTCATGGTCAGGTAGCAGAAGGCTCCGAACGGTGTGATGAAGGCGGTCTTCAGTCTATCGGCCGGGTTCAGCTTGATCTGGTGATATCCTGAATATGCATCTAAGAAGCTCAATAGCTCGCATCCAGCTGTGGAGTCTATCACCTAATCAATCCTCGGCAGAGCGAACGGGTCCTTGGGGCAGGCTTTGTTGAGGCTTGTGTAGTCAATACACATCCGCCACTGCTTGTTCTTCTTCAGTACCACAATCGGGTTTGCTAACCATTCTGGAAAGAACACTTTCATGATGAAACCGGCTGCTAGGAGCCGAGCTATCTCTTCTCCAACAACTCTTCTCTTCTCTTCTGACAGACGGCGCAAGGGCTGCCTGACGGGCTTCACATCAGATCAGACATGTAATGTGTGCTCGGCGAATTCCGTCGGTACACCTGGCATGTCTTTGGGAGACCATGGAAAATGTCCCGATTCTCATGGAGGAAATCAACGAGCTCGCCTTCCTATTTGCTGTCAAGGTTTGCACCTATGACAACGTACCTCTCCGGGTGCTCCGGGTCCAAGGGTATTTTCTTTGTTTCTTTGGCCGGCTTGAACGAGCCCTCAGCTTCCGACTCCTTGGGGTCGGGCGATACCTCAGGCTGCTTGCCGGCCATCGCCACAACCCGATCAAGAAGCTGCTTCTCAGCTGCGATCACCAGGGACTCGGCTAGCCGGCTGCTTTCAGCCGCGCAAGCGGACGACTTTCTGTAGTCGCCGGCTACGGTCAGGATCCCCTTGGTACTCGGCATCTTCATCTTGAGGTAGGCATAGTGGGGGACCGCCATGAACTTGGCCAAAGCAGGTCGGCCAAGCAGAGCGTGATACGGACTTTCGAGGTCCACCACTTCGAACCAAACTGGCTCTCGGCAAAAATGATCCTTGTCCCCAAAGAGGACGTCTATCTGGATCTTGCCAATCGGTGAGCAGGAAAGGCCAGGTACAATGCCGTGGAACACCGTCCGGCTGCTCTGAAGCTGTCTTCGCCTGATTCCTAACTTTTCCATCGTGTCGTTGTACAGGATGTTGATGCTGCTGCCTCCGTCTATCAGGACTCGCGAGAAGCGAGCGGCCCGCCTATCCGCGGCGAGGGTGGCTCCCAAGACCAAAGCGTAGGAGCCTGGATTCGGCATCACCTCTGGATGATCAACTCTACTCCAACTGATAGGCTTCTCGGACCAGTGCATGAACTTTGGGGTGTCTGACGCTACTGCATTTACTTCTTGCTGCTGCAGCCGCCTGCTATGTCGGTCGTCGGCCACACTGGTGAACACCATGTAGGCTCCATGCTCTTCTGGGTACTCGTCTTGTATCGCGCCGACTGGCCTGACAGCTGGCTGCTGGGGCGGCGGTGGGGGCGGCGGCCCAGCAGGCTGCGGAGGCAGGAGGCCGTCTCCCTTGGCGATCCTGGTGAGCCAGTGACACTTCCGGGTGGTGTGGTTTGACGGCTTCGCGCCGCTGTGGAACTTGCAGGGGCCATCTAGAGTCTGCTCGTAAGAGAAGGCCGGCAACCAGTTGGATTTGCCGCCTTTCTGTCGCTTGGTCGGAGGCTGCCCCTCTGGCTGCTGGTCTTCGACTATCGCAACCTGCCGGCTGCCGGAAGCCAGTTGCGGGGCCTTGCGCTTGTGGTCGTTCTGCTGCTGACGCCGACTGGTATCTCCAGCCAGGGTTCTGGGAGCCTGAGGAGCCACCTTGCTAGTCGCACTGACTTCAATCTCCGTCTTCATGGAGGAGTCTGCGGTAGTGTACTTGTCTGCTATGATCAGCAGCTCGTCGATGGTTTCTGGCTCGTCGCAAAAGAGCTTGTGCTTGAGGAGAGTGCCTTCTCTGCAACCGGCGGTGAAGTACTCGATAGCTTGCACCTCGTGCATGCCCTCGCAGGAGTTCCGGAGCTCGCCCCAGCGCGTGAGGTAGTCGCGAGTCGACTCATTGGGGCCCTGCACGCACAAGGAAAGCTGGCGAGGCTTGGGAGGTCGCTTGTACGTGCTCGTGAAATTGCGGATGAAGGCTTTGGTGAAGTCGACCCAGCTGTTGATGCTGCGGGGCTTCAGGCTGTTCAACCATGTCCGGGCCGTGCCTTGGAGCATGAGCGGAACATATTTTACGGCAACACGCTTGTTGCCGTTCGCTATGTTGACGGCCGTGGAGTAGTCAACCAGCCAGTCTTCCGGTTTAACGGAGCCGGTGTACTTGGGTGTGTCTTGGGGGAGCGTGAACCCTTTGGGGAAGGGCTCGTCTCGGATGCGAGGTCCGAAGCACTGCGGACCCAGCTCGTCCTCTTCTTCCAGCGCCAGGGACCGGTGGAGTTGGTTGATCCGGTGGCGGGCGTCGTTTTCTCCGACTCCCTCTCGGCGGCCAAGGCGGTCACCGAGAGTCGGATGCTCGACGGGCGGCGGGGAGATTCGCCTTTCTTTGGGCGTAGGAGGAGGCAGATAGTCGTCCCGCCGCTCCACTGCTCTGAGGCGGCTGTCTTGGTCGCGCTCGATGGCGATGCGAGTCCGACTGTGGCTGACAGCCGGATCCTTGTCGTTTCTTCCACGGACACCGCCAGTCGGCGTCCGAGACGTCGCGCCCTGGTCTCGGCGGGGAGGCGAGTTGTCGTTTTGTCGCTGCGGCGCCTTTATGCGGCAGCCGCGTCGAGGAGCTGTGGACTCGCTCCGTCATCAGGCGGCGCTCTTCACCTTCGAAGTTGTCCAGCTCGTCCGCCGCCGCCTGGGCGGCGCGGATGTTCTCTGCTGGCATGGCATATACAGGGTGATTGGCCCCGAACAGGTTGGCGATGGCCACGCCGCGCTGCCGGACTGCGCCTAAGCGGCTAGGCCCAGTTGGAGCCAGCGAGCTGCCCACAGCGCGATCCATCTCACACTGGTAGGCTTCCGACAAGCGTCTCATGCTCGCCAGCTTCTTCGCGCCTTCGAGGAGCTGAAGGCGGCACACCTCCAGCGTCTCGGCAATAGCGTCTTCTGGAATAGGCGCGGTTAGGTCTTGTAGAGCCGCGTCGAGGGGGTCGTGAACTCCTTCACCGGGATGCTCGCCGTGACTGGTGACGAGCACCTCTGTGACGGCGCTTTCACCGCTCTCCGCGCGAGGGAGCGGCTCGTCGTAGACCACCACGTTGGTGGGGAATGCGTGGAGCGACGCGGCGTCAGAGTCGACCAGCATCGGGTCGGTGGAGCCTATGGACTCCAAGTCTGTGGCAGGCTCGCCGGCGACGTGGAGTTGTTCGAGGAGGCCCGCAAGGAGGCTCTCGGGGTCGCCCGTGCCTGCATCGGATGCAGGCTCGTCGGAGAGGCGAACCTCACCGACAAGTTCGGCGAGGCAGCTGGCCGCGCAGGCGATCTCAGCGCCGTGCAGCGCGTCGGCGCAGACTCCGTCTGGTGTGCCGGGCTGGCTGCGCTCGCCAGGGAGGAAAAGCGTTCCCGTCCAGAGCAGGTCTCCGGACGACGGTGCACCTAGCCCCACGGTAGGCGCCAAATGTCGGGGGTTGGGTGTGACATATGCCAAAGGATGGCTTATCATGGAGGGGGCGAGTAGAACGTCGCCGGTGCCTGGAAACGGGATGAGGCGAAGGCATGCACGCCGGTGAATCTTAGCCAGCTTCGGGACTCTCCATGGAGATAATACCCCTACTGCTGCTCTGCGGGGTCTCCGCATGATCACTATGTCAAAGTGGGTACAAGGTTGCTCCTTGAGCTGTTCGGGGCGAGGAAGGAGAAGGGCACGGCTAGCTCCTCTCTTCCTTCTATGTGTGTCTAAAACTATTAGTATCCAACCTCTTGCATGGGTGCCCCGGGGGGTTTATATAGGCCTACCCCCCGGGGGTACAATGGTAATCCGGCTGGGCGCGGGTCCCAGCTGTCTGTCTCTCAGGTCGCCGTCTTCTCCGCCGACTGCTGGGGCCCGCTGACTGGCGTACCCCGCCAACGGGCCCTGCATGGGGCCGACAGGCCTTGTCCGCCGTGAGCGGGTCTTGCCGGCTGCGGATTACTGTAGCCGCGCTTCTGGTGATGCTGGTTTGGTCGTGGGGTCATGGCTACAGTGCCGCTGCCTAACGGGCGATCACTGTCGCCATCCCCTGTCTTGTCTCGTTAATGGCGCGCGGGACTCGTGGGAGGGGTCGGCCGACTCCCGGGGCCGACTCTGGGACTCGACTGTCTTGTGGCGCTCTCGCCGTCTTCAGTACCTCCGCCGATAGGCGGGTCCCGCCGTCTCCGGGTCGTACAGACAGGTTTTCGTGGGCACAGGGGTCTGCCCATGGGGCTGATGTCAGGGCCGGCGTGGCTACAGTACCGCGCCGAACGGAGATCTTTGTCGGTACGGAGCACTGTGGCCATGCCTGCCCTTCGCAAACGGGGCAGGGATGGGCCGCGTGGCGGCCGCACCCCATCCCGTTCGTAGTCGCGTAGGTCGAAGGTGGTTGGATTCGCGGGCTGACTCCCCATAGCCGACTTCTCTGGAGATCAGCAATTGGGAGTCGGCTTTCCTCAAGGCCGTCTCTGGGACTCGGCCGTGAGGGGCAATCAGCGGCTCTGCCGCCGATTCTCAGAAAGCGGCTCTTCGTCTTGAGGTCTCGAGGGGCGCAGCCTACCCCGATGTTTCGAAAGGTCCGGCGGCTCGGGTTTGCCTACCCGTGGCCCATTACTCCGACAGCAACATCACAGTGTTGGGGGTGAGGTGATGCGGCTGGAGATGGTAAAACTCCAGGAAAGCACGAAAGAACCCGCTCGTCGGCAGGCCGAGGCCGCGCAGGCAGTGCGAGCGGAAGATCACCCGCTCGTCCTCCTCCGGCACCGTCGAGACCTCCGCCTCCGGCGTGAGGCGGGTCTGCACGTAACCCGCGCCCGGCAGCCGCCACGTCTTGCGGAGCCAGTCGATGTGGTCCTCATGGAGGTTGGAACCATCCCAAGAACTGGACAGCGCCATGGGAGCGAGGAAGAAGCGACAGGGGCGCGGCGGCGAAGGACGCGCAACCCCGCTACAGCAGAACTACAGCGAGCCAAGAAGGGTGGCGATGAGACGGCGCGGTGGCGAAGCGCTGCGGCGGCAGAGGAAAGGAGAAGGAAGAAGAAGAAAGTGCAGCGTCTGCCGCTCCCCCTCCTCCCCCTACTTATAGGCTCGTTCGGCGGAGCCGAGGAGGCGAGCCGTGGGGGGACGTGGGATTAACTGCGCCCACTCCCCCACGTCCCGCGATTATCACGCCCTAAAGACGTGCTGAAACCGCCGCAGGAAGGTGAGCGGTCCGATCGGGCCGCAGAAGATCTGCACATGGGCCGAGGCCTAGGAGTGGCGGGCCCCAGCCTGCGGCGATGTCCCGTCGTGCGCGTGGGCTGGCAGGCTTCCCCTCTGACGGTTGCCATGTGGCGCGCGAAGGGCAGGCGGTCTGCACACAACTCGGCTCGCGTGCCGTCTGGTCCTTGCCTTCAAGCCGCCAAACCTTCCAAAGACGGCGCATCTACTCAAAGCCGGCTCCTAGCTGTCGCTCTTCAGGGTAGGAAGCTGATCGAGCTTCTCGTCCTCTCTTCAGCCTCGAAGCCCATCCAGCTTCGGGGACTACTGTCGGAGTAAATGACCACGGGTAGCCTAGCTGGCTCCCCCGGCACTTCTGAAAAATTACGGGTTGATCGAGCCCTCAAGCATCCAAGACGCGGGGCCGCCTTCCCTCGGCCGGCAGTCTCTTAGGCCGGCTACCGGGAGGCGGCCCAGCCCTAAAACCCACAGAAGGAAGGCCACAAGAGGGCCGACTCCAAGAAGCCGGCCACAAGAGGGCCGACTCCAAGAAGCCGGCCATGAGAAGGCCGACTCCCAAGAAGCCGGCCACGAGAAGGCCAACTCCAAGAAGCCGGTCCCCCCAGCAGGCGGCCATGATCGCAGCCTCAAACTTTGCACCAACATAACGGCGATGAGATGGGGCATGGCTACAGTGAAGCCTGCCACCCCCGAATCCTGGAGCGCGCGTGGTCACAGTGCGCTGTACGGGGCGGCCATCACCCGTCCGGCGCGGCACTGTTGCCATGTTGACCATGACATCACCCACGACGGGCTGTCAGATCGGCCCACAGGCGGCGGGCCCCTTCGGTCAGAGAGACACCCGAAGGCGGCCCGGACTCCCCTAGCCGGCCTAAGGCAAGGCCGGCTCCCAAGAGCCGGCTAGCTCCCTCCCTCGAAGGAGGCGCCTCATTAAGGAGACAAGACGAGGTAAGGCTATAGTGATCACCGCCAGGCGGCGGCACTGTAGCCATGCTTACTTCGTCAAAGCCCTCATCATTAGGAGTGAGGCAACAGTAACCCGCCCCCGACAAGGCCCCCGAGCGGTGGGGCCAGCTTGTCGACCAGAAAGCCGGCAGCCGGCGGGACCCCAGCAGCCGGCGGAGAAGCCGGCAAACATAGACACTGACGGCTAGGGCCCGCACCCAGCCGGATTACCATTGTACCCCTAGGGGGTAGGCCTATATAAATCCCCAGGGCACCCATGCAAAGGGTTGATCTCTTAGAGTTTTAGACACCACATAGAGGGAAGAGGAGAGCTAGCCGTGCCCTTCTTCTTCCTCTCACCGAAATAGCTCAAGGAGCCTCTTGTAGCTACTTGTTCACCTAGTGATTATGCGGAGACCCCGCAGAGGAGTAGTAGGGGTGTTATCTCCATGGAGAGCCCCGAAGCTGGGTAAGATATTCGCCGGCGTGCATGTCTTTGCCTCATCCCGTTTCCAGGCACCGGCGACGTCTTATTGGCTCCCACAATGATAAGCCACCCGTTGGCATATGTCGCACCTACCACCCGACAGCAGCCCAAAGGGCGGGAAGCAGGGGGGCTTTGGTCCCGGTTGGTCTCACCAACCAGGACTAAAGGGAGGCATTGGTACCGGTTGGTGCCACAAATGGTACCAATGCCACCCTTTGGTACCGGTTGGTGCACCCAACCGGGACCAAAGGCCTCGTGCTGCCCGTGGCCAAAACTTTAGTCCGACCTCGCTAGTTGAGAGGGGCCCGCAGTGGTTTATAAGCCCCACTGCCGCACCCCTCTCGAGCTCCTCTCGATTGCAGGCTTACGGGCCTAATTGTCACTGCTATGCCTGTTGGGCCTACTGGGCCTTCTGCGGGCCTGAATCCTGGCCCATGGTAGGGTTTCTAGTCGTATTCACGCCGTAGTGGCCCAGTAGGTGGCATTTTTTTTATTTTTCCCAGTTTTTTTTCTGTTTTTTGCATTATTTATTTTCTTTTGTTTTTTGCTTTATTTTTTAGTTCCTTTTGCGTTCAGGTAATAAAAATATAAACTTTCTGTTAGTGCCATTTGTTTTCCAATTTGAATAGTTTAAATTTGGATTTTTTGAAATTTGTGTGAATCAATAGTTTTTGAATAACTTTACTATAAACATAGATTTTTGAGTGATTCTTTTTCCTGCTATTTAATATTACTATTGTTTATCATTATATTCAAAAACAGATTTTGTTATTTTAGTTTCTAACACGAAAATTCTTTATGATAATTCTTTTTGCTATTAAAGTTTCTAACAAAAAGTTCTTTATGATAAGTCATTTTTCTTTTAATGTTTTGAACAAAAAATACTTCGATAATTTTGGTTGCATAAATTTTATAAAATTTTAGTTTCAATAATACTAGAGGTTTATAAAAGTTTTTGAGTTGATTCCTTTTGTTATTGGAGTTTTATAAAAGCTTTTTAGTTGATTCTTTTTGCTATTGAAGGATATTATAGTTTTGTTTTAGTTGATCACCACAGAATATTTTAAGTGATTATTTTTAGTTCATTATTTTTGCTATTAGTTCATTCTTTTTGCTATTATTTCATTATTTGAGATAAATTACCCTTAAATTGAAAAGCACTACAAATGAACTCTGAAAAGGTTGAAAGTTGGCATGGTATCATTATTTCACCCACATGGCATGTGCTAAAAGGTTGAGACGGTTACAACAAAAACTGGATGCACTTCGTGTGCAAAATGGACAATCTCTTTTGAAGTATTAGGGTTTCGGACAGAAACTCATCTATTACAAAGGGATTCCATTTTTTGAACTTATTTGAACTCCAGACTTTTTGTGTGTTCAAAATGCACCACTCAAAGCCACATCATCAATTTTCAACCCTCTCTGACTTCATTTGGTATTTTTCATGCATGTACTGATTTTTTTGAGCTAAATGACCCTTAAATTGAAAAGCACTACAAATAAACTCTAAAAAGGTTGAAAGTTGGCATGGTATCATCATTTCACCCAAATAGCATGTGCTAAAAAGTTGAGAGGGTTATGACAAAAACGGATGCACTTCGTGTACAGAACAGACAATCTCTTTGGAAGTATCAGGGTTTCGGACGAAAACTCATCTGTTACAAAGGGATTTCATTTGTTCAAATGTAACTGCAGTGATATTCTACATCAAAGGCATCATCATAATAGTTGTTGATAGAAAGTCTTCACTTTTTCTTTGCTTATGTTCTTTGCTTATTGCGTCGTAACCATGGATAATCTTCATCACTTAACAGGATGCTTGGATCAGCCTTGACTTTGAAGGGAGGAATTTCATGAAACTTTTCATAATCTTCAGACACGTCTGTCTTGCCCTCCAATCCCATGATGTCTGTTTTTCCTGAAAGAACTATGTGGCGCTTTGGCTCATCGTATGATGTATCCACTTCCTTATCTTTTCTTTTTCTCGGTTTGGTAGACATGTCCTTCACATAGAAAACCCGTGCCACATCATTGGCTAGGACGAATGGCTCGTCTATATACCCCAGATTGTTCAGATCAACTGATTACATTCCGTACTGTGGGTCTACCTGTACCCCGCCTCCTGACAGATTGACCCATTTGCACTTAAACAAAGGGACCTTAATATCATTTCCCCTACTAGTGTATCCCTACATACTATTGAGTCCCCTACTAGCGTGCCTTTTCCACCCAGTCTCCCCTCATACCGCGATTGAGGGAGACCTATCTTCTTAAGGTCAGGAGTGAAGTCAACACAAAACCCAATGAGATTCTCTGTTTGATGGCCCATGGAGATGCTTCCTTCTGGACTAGCATGGTTACAGACATATTTCTTTAGGACTCCCATGAACCTCTCAAAGGGGAACATATCGTGTAGAAATACAGGGCCTAGAACGACAATCTCGTCGACTAGATGAACTAGGACGTGTGTCATGATATTGAAGAAGGATGGTGGGAACACCAACTCGAAACTGACAAGACATTGCACCACATCACTCCTTAACCTTGGTAGGATTTCTGGATCGATCACCTTCTGAGAGATTGCATTGAGGAATGAACATAGCTTCACAATGGCTAATCGAACGTTTTCCGGTAGAATCCCCCTCAATGCAACTGGAAGCAGTTGCGTCATAATCACGTGGCAATCATGAGACTTTAGGTTCTGGAACTTTTTCTCTGCCATATTTATTATTCCCTTTATATTCGAAGAGTAGCCAGACAAGACCTTCATACTGAGGAGGCATTCAAAGAAGATTCTTTCTCTTCTTTGGTAAGAGCATAGCTGGCAGGACCTTCATACTACTTTGGAGGCATGCCGTCTTTTTCGTGCAAACATTGCACGTCCTCCAGTGCCTCCGTTGTATCTTTTGTCTTCCCATACACGCCCAAGAAGCCTAGCAGGTTCACGCAAAGGTTCTTCGTCACGTGCATCATGTCGATTGAAGAGCGGACCTATAGGTCTTTCCAGTAGGGTAGGTCCCAAAATATAGATTTCTTCTTCCACATGGGTGCGTGTCCCTCAGTGTCATTCGGAACAGATAGTCTGCCAGGACCCTTTCCGAAGATTACTTTTAAATCATTGACCATAGCAAGTACGTGATCACCGGTACGCATGGCAGGCTTCTTCCGGTGATCTGCCTCGCCTTTGAAGTGCTTGCCTTTCTTTCGACATTGATGGTTGGTCAGACGGAATCGACGATGCCCCAGGTAAACATTCTTCTTGCATTTGTCTAGGTATATACTTTGGGTGTCATCTAAACAGTGTGTGCATGCGTGGTATGCCTTGTTTGTTTGTCCTGAAAGGTTACTGAGAGCAGGCCAATCATTGATGGTGACAAACAGCAACGCATGCAGGTCAAATTCCTCATGTTTGTGCTCATCCCACGCACGTACACCTTTTCCAATCCATAGCTGTAAAAGTTCTTCAACTAATGGCCTTAGGTACACATCGATGTCGTTGCCAGGTTGCTTAGGGCCTTGGATGAGAATTAGCATCATAATGAACTTCCGCTTCATGCACAGCCAAGGAAGAAGGTTATAGATACATAGAGTCACGGGCCAGGTGTTGTGATTGCTACTCTGCTCCCCGAAAGGATTAATGCCATCGCGCTTAAACCAAACCATACGTTCCTTGCGTCACCTGCAAACTCCTCCCAGTACTTTCTCTCGTTTTTCTCCACTGCGACCCATCAGCGGGTGCTCTCAACTTCCCGTCTTTCCTACGGTCATCTCTGTGCCATCGCATCAACTTGGCATGCTCTTTGTTTCTGAACAGGCGTTTCAACCGTGGTCTTGTAGGAGCATACCACATCACCTTGGCAGGAACCCTCTTCCGGGGGCACTCGCCGTCAACATCACTAGGGTCATCTCGTCTGATCTTATACCGCAATGCACCGCATACCGGGCATGCATTCAAATCCTCGTACGCACCACGGTACAGGATGCAGTCATTAGGGCATGCATGTATCTTCTGCACCTCCAATCCTAGAGGGCAAACAACCTTCTTTGTTGTATACGTACTGTCGGGCAATTTGTTATCCTTTGGAAGCTTCTTCTTCAATATTTTCAGTAGCTTCTCAAATCCTTTGTCAGGCACAACATTCTCTGCCTTCCACTGCAGCAATTCCAGTACGGTACCGAACTTTGTGTTGCCATCTTCGCAATTGGGGTACAAACCTGTTTGTGATCCTCTAGCATGCGATCGAACTTCACCTTCTCCTTTTGACTTTCGCACTGACTCTTTGCATCAACAATGACCCGGCGAAGATCATCATCGGGCACATCGTCTGGTTCCTCTTGATCTTCAACAGCTTCCCCCGTTGCAGCATCACCGTATTTGGGGGGCACATAGTTCTCATCGTCCTCTTCTTCTTTGCTGTCTTCCATCATAACCCCTATTTCTCCGTGCTTCGTCCAAACATTATAGTGTGGCATGAAACCCTTATAAAGCAGGTGGGTGTGAATGACTTTCGAGTCAGAGTAAGACTTTGTATTCCCACATATAGGGCATGGACAATACATAAAACCATTCTGCTTGTTTGCCTCAGCCACTTCGAGAAAATCATGCATGCCCTTAATGTACTCGGAGGTACGTTTGTCACCATGCATCCATTGCCCGTTCATCTGCGTGCATTATATATAATTAAGTGTGTCAAAAACCATTACAGAACATCATGAATAGATAATTAAGTGACCAAATTAATAGAAGTTCATCATCACATTAAAACCAAAGTACATACATAGTTCTCATCTAACAACATATAGCTCTCCAGAGCATCTAATTAATTAAACTATACATTGAAACTATGTAAAACATTTCAATGCGAAAACAAATGTGATCATAATCGCAACCAAGGTAACAACTGATCCAACGGCATAATGATACCAAGCCTCGGTATGAATGGCATATTTTCTAATCTTTCTAATCTTCAAGCGCATTGCATCCATCTTGATCTTGTGATCATCGACGACATCCTCAACATACAACTCCAATATCATATTCTCCTCCTCAATTTTTTTTTATTTTTTCCTTCAAGAAATTGTTTTCTTCTTCAACTAAATTTAACCTCTCGACAATAGGGTCAGTTGGAATTTCCGGTTCACATACCTCCTAGATAAATAAAATATGTGTCACGTTGGTTGCCATAATTGTCATAAACAATAAATGAACCAAATAGTTATAAAGATAACATATACCACATCTGAATCATAGACAGGACGAGGGCCGACGTGGGCGGATACGAAAACCATCGCACTAAATAATAATAAGCAATAATAAAAGTAATAATATTATACAAGTATCTATATAAACATACAAGTGATACGTCTCCAACGTATCTACTTTTCCAAACACTTTTGCCCTTGTTTTGGACTCTAACTTGCATGATTTGAATGAAACTAACCCGGACTGACGCTGTTTTCAGCAGAACTGCCATGATGTTGTTTTATGTGTAGAAAAGAAAAGTTCTCGGAATGTCCTGGAACTCCACGGAGGCACTTTTCAGAATAAGTAAGAATTTTTGGCGAAAGAATCAAGGCCAGGGGGCCCACGAGCGGTCCATGAGACAGGGGGGCGCCCCCCCTAGGGGCGCGCCCTCCTATCTCGTGGGCCCCCCGGACCTCCTCCGACCTCAACTCCAACTCCATATATACCGTCTCAGGGAGAAAAAAATCAAGGAGAAAGTTTCATCGCGTTTCACGACACGGAGCCGCCGGCAAGCCCTAATCTCTCTCGGGAGGGCTGATCTGGAGTCCGTCCGGGGCTCCAGAGAGGGGGATTCGTCGCCGTCGTCATCATCAACCATCCTCCATCACCAATTTCATGATGCTCATCGCCGTGCGTGAGTAATTCCATCATAGGCTTGCCGGACGGTGATGGGTTGGATGAGATTTACCATGTAATCAAGTTAGTTTTGTTAGGGTTTGATCCCTGGTATCCACTATGTTCTGAGATTGATGTTGCTATGACTTTGCTATGCTTAATGATTTTCACTAGGCCCGAGTGCCATGATTTCAGATCTGAACCTATTATGTTTTCATGAATATATGTGTGTTCTTGATCCTATCTTGCAACTCTATAGTCACCTATTATGTGTTATGATCCGACAACCCCGAAGTGACAATAATCGGGATACTTCTCGGTGATGACCGTAGTTTGAGGAGTTCATGTATTCACCATGTGTTAATGCTTTGGTTCGGTTCTCTATTAAAAGGAGGCCTTAATATCCCTTAGTTTCCACTAGGACCCCGCTGCCACGGGAGGGTAGGACAAAAGATGTCATGCAAGTTCTTTTCCATAAGCACGTGTGACTATTTACGGAATACATGCCTACATTACATTGATGAATTGGAGCTAGTTCTATATCACCCTATGTTATAACTATTGCATGAGGAATCGCATCCGGCATAATTATCCATCACTGATCCATTGCCTATGAGCTTTTCACATATTGTTCTTCGCTTATTTACTTTTCCGTTGCTACTGTTACAACTACTACAAAAACCCAAAAACATTTACCTTTTCTGTTGCTACCGTTACCATTATTATCATACCACTCTTGCTACTAAATACTTTGCTGCAGATACTAAGTTATCCAGGTGTGGTTGAATTGACAACTCAACTGCTAATACTCAAGAATATTCTTTGGCTCCCCTTGTGTAGAATCAATAAATTTGGGTTGTACTTCACCCTCGAAAGCTGTTGCGGTCCCCTACACTTGTGGGTTATCAAGACTAATTTCTGGCGCCGTTGCCGGGAAGCATAGCTCTATTCTCTGAGTCACTTGGGATTTATATCTGTTGATCACTATGAAGAACTTGAAAGATGCTAAGACCAAGATTTTGCCCTCAACTACGAGGGGAGGTAAGGAACTGCCATCTAGCTCTGCACTAGATTCTCCTTCTGTTATTAGTAAGCTTGCGACACCTAAACCTGCTACTGCTATGAATTCTGATATGTCGCATGTTATCAATGATGCCACTTCTGCTTTGCATGATACTTATGATGAAACTACTTCTGTGCGTGATACTACCTTGCCATTAGGTGAATTTCTAGATGAACAACTAGCTAGAGTTAGGGGGAATGAAAATATTGAAGATGCTATTGATGATAGTGATGATGATGAGCGTTCCCCCAATGATTATGTTTTACCTGTTGTTCCTAAGGGTTATCTTATGAACAAAGAAGCTGTTGAAGCTATTCTTGCTTGCAATGATAGATCTGATCTTAAGAAATTATTAGCTAAATGGAAGCAGCAGTCTCTTAATGCTAGAATGAAACCCGATCCTACTTTTGCTACTTCACCTATCTGTGTTACTGATAAGGATTATGAATTCTCTGTTGATCCTGATATTATTACTTTAGTTGAATCTGATCCTTTTTATGGCCTTGAATCTGAAACTGTTGTGGCACATCTTACCAAGTTGAATTATATAGCCACTCTATTTACTCATGATGAGAAGTCTCTCTATTTATATATCCTTAAGATATTTTCGTTCTCATGGGTGATGCTAAGACTTGGTATAATTCTCTAGCTCCTGGTTGTGTGCGTAGTCCCCAGGATATGATTTATTACTTCTCTGCTAAATATTTCCCTGCTCATAAGAAACAAGCTGCCTTGTGCTACCTCTTGAGCACTGCGTTGGATTTCCCCGGAGAGGAGAGGATGATGCAGTAAAGTAGCGTAAGTATTTCCCTCAGTTTTTGAGAACCAAGGTATCAATCCAGTAGGAGGCCACGCACAAGTCCCTCATACCTGCACAAAACGATAGCTACTCGCAACCAACGCGATTAGGGGTTGTCAATCCCTTCACGGTCACCTACGAGGGTGAGATCTGATAGAGATGATAAATAATATTTTTGGTATTTTTGATATAGAGATGCAAAGTCAAAAGTAAAAGGCAAAGTAAAAATTAAACAAGTATTAAAGTAATGGAGACTGATATGATGAGAATAGACCCGGGGGCCATATGTTTCACTAGTGGCTTCTCTCAAGAGCATAAGTATTCTACGGTGGGTGAACAAATTACTGTTGAGCAATTGATAGAATTGAGCATAGTTATGAGTATATCTAGGTATGATCATGTATATAGGCATCACGTCCGAGACAAGTAAACCGAAACGATTCTGCATCTACTACTATTACTCCACTCATCGACCGCTATCCAGCATGCATGTAGAGTATTAAGTTAAAAACAGAGTAACGCCTTAAGCAATATGGAATGATGTAGAGGGATAACTTCCTGCAATATGATAAAAACCCCATCTTGTTATCCTCGATGGCAACAATACAATACGTGCCTTGCAACCCTTTCTGTCACTGGGTAAGGACACTGCAAGATCAAACCCAAAGCTAAGCACTTCTCCCATTGCAAGAACTACCAATCTAGTTGGCCAAACCAAATGGATAATTCGAAGAGACTTGCAAAGATAACTCAATCATACATAAAAGAATTCAGAGAAGATTCAAATATTATTCATAGATAAGCTGGATCATAAACCCACAATTCATCGGTCTCAACAAACACACCGCAAAAAGAAGATTACATCGAATAGATCTCCACGAGAGAGGGGGAGAACATTGTATTGAGATCCAAAAAGAGAGAAGAAGCCATCTAGCTACTAGCTATGGACCCGTAGGTCTGAGGTAAACTACTCACACTTCATCGGAGAGGCTATGGTGTTGATGTAGAAGCCCTCCGTGGTGGATGCCCCCTCCGGTGGAGCTCCGGAACAGGCCCCAAGATGGGATCTCGTGGATACAGAAAGTTGCGATGGTGGAATTAGGTTTTTGGCTCCCTCTTCGATCTGTCGGGGGTACGTAGGTATATATAGGAGGAAGGAGTACGTCGGTGGAGCAACAGGGGGCCCATGAGGTAGGGGGCGCGCCAGGGGGGAGGGCGCGCCCCCCACCCTCGTGACCGCCTCGGTTGTTCCTTGGAGCAGGGTCCAAGTCTCCTGGATCACGTTCGGTGAGAAAATCACGTTCCCGAAGGTTTCATTCCGTTTGGACTCCGTTTGATATTATATTTCTTCGAAACACTGAAATAGGCAAAAAAACAGCAATTCTGGGCTGGGCCTCCGGTTAATAGGTTAGTCCCAAAAATAATATAAAAGTGCAAAATTAAGCCCAGTATAGTCCAAAACAGTAGATAAAGTAGCATGGAGCAATCAAAAATTATAGATACATTGGAGACGTATCAGGCATCCCCAAGCTTAATTCCTGCTCGTCCTCGAGTAGGTAAATGATAAAAAGAGAATTTTTGATGCGGAGTGATACTTTGGCATAATTTCAATGTAAATTTTCTTAATTGTAGTATGAATATTCAGATCCGAAAGATTCAAGACAAAAGTTCATATTGACATAAAAGTAATAATACTTCAAGCATACTAATCAAAGCAATCATGTCTTCTCAAAATAGCATGGCTAAAGAAAGTTATCCCTACAAAATCATATAGTCTGGCTGTTGCTCTATCTTCATCACACAAAGTATTTAGGGACATTTACATTTGTGCCCCTAACTCGAACCCACTACTCAAATTTACCCCTAACTTTTTGATGTGCTCAAATTTGCCCCTAAAAATCATGCACAACCCCTATGACAAGCCAAGCAATTGTTTCATACTTTACTAATCTCAAACTCTTTCAACTTTCACGCAATACATGAGCGTGAGCCATGGACATAGCACTATATGTGGAATAGAATGGTGGTTGTGGAGAAGACAAAAAAAGAGAAGATAGTCTCACATCAACTAGGCGTATCAACGGGCTATGGAGATGCCCATTAATAGATATCAATGTGAGTGAGTAGGGATTGCCATGCAACGGATCCACTAGAGCTATAAATATATGAAAGATCAACAAAAGAAACTAAGTGGGTGTGCATCCAACTTGCTTGCTCACGAAGACCTAGGGCACTTTTGAGGAAGCCCGTAATTGGAATATACAAGCCAAGTTCTATAATGAAAAATTCCCACTAGTATATGAAAGTGACAACATATGAGACTCTCTATCATGAAGATCACGGTGCTACTTTGAAGCACAAGTGTGGTAAAAGGATAGTAGCATTGTCCCTTCTCTCTTTTTCTCTCATTTTTTTTCATTGGGCCTTTTCTCTTTTTTTATGGCTTCTTTTTTTTTCGTCCGGAGTCTCATCCCGACTTATGGGGGAATCATAGTCTCCATCATCCTTTCCTCACTGGGACAATGCTCTAATAATGATGATCATCACACTTTTATTTTTCTTACAACTCAACAATTACAACTCGATACTTAGAACAAAATATGACTCTAAATGAATGCCTCCGGCGGTGTACCGGGATATGCAATGAATCAAGAGCGACATGTATGAAAATTATGAAGGTGGCCTTGCCACAAATACAATGTCAACTACATGTTCATGCAAAAAGCAATATGACAAAAGTAATGTGTGTCATATGAACGGAACGGTGGAAAGTTGCATGGCAATATATCTCGGAATGGCTATGGAAATGCCATGATAGGTAGGTATGGTGGCTGTTTTGAGGAAGGTATATGGTGGGTGTATGATACCGGTGAAAGGTGCGCGGTATTAGAGAGGCTAGCAATGGTGGAAGGGTGAAAGGGTGCGTATAATCCATGGACTCAACATTAATCAAAAGAACTCATGCACTTGTTGCAAAAATTTATAAGTCATCAAAAACCAAAGCACTACACGCATGCTCCTAGGGGGATAGACTGATAGGAAAAGACCATCGCTCGTCCCCGACCGCCACTCATAAGGAAGACAATCAATAAATAAAATTGTGCTCCAACTTCATCACAAAGCGGTTCACCATACGTGCATGCTACGGGAATCACAAACTTCAACACAAGTATTCCTTAAATTAATAATCACCCCAACTAGCATTACTTTGATATTATCACCTCCATATCTCAAAACAATTATCAAGCATCAAACTTATCTTAGTATTCAACGTACTCAAAAGAAAGTTTCACATATCTTGAATACCAAGTGTATTAATATTAAGCAAATTACCATGCTATTAACGACTCTCAAAATAATCTAAGTGAAGCATGAGAGATCAATAGTTTCTTTAAAACAAATCCACCACCGTGCACTAAAAGATCTAAGTGAAGTACTATAGCAAAAATTATCACGCTCAAAAGATATAAGTGAAGCACTATGAGCAAAACTATCAAGCTCAAAAGATATAAGTGGAGCATATAGAGTATTCTAGCAAATTCCAATTTGTGTATGGTGTGTACATCAAGGATGATTGTGGTAAACTAACAAGCAAAGACGCAAATAATACAAGACGCTCCAAGCAAAACACATAACATGTGGTGAATAAAAATATAGCTCCAAGTAAATTACCGGTGGAAGTAGACGAAAGAGGGGATGCCTTCCGGGGCATCCCCAAGCTTTGACTTTTTGGTGTCCTTGGATTATCTTGGGGGTTCCATGGGCATCCCCAAGCTTAGGCTCTTTCCACTCCTTGTTCCATAATCCATCAAAAGAATTCACCCAAAACTTGAAAACTTCACAACACAAAACTCAACAGAAATCTCGTGAGCTCCGTTAGTGAAAGAAAACAAAAGACTACTTTAAGGTACTGTAATGAACTCATTCTTTATTTATTTTGGTGTTAAACCTACTGTATTCCAACTTCTCTATGGAATATAAACTATTTTACTAGCCATAGATTCATCAAAATAAGCAAACAACACACACAAAACAGAATCTACCAAAAACAGAACAGTCTGTAGTAATCTGTAACTAACGCAAACTTCTGGAACTCTAAAAATTCTACCAAAATAGGAAGTCCTGGAAAATTTGTCTATTGAACAGAAGCAAAAAAGAATCAACGCAAAACCTCATTCCTGTGATTTAAAAAAATTATATTCGTGAGCGCAAAGTTTCTGTTTTTCAGCAGAATCAAATCAACTATCATCGTAGGTTAGCCTATAGGTTCTACTTGGCACAAACACTAATTAAAACATAAAACCACATCTAACCAGAGGCTAGATGGACTATTTATTCCTAAACATAAGCAAAAACAAAAAACAAAAAATTAAAATCGGGTTGCCTCCCAACAAGCGCTATCGTTTAACGCCCCTAGCTAGGCATAAAAGCAAGGATAGATCTAGGTTTTGCCATCTTTGGTAGGCAATCCATAAGTTGCTCTCATGATAGATTCATAAGGTAATTTTATTTTCTTTCTAGGGAAGTGTTCCATGCCCTTCTCTAAGGGAAATTGGAATCTAATATTCCCTTCCTTCATATCAATAATCGCACCAATCGTTCTAAGGAAAGGTCTACCAAGAATAATAGGACATGAAGGATTGCAATCTATATCAAGAACGATAAAATCTACGGGCACATAATTCCTATTTGCAACAATAAGAACATCATTAATTCTTCCCATAGGCTTTTTAATAGTGGAATCCGCAAGATGCAAGTTTAGAGAGCAATCTTCAAAGTCACGGAAATCTAGCAACTCACACAAAGTTTTGGGAATAGTGGAGGCACTAGCACCCAAATCACACAAGGCATGAAACTCATAATCTTTAATTTTTATTTTAATAGTAGGTTCCCACTCATAATAGAGTTTTCTAGGAATAGAAACTTTCAACTCAAGTTTTCTTCATAAGATTGCATGAAGGCATCAACAATGTGTTCGGTAAAGGCCTTATTTTGACTACAAGCATGAGGAGAATTTAGCACGGATTGCAAAAAGGAAATACAATCAATTAGAGAGCAATTTTCATGATCAAATTCCTTGAGATCCAAAATAGTGGGTTTAGCAACATCTAGGTTTTTATTTCTTTCAATCCCACTTTCATCAATTTCATCATCAAGGTCTAAAAACTCCGAATTCTTAAAACGCCTTCTAGGTAAAGGAAGATCATATTCAGTTTCATCAAGATTCATATTGCAAAACAAAGATTTAATGGGGGACACATCAATAACTTTTAGATCTTCATCTTGATTTTCATAGGAATTGGAAGAACACGCTTTAGTAAAGGCATCTTTGGAAGCACGCATCCTAGCGGTTCTTTCCTTGCACTCATCAATGGAAATTCTCATAGCTTTGAAAGACTCATTGATGTCATGTTTAGGAGGAATAAATCTAAGCTTTAAAGAATCAATTTCAAGAGAAATTCTATCAACGTTCCTAGCCAAATCATCAACTTTAAGCAATTTCTCTTCAAGCAAAGCATTAAAATTCTTTTGTGAATTCATAAACTCTTTAACACTACTCTCAAATTCAGAGGGCATCTTATTAAAACTTCCATAAGAGTTGTTGTAGGAATTTCCATAATTATTAGAAGGATTACTAGGATAAGGCCTAGGATTAAAATTCCCTCTATACGCGTTGTTACCAAAATTATTCCTACCAACAAAATTCACATCCATAGATTCATTATTATTCTCAATCAAAGTAGACAAGGGCATATCATTAGGATCAGAAGAAACACTCTTAGTAGCAAATAATTTCATAAGTTCATCCATCTTTTCACTCAGAACATTAATTTCTTCTATCGCATGCACTTTTTTATTAGTAGATCTTTCAGTATGCCATTGAGAATAATTTACCATAATATTATCTAGAAGTTTAGTAGCATCTCCTAGAGTGATTTCCATAAAAGTGCCTCCCGCGGCCGAATCTAAAAGATTTCTAGAAGCAAAATTCAATCCGGCATAAAAATTTTGTATAATCATCCACAAGTTCATATCATTAATTTCATTCTCTCCCAAGCTTGTGCAACATGTTCATGATCAAGTTGCTTAAAATTCATAATATCGTTCCTAAGAGAGATAATCTTAGCGGGAGGAAAATACTTAGAGATAAAAGCATATTTGCATTTGTTCCAAGAATCAATACTATTTTTAGACAAAGATGAAAACCACGCTTTAGCCTGATCTCTAAGCGAAAAAGGAAATATCTTCAATTTAACGACATCATTATCGACATCTTTTTTCTTTTGCATATCACATAAATCAACGAAGCTATTCAGATGAGTACGACATCTTCACTAGGAAGGTCGGTGAATTGATCTTTCATAACAAGATTCAACAAAGCAGTATTTATTTCACAAGATTCAGTATTGGCAAGAGGAGCAATCGGAGTGCTAAGGAAATCATTATTATTGGTATTGGTGAAGTCACACAATTTGGTAGCATCTTGAGCCATCGCGACAAACAAGCAATCCAACACACGAGCAAACAAAAAGGCAAATGAGAAAAAGGCGAAAGGGAAAGAGAGGAGGAGATTGGGAAAGAGAGGGCGAATAAAACGGCAAAGGTGAAGTGGGGGAGAGGAAAACGAGAGGCAAATAATGTAATGCGAGAGATAGAGATTGTGATGGGTACTTGGTATGGTTGACTTTTGCGCAAACTCCCCGGCAACGGCGCCAGAAATTCTTCTTGCTACCTCTTGAGCACTACGTTGGATTTCCCCGAAGAGGAGAGGATGATGCAGTAAAGTAGCGTAAGTATTTCCCTCAGTTTTTGAGAACCAAGGTACCAATCCAGTAGGATGCCACGCATAAGTCCTTCGTACCTGCACAAAACGATAGCTACTCGCAACCAACGCGATTAGGGGTTGTCAATCCCTTCACGGTCACCTACGAGGGTGAGATCTGATAGAGATGATAAATAATATTTTTGGTATTTTCTATATAGAGATGCAAAGTGAAAAGTAAAAGTCAAAGTAAAAACAAAGCAAGTATTAAAGTAATGGAGATTGATATGATGAGAATAGACCCGGGGGCCATAGGTTTCACTAGTTGCTTCTCTCAAGAGCATAAGTATTCTACGGTGGGTGAACAAATTACTGTTGAGCAATTGATAGAATTGAGCATATTTATGAGTATATCTAGGTATGATCATGTATATAGGCATCACGTCCGAGACAAGTAAACCGAAACGATTCTGCATCTACTACTATTACTCCACTCATCGACCGCTATCCAGCATGCATGTAGAGTATTAAGTTAAAAACAGAGTAACGCCTTAAGCAAGATGACATGATGTAGAGGGATAACTTCATGCAATATGATAAAAAACCCATCTTGTTATCCTCGATGGCAACAATACAATACGTGCCTTGCAACCCTTTCTGTCACTGGGTAAGGACACCGCAAGATCGAACCCAAAGCTAAGCACTTCTCCCATTGCAAGAACTACCAATCTAGTTGGCCAAACCAAACGGATAATTCGAAGATACTTGCAAAGATAACTCAATCATACATAAAAGAATTCAGAGAAGATTCAAATATTATTCATAGATAAGCTGGATCATAAACCCACAATTCATCGGTATCAACAAACACACCACAAAAAGAAGATTACATCGAATAGATCTCCACAAGAGAGGGGGAGAACATTGTATTGAGATCCAAAAAGAGAGAAGAAGCCATCTAGCAACTAGCTATGGACCCGTAGGTCTGAGGTAAACTACTCACACTTCATCGGAGAGGCTATGGTGTTGATGTAGAAGCCCTCCGTGGTGGATGCCCCCTCCGGCGAACCTCCGGAACAGGCCCCAAGATGGGATCTCGTGGATACAGAAAGTTGCGGCGGTGGAATTAGGTTTTTGGCTCCCTCTTCAATCTGTCAGGGGTACGTAGGTATATATAGGAGGAAGGAGTACGTCGGTGGAGCAACAGGGGGCCCACGAGGTAGGGGGCGCGCCCAGGGGGAGGGCGCGCCCCCCACCCTCGTGACCGCCTCGGTTGTTCCTTGGAGTAGGGTCCAAGTCTCCTGGATCACGTTCGGTGAGAAAATCACGTTCCCGAAGGTTTCATTCCATTTGGACTCCGTTTGATATTCTGTTTCTTCGAAACACTGAAATAGGCAAAAAAACAGCAATTTTGGGTTGGGCCTCCCGTTAATAGGTTAGTCCCAAAAATAATATAAAAGTGGAAAATAAAGCCCAATATAGTCCAAAACAGTAGATAAAGTAGCATGGAGCAATCAAAAATATAGATACATTGGAGACGTATCACCTTGTGGGAAATATATAATTTTGTGCAAATCAAAGAAGAGAGTCTCCCACAAGCTTGGGGGAGGCTTCTCCGGTTGCTTTATGCTTTGCCTAATCATCATGTTAAGAAAAATGAAATACTTGATATCTTTTATAATGGACTAACCGATGCTTCCAAGGACCACTTGGATAGTTGTGGTGGTTGTGTTTTCAGGGAAATTCTATCAAATAATATGTTGACTAATGAAAATAATTGGACTCTTCCCGAGCCAGTTCCTGAAGTAATTCCTGAACCAATTGAGCCAACTCCTGAGCCTATTCCTAAACCCACTCCAAAGAAGAGAGGTGTTTTATTTCTCAGTCCTGAAGATATGCAAGAGGCAAAAAAAATCAATGAAAGAAAAAGGTATTAAAGCTGAAGATGTTAAGAATTTACCTCCTATTGAAGAAATACATGGTCTGAATATACCGCCTGAAGAACTACATTGTCTTGATAACCCGACACAGGTAGTGAAGGTAAATTCTCTCTATAGATATGATAAAGTTGAAATACCCTCTACTAAATTTCATAGCCCATGCTTAGATGAATTTGATGACTTTATTGCTAGACAAGAAAGTTTTAATTCTTATGTTGGTAGAGAGTTAAAGAATAATGCTTTCGAGATAGGACGCGTAGGTGATAATCTGGCTAGAGTTAAAGATGAACTTCACCGCGTTAGCAAATATGCTTCTATGGTTGCTACTCAGCTGAGCAAGTACTCAAAGCTCAAAATGATTTGCTTGATGAATTGAATAATAAAAATGACTTTGCTGTTAGAGTGGCTACTAGAACTGGTAGAATGACTCAGGAACCTTTGTATCCTGAAGGCCGCCCTAAGAGAATCGAGCAAGATTCTCAGAGAAATAATCTAGATGTTCCTAGTTCTTCTAAGAAGAAGAAGAAAAATAAGAATGATAGGACTTTGCAAACTTCTAGTGAACCTATTGCAGACACACCTGAGAATCCCAATGATATTTCTATTTCTGATGCTGAAACGCACTTAGGTGATGAATATGAACCTAGTGATAATGTTAATGATAATGTTCATGTTGATGCTCAACCTAGCAAAGACAATGATGTAGAGATTGAACCTGCTGTTGATCTTGATAACTCACAATCAAAGAATCAACGTTATGATAAGAAAGATTTTGTTGCTAGGAAGCACGATAAAGAAAGAGAACCATGGGTTCAGAAACCCATGCCCTTTCCTCCTAAACCATCCAAGTCAAAGGATGATGAGGATTTTGAGCACTTTGCTGAAATTATTAGACCTATTTTCTTACGTATGCGCTTAACTGATATGCTTAAAGCAAATCCTTGTGCTAAATATATGAAGGATATCATCACAAATAAAAGAAAGATACCGGAAGCTGAAATTTCCACCATGCTTGCTAATTATACTTTTAAGGGTGGAATACCAAAGAAACTTGGAGATCCAGGTGTACCAACTATACCATGCTCTATTAAAAGAAATTATGTTAGAACTGCTTTATGTGATCTTGGAGCCGGTGTTAGTGTTATGCCTCTCTCTTTATATCGTAGACTTGAATTGAACAAGTTGACACCTACTGAAATATCTTTGTAAATGGCTGATAAATCAACTGCTATACCTGTCGGTATTTGTGAGGATGTGCCTGTTGTGGTTGCAAATGTCACTATTTTAACAGACTTTGTTATTCTTGATATCCCCGAGGACGATAGTATGTCTATTATCCTTGGTATACCTTTTCTTAATACTGCAGGGGCTGTTATTGATTGCAACAAAGGCAATGTCACTTTTCATGTTAATGGTAATGAGCATACGGTACACTTTCCGAGGAAACAATCTCAAGTTCATAGCATCAATTCTATTGAAAAAGTTCCAACTATCATTTTTGGAGGTTTTGAATTTCCTCTCTCTACTGTCAAGAAAAAGTATGATATTCTTATTGTTGGGGATTTTCATATCCCCGTTGAGGTAACTTAGTGTTATTCGAAATTTCTCCGGTTCTGTGTTATTCGGAATGAGTTTGTTAACAAGACTTGATCAACCTTGTTAGTGGATTCATTTTGATGATCACGAGATGGACGAAACTAGAAGGCACAACCTTCTGTGCCCTCCTTTTACTTTCTGTTATTTAGAATAAATAAAGAAAAAATAGTATTATCTGTCTTTTTTCTGATTTATCCGTGCAATAAAAAATAGTTCGAAAATAAAAGTGCTCCAAATGCCCTGCAAATTTAGTATGATTTTTTCTGGAATATTTGAGGATTTTAGGCACTGAAAACACTGCAGGAGGGCCAAGCACCAGGCCACGAGAGAGGAGGGCGCCCCCCCCCCTTAGGGCGCGCCCCCCTGTCTCGTGGGCCCCTGGTGACTCCCCTCCACTTATGCCAGCACCCACACACTTCATCTTCTACCCAAAAAATCACCATCCAGCTCAAGCCCGAGTTCTAGCTCGTTTTGCTGTGATTTTCGATCTCTTAGCTCAAAGCTCCATTCGCAAAACTGCTTTGGGAGATTGTTCCTTGGTATGTGACTCCTCCATTGGTCCAATTAGTTTTTGTTCTAGTGCTTTATTCATTGCAAATCCTTGCTGCCTTGGTGACCCTATTCTTGAGCTTGCATGTTAAATTTTTGAGGTCCAAAGCAATTCCAATGCATGATATAGGCTCTAGGCACTTTTAGGAGTAGTTGCTATCAATCTTGTTCAGTTTTATGCACTTTTATTTTGAAGTTACTAAAAATTCAGAATTTTTCAGAAAATGTTAAGGAGGTTCTTTAAAGGCTCTTCTAGCCAAACACTACAAGAAATATGTCAACTTATGACCTTCTGTCAGTGACCCTGGAAGAATTGGTCATAGATTTATGACCATTTGAGACCAATTGGTCAAAAGCTGTTCGAGGGGCTCCAAACCCTAAACCATTGCGACCATTTTGGTCAGAAAGGTCATAATTTCCTTACATGAAATGGTCATAAAGCTAACAGCGCTAGTCCGCTGCCTTATTTCTAGTTGTTAACGACCAATATAGATGGTCATAGCCTTGTAAGTTGTGGTGGGTTGCTATGACTAGGCGCCACCTCATCAGTTTTGCCTATGTGTCATGTCCATGTGGCAGTTTTTGCCCTAGGTTGTGAAGCAACCTATATTTCTGTCATTCCCAAAATTCCCAAAAAAATCTCATAAATTCTTTGGGTCATATCAAGCAACCTATATTTCTGTCATTCCCGAAATTCCCAAAAAAATCTCATAAATTCTTTGGGTCATATCTTCGTCAAATATGTAAAAACCTTCCTTGCCTAGTTCAAAAATAATTCAAAAATATTCATTTTCCTATTATGTTCAGAGTAACAGTTTGTGAAGGAAGTACCACTTTGGCATGTCCAAATAGTATCCATTTTCTACAGTGCTTTCCTATGCCCAAATAACCATCCTCCACCAAATGCCAGCTCAATCCATTCATTATTTTGAGCCGAGCTTCAACATTCGTATTTATGTCCAGTGTGGTGGTTTGCAAAGCAAGTACCACCTAGGCTCCTCCTTTTGAGCTGAAAATTTGTGAAAACGGTCTTCTTAGTAACTGATCATCCTCAGCCAAAACTCACGCCCATTAGCCATGTAAATATCCCGTACCGCTAATCAAACACTTGGCTGCTAATTCATGTTTGAGCATCGATTGGTCTCCTCGTGAGAATCTTATGTTGTAATTTTCTTCCTAGCACCAACCTGGGGAGTGCCCAACCCACTAGACATGCCTAGGCCGCCCAGAACACATGGCAACGCCACGGTCACACGGTGACCACGCGGCGGGCATGCGAGTTTACGCGCTCTAGAGTTGGGGCCCTCGGCCACCGCCCAAACCTCGACGTATCGCCACCAAACCATGTATTTATGATTAAATAGGTCCTTATGTAACTAGAAATGATTTTTGGAAAAAATAAATAGCAAACTATGAGGCAGCTGCAGTTCAAATTTGACCCGCTTCCATCTGAATCGGCAGAAATTTGTCATTTTCACGACAGGTGGACCAAAAAATTTTACACCAGACCATTTTGTCAATTGTGCATTAAATATGGCCTAGTATTTTATAAAAATGATTTGGTCCAATTTTGCAACAATTATTTGGTAGTTCCTTCACAAAAAAAACCTCCTTTCGGGCACTCGAAAAATGGAAAATGGTTTTTTCGTCCAACGAAAATGAAAACTTCCTCAGGCAACATTGTTTGCTATTCCAATATGCACCCTTGTGCACAATATGAGATCATTTTAACAAACTATGCCATGAATGTGGCCATAAGATTGAACATTTGGCTTGAAAGCCATGAATCTTCACACTTGATAGCTCATTTCTGAGAACACTTTTTAAAAATAATTACCGTATTACAAGTTTATTATTTTTCCTGGAAACTTGGCCACATATGATGACACAATGCAAAGGTTTCCCAATTTTTTGATTTTATTTGAATTTTTTATGCCCGTTTGAAAATGCGGTCAAAACGGCGGGCTTGACCGTTCCTAGCTAGTGGTTGAATCTTGGAATTTTTTTGGTGTTTCTATGATTAAATAGATACTTATGTACCTAGAAATGATTTTTGGAAAAAATAAAGAGCAAACTATGAGGCAGCTGCAGTTCAAATTTGACCCGCTTCCAACTGAATCGGCGGAAATTTGTCTTTTTCACCAGAGGTGGATCAAAACTTTTTTCACCCAACCATTTGGTCAATTGTGCATAAAATATGGCCTAGTATTTTAGAAAAATGATTTGGTCCAATTTTGCAACAATTATTTGGTAGTTCCTTCACAAAAAAAAACCTCCTTTCGGGCACTCGAAAAATGGAAAATGGTTTTTTCGTCCAACGAAAATGAAAACTTCCTTAGGCAACATTGTTTGCCATTCCAATATGCACCCTTGTGCACAATATGAGATCATTTGAACAAACTATGCCATGGATGTGGCCATAAGATTGATCATTTGGCTTGAAAGCCATTGATCTCCACACATGATAGCTCGTTTCTGAGAACACTTTTCTAAAATAATTGCCGTATTACAAGTTTGTTATTTTTCCTAGGAACTTGGCCACATATGATGACACAATGTGAAGGTTTCCCAATTTTTTGAATTTTTTTGAATTTTTTATGCCCGTTTCAAAATGCGGTCAAAACGGCGGGAATGACCGTTCCTAGCTAGTGGTTGAATCTTGGAATTTTGTTGGTGTTTCTCTGATTAAAAAGATACTTACGTACCTAGAAATGATTTTTGGAAAAAATAAAGAGCAAACTACGAGGCAGCTACAGTTCAAATTTGACCCGCTTCGAGCTGAATCGGCGGAAATTTGTCTTTTTCACCAGAGGTGGATCAAAACTTTTTTCACCCAACCATTTGGTCAATTGTGCATTAAATATGGCCTAGTATTTTATAAAAATGATTTGGTCCAATTTTGCAACAATTATTTGGTAGTTCCTTCACAAAAAAACCTCCTTTCGGGCACTCGAAAAATGGAAAATGGTTTTTTCGTCCAACGAAAATGAAAACTTCCTTAGGCAACATTGTTTTCCATTCCAATATGCACCCTTGTGCACAATATGAGATCATTTGAACAAACTATGCCATGGATGTGGCCATATGATTGATCATTTGGCTTGAAAGCCGTTGATCTCCACACATGATAGCTCGTTTCTGAGAACACTTTTCTAAAATAATTGCCGTATTGCAAGTTTGTTATTTTTCCTAGGAACTTGGCCACATATGATGACACAATGCGAAGGTTTCCCAATTTTTTGATTTTTTTTTGAATTTTTTATGCCCGTTTCAAAATGCGATCAAAACGGCGGGAATGACCGTTCCTAGCTAGTGGTTGAATCTTGGAAGTTTGTTGGTGTTTCTCTGATTAAAAAGATACTTATGTACCTAAAATGATTTTTGGAAAAAATAAAGAGCAAACTACGAGGCAGCTACAGTTCAAATTTGACCCGCTTCCAACTGAATCGGCGGAAATTTGTCTTTTTCACCAGAGGTGGATCAAAACTTTTTACACCCGACCATTTGGTCAATTGTGCATTAAATATGGCCTAATATTTTAAAAAATTGATTTGATCCAATTTGTCAACAAATATATTATAGGTCCTTCACAACAAAACTCATTTCAGGGATTCGAAAAATGGAAAATATCTTTTTTGCCAAAAAAACTCATGTCTCACGACACCTTTTTAAAGATATTTATCCATTTTCATGTTTGTTATTTTTTTTATGAAAACTTGTTCACGTTTTGGTGACACAATGAGAAGGTTTTCCATTTTCTTTTTGAATTTCTCAAGTCATAAAATAGCTGACATAATTTTAATGCATTATCTTTAGGCAACTATGACCTATTTAGATGGTCACGACATCATACTGCACTCTGATTGGTCCGTGGACCTCTCACGCGGATCGTGCATCATACGCCGTCCGATGCTCACGGATCCAACGGTCATTTTC
>LT934114.1:789471965-789485344 GCA_900231445.1 Triticum turgidum subsp. durum | reverse complement strand
CTGTCGCGACGCCGCACCTCCCACGATTCGATCCAATCCTCTCCCCCGATCCCACCTGCCGGCGGCGACCTCCTCTCAACCAGCCCCGCCGGCGGCCTCCAGATCCAACCCAGCTCAAGCCCAACTCCTACCCCGCGACCATGGCCATGGCAGGGGGAGCCCGAATCCCTAGCCCGTGGTGGCTAGGGTTTCGGTCGCCTCCAAGTTGATCCCGCGCTACTCCGGTGAATCCCGAGCCCTCAAGCGCCGATCCATCTCTAGGATGGCCTTGATCTGCTCGAGGACGACCGGTTCTTCGTCAATCTGCAAGGATGCGCGCCGGCAGCAGCGATCTCCTCTCCGGCGAGCCCTCCCATGGTGACCAGGATAGTCTCCCCCTCCCAAATCCATCACGGTCTCCCTAATCTCCCTCTGCTCCTCAAGGTCCGACCCATCTCCCCTCTCAGATTTCAGTTTTTTTCTTGATTTGGTACGGTGGTGGTTCGCCTCTATCCCCCCCTCTCTCATTCTCTGTGCTTGTAGCGGCTGTTCCCCCCAACCTCCAGTCCATGCGCGCGGTTGTTCGTCCACTCGAGCGAGCAGGATGCTGGAAGGGAAGGAGACGGTGGAGGACACCGACATCCCAACCAAGATGCAGCTGCAGGCCACGTCGGCAGCATCCAGGGCGCTCGACTGCTTTCGACGTCCTCGACTACTGGAGCATCATGACGCACATCAAGAAGGTGAGAAACTTGCCAATACCGCCCCCAAATCTATAGCCTCTGAATTTGCAAGTAACAAGCTAGAGACAGTCTTACAAGAGAAAGAACGATGTACTTGAACATAAACCAGCAGTTAGCTGCGCAAGTGTTGCCGAATGATTGGATCTGATTTGGACGGCTGCACTGCAGGAGTTCGACACGATCCATGGCCCGGGGTGGCAGTGCGTGGTGGGCTGCAGCTTCGGCTGCTACTTCACGCACAGCAAGGGGAGCTTCATATACTTCAAGTTCGAGTTGCTCAGGTTCCTCGTCTTGAAAGGAATGGCAGATGAGCAACCGCTACCGTGCTGATCTGGTCTGTAGGTTTAAGTGACAAGGTGAGCATACAACTTGTGATGCATTTTCCTGGTCTGTAGGTTTACGTGAGTTTTGATCTGATGGTGGCATTTTACATGCTGTTTTTGTTCTTCAGCGATAGTTAACGATCTAAATGGTTCGGCATTCAGCAATAGTTAACGATCTGATCAGTTTAAATAATGGCTATTGAAGATCCATTTATACTTCCACATGGTTTCAGAATCTGGATAGAATCACTATAGCAGTTATGTGATTCGTTCTGTAGCTTGCGTTTGGTACTTGGAAATAACAGAATAGAAATTTGGAATTTTTTTGACACGCCATGTAGTATACTGAAAACCGCCTTTCTTCTAGCGTGCTACACAAGCTAGTTAGGATGAGTACAACTACATTTTTATCTATCTAAAAAATGGTGCAAAGATTTACTAGTACTTGCCTTGGTGATATGACACGTCCATGGTGCGATTTAATTAGATTCAGACTTCGATAGGCCAGGGCGTGTGCTTGTATTAGCATGGAACAATTACTACTAATTAATGAAGGAAGCACACTTGTTCACATAAAGGAAGATATGTCTGTGTTAGTATTAGTGTTCTTGATCTTACCTGATAGACTTGTTTTTACTAATGTAAACAAATAAAATCAGATTGTTTGCATAAATCATTCTCACTTTTAGTTGAGTTCTAAGTACGTAGTGTCTTTAGTTCTTTGCTTATATAATAGTCAGAATTATACCTTGTGACTGAATGATGTGTTATTTAGTTAGCTAAGCAGTATCTTTAGTTTTCTGATGATTGCTCAACTCTCAATTCTGAATAAATAAGTAGCTGACCCTATTGGTTCTTTCTTTCTTCAGGGCTATGAGTTGATGGCCACGCTGCTGTTTTGCTCTGCTTGATAATTCTTTTACTATCCAGTCTGCTCTCTGCATAGTTTCCAGTTGTTTATAAAACGATAAAACAGTGGTGATGTGAGGTGCAACAATGGTTTGTAATTTTGGTTTCATCCTCAACCTCTCCAGCTAGCTTCTTCTTCACATCATATCATATTTGCGCCTGCTGCTGCATCATGGATTGGATGGTCACCTACTAGCTAAGTTGCTTAGCTTGTATTGCCGTCGAATTGGTCAATACTGTTTCACTTTGCTTGTTTCTTGTACTCGGTCTGTCAGTTACAGCATAAACAAAAAAATTGCTTAGCTCTCAACTATGAATACATAGCTAGCTAAACTTGTTCTTTCTTTCTTTCTTTCTTTAGAGCTGTGACTTATATGGGTCAACCTATTGTTTTGCTGTACTCAATGATACTATTGCTGCATGTATACTGATACATGTGGTGATTTTTTCCTGAACTTAAGTTGTGAATGTACCATTATTTTCCTGCTGCTACTTATCCCTGGCTCACCTGTTCTAGTTGGTTTCAATTGATATTTGTCTCATCCAGCACTCTGACTATAAATGTGTTGTTTTAATCCTAATGATGTTGTAGTATAAGGTGGAACACCATATTCCTGTTTTAATCCAAAAGGAATAAAGCAATCATGTTTGTTTGCTTGGTGCGTGTCGATCTCATAATGGCGGACAAAACATGACAAGTGAACACTTTGAGGCTCTGTTTCCTGTTTCCTGTTGTAGTTTCTTGATTTATTTTGCATATGCAGCACATCATCTTGAATACCATCTGTTTGTATATGCTTAGGGTATGCATGATGCCTATGCTCTGTATTAGATCAGTATGTTAATATTAGTAGGCATATATCCATGTATGAGCAGTGAGTGCAGTTGGCCATATTCTAGCTCATATGGAACTTCCTGTGATATGGTGCAGTCATGTTTTGTTTCATTGATTGCTTTTATTTTGTCCCTAACCATTTTTTTGTTCTATAACATGTAGATGCTGGCGTTCGTTCATGTTATGTCGCAAGCTCTAGGATGAAAAAGTGAGGAAGCATTTAGTTCTAGCTCATTGGAGCTAGTTATACTTTTATAGATATTTAGTTGAAACACTCAATTTAGTTGTGTTGTTGGTGGCTGTAAACCTGATGTGAAGTATGTTCGATTATAAACGTGGTGTGAACTATGTTTGATTGTAATTTACCAAATTTGGTTGTTTGATCGGTTTGAAGTATTACTTCTCTTTTCAATCTGTTCTGATTTAAATATTTGTTTTTATTTACTAGAAAATTGAAATCTGAAGAATCTGACCCTGACCATTGGGACCCACTCAATTAGGACCCATTTGACTATTGGATCCGTCTTAAAAAAAGTAATTATTGAGCCAAAAATGCCACGACCCAGAAAATAAAAAGGTTGAATTTCTTGCTAGGCCCATGTACCCAACCAAAAATTGACAGACAAAAAAACACAAATAGGCTGAATTGTTGGGCTCGGCCCATGTAGAAAATCGAATTGGACCGGGCTAAATCTTTTGCCACATCAGCTTGCCGCGCTGGATGCCTACGTGGCCTGGGGGAGGTTGCTAGTGACCAAAACGCCACAGTAGGAATATTTTGGTCGTAAACGTCTTTGACCATTCCAGAAGAAAGGTCGCTATAGTCAGTTTACGACGGCCAGCTTTTGACCTTCTGTTTTTGGTCACAAAAAGGTCATAAATGGAAATTTGTGACCTTTCAGTGACCAATAGTGGTGGTCATAAGTTGACATATTTCTTGTAGTGAAAGCTCTAAGGAAAAACAAGACAAAGAGAAGGAAAAACCCAAGTATAATCTTCCTCGCTTAGCGGAAGTACGGTCATGTGAATAGCCATGTGAGGATTTCTTAAAGGAAGCCGGAATTCATGAAGACTTTTATGCTTTAATCGAGACTGCAGGCCTCACCGGTTTCATGAACGACCGAATCGATCAGTATCTCTTACTTACCAATACTTTCGTGCAAAACTTTTATTATTATCCTAAGAAGTCACCGCCTACAGTATCATTTCATTTATATGACGAGTTCAAAAAAATGTCTTTACGTCATTTTTGCACGGTATGTAGGATACCTTATGAGGGAGAACTAGAGGAACCCCATCGTGAAGATGTGGCTGGCTTTGTTAATACTATTGCTGTAGAAGAGCCAAAGAAGGGTTCCGAAGCGAAAGTCTCTAGCATACACTTTCCTGTTTTACGCTACTTTGCCATATTTGCTAGTAGATGCTTAATTGGTCGTGGGAATAGTGGAAACTTGAGTGTTCCTGATATTATCATGCTTCAACATGCTTTGCTTGGAGACAATAGTTTTAATATGGGGGCCGTCGTTGCTAAACGGCTAGCCCTGAATCGTACAAAAGGCCCCATATTTGGAGGTATCTATGCCGCACGTCTTGCTAGACATTTTCAGATACCCATTAGGCACCATGAGGAAAAGGAGATAATATTGCCTCCTCACATTCTAGACTACAAGAGCATGGTAGCACATAAGTTTATTGTTGACAACGAAGATAGGATGCTCTTGTATAAACTTAGATTCAATAAGAAACACTTTGAGATTATTATTTTGCCTGCACCTCTATTGTTTGATTTTCTTGCAGAAAAATTTCTCGTTACACCGGAGGCGGTGAACAATCATCTAGCTCAAGCTTTTACTCCAGAACCTGAACCTGAACCGGAACCTGGACTGGACCCTTATCGCGCATCATCTGTCCAGTGGGATCCGGAGATGACCAGCCAGTATTATCCTGATTATACCTCTCCTTACACACGGAGAGAGTAGCGGCGGTCCTTGGTATTAAACCAACTTAGGCCAAAAGCCTAAGCTTGGGGAAGTACGTATTTCTCACCGACTTTACATTCATGTTCACACACTAGTCGTCGGTGCTCATACTCTTTCATTGTATTATCCATGTTAGTTTAAATCTCTTTTTCTAGTTTTCTTCTTGTGTGTTTGTTAAACCTTAAGAAAAACCAAAAAAATTAGTTAGTTTAATTTCCTTGCTTGTAGTAGAAATTAAAATGAAAACCCAAAAAGATTTCTCGTTCTTCTTTTACTTGTTGGGAGCTTTCCCATGTAAATAGTTTTATTTTATTTTCTTTCTTCTGGGGGTTGAAAAGACCATATTGAAAATGCTTAGTGGCTCTCATATGCATGATTGATTATTTATATTTAGATCCCTTGTTACTTGTCTTCTCTCTTGAGTTGAATGCTTGCAGATTCCAGCTTAGTCCAATGCACGTGCACTCTTATTATTATACACTTCGTTCGGTCGTGCAAGTGAAAGGCAATAATGATGATATATGATGGACTTATTGGGATGAGAAAAGCTGGTATGAACTCGACCTCTCTTGTTTTTGTAAATATGATGATTCATCGTTCCTGAGTCAACTATTATGAAGTAAACATATTTGCAATGACACTAAGAGATTATAGTTGCTTGTGCCATGCTTGATTAGCTATGAGTTATAATGGTTTACCTTGCGTGCCAACATGCTATTAGAATGATTATGATGTGATATGATGGGATGGTATCCTCCTTTGAATGAATTGAGTGACTCGACTTGGCACATGTTCACGCATGTAGCTGAATCAAATCAACATAGCCTTCACGATATTTATGTTCATGGTGTATTATATCCTACTCATGCTTGTATCCGTTGTGAATTAATTTTAATGCATGCTTACGACTGCTGTCGCTCTCTCAGTTGGTCGCTTCTCAGTCTTTTGCTAGCCTTCACCTGTACTAAGCGGGAATACTGCTTGTGCATCCAAACTCTTTAAACCCCAAAGTTGTTCCATATGAGTCCACTATACCTTCCTATATGCGGTATCTACCTGCCGTTCCAAGTAAATTTGTATGTGCCAAACTCCAAACCTTCAAATGAAATTCTGTTTTGTATGCTCGAGAAGCTCATGCTTCAACTAGGGCTGCCTATATATTCCATGCTAGGTGTGTTATTCTCAGAGGAGTGGACTCCGCTCCTCATTCACGAGAAAGGGCCGGTAACCGGGATGCCCAGTCCCATGATCCAAAAAGATCAAAGCAAAACAAAATAATTAAACAAAACTCCCCCGGGGCTGTTATATGTTGGAGGCACTCGTTGTTTCGAGCAAGTCATGGATTGATGCTTGTTGGTGGTTGGGGGAGTATAAACCTTTACCATTCTGTTTGGGGACTGCCTATAATGCATGTAGTATGGAAGATACAGCCATCTCATAGTTGTTGCGTTGACAACGAAAGTATGCCGCTCAAAATGTTATTCAATCTCTATTTTAAAATCGAGCTCTGGCACCTCTACAAATCCCTGCTTCCCTCTGCGAAGGGTCTATCTATTTACTTTCATGTTGAGTCATCATCCTTCTTATTAAAAGCACTCGCTGGAGAGCACACTGTCATTTGCATTCATTATTACTGGTTTATATTGGGTATGACTTGACTGGATCTCTTTTACCATGAATTACAATGTTTAGTCAGTCCTTGATCTTTAAAGGTGCTCTGCATTTATGTTTTGCGGTCTCAGAAAGGGCTAGCAAGATACCATTTTGTTATATCATGTTATAATTATTTTGAGAAAGTGTTGTCATCCGAGTTTTATTATTATGACTTGCTAGCTGATTATGCTATTGATATGAGTAATTGTGAGACCTATATGTTATTGTGAGTATGGTTAGTTCATAATATTTGCTGAATATGAATGCTGGCTTTTCATGTTTACAACAACAAGAGCAAACAGAGTTTGTAAAAGTTTTTTTTATAACTTTCAGTTTGTCAACTGAATTGCTTGAGGACAAGCAAAGATTTAAGCTTGGGGGAGTTGATACGTCTCCAACGTATCTACTTTTCCAAACACTTTTGCCCTTGTTTTGGACTCTAACTTGCATGATTTGAATGAAACTAACCCGGACTGACGTTGTTTTCAGCAGAACTGCCATGATGTTGTTTTATATGTAGAAAAGAAAAGTTCTCAGAATGTCCTGGAAATCCACGGAGGCACTTTTCAGAATAAATAAGAATTTTTGACGAAACAATCAAGGCCAGGGGGCCCACGGGCTGTCCACGAGACAGGGGGGCGCCCCCTCCCCCTAGGGGCGCGCCCTCCTATCTTGTGGGCCCCCCGGACCTCCTCCGACCTCAACTCCAACTCCATATATACCGTCTTGGGGAGAAAGTTTCATCGCGTTTCATGACACGGAGCCGCCGCCAAGCCCTAATCTCTCTCGGGAGGGCTGATTTGGAGTCCGTTCGGGGCTCCGGAGAGGGGGATTCGTCGCCGTCGTCTTCATCAACCATCCTCCATCACCAATTTCATGATGTTCACCGCCGTGCATGAGTAATTCCATCGTAGGCTTGCTGGACGGTGATGGGTTGGATGAGATTTACCATGTAATCAAGTTAGTTTTGTTAGGGATCCCTAGTATCCACAATGTTCTGAGATTGATGTTGCTATGACTTTGCTATGCTTAATGCTTATCACTAAGGCCGAGTGCCATGATTTCAGATTTGAACCTATTATATTTTCATGAATATATGTGTGTTCTTGATCCTATCTTGCAACTCTATAGTCACCTATTATGTGTTATGATCCGACAACCCCGAAGTGACAATAATCGGGATACTTCTCGGTGATGACCGTAGTTTGAGGAGTTCATGTATTCACCATGTGTTAATGCTTTGGTCCGGTTCTCTATTAAAAGGAGGCCTTAATATCCCTTAGTTTCCACTAGGACCCCGCTGCCACGGGAGGGTAGGACAAAAGATGTCATGCAAGTTCTTTTCCATAAGCACGTGTGACTATTTATGAAATACATGACTACATTACATTGATGAATTGGAGCTAGTTCTATATCACCCTATGTTATAACTATTGCATGAGGAATCGCATCCGGCATAATTATCCATCACTGATCCATTGCCTATGAGCTTTTCACATATTGTTCTTCGCTTATTTACTTTTCCGTTGCTACTATTACAACTACTACAAAAACCCAAAAACATAACGAATAATATCTCCCGACCCCGTGCCGCTCCCGCGAGCGGCCCGGGCGTAGCCCTAGACCCTCGCCGCCGCCACCCCTCACCTCGCCTCTCCCCTCCCCCGCCGCCGCCAGGGGCCGCCGCCGGGCGAAGCCCGTGCGTGCGTGCGGCGGTGGCGGCGGGTTTCTTCCCTCCCCGCGAAACATCCGGTCGGCGTGGGACGGCTGGCCTCGCGGTGGCGTGTCGGGCCGGCGGCGGCCTGGGGGTGGCTCCGAGGGGCGGCGCCGGTGCTCTGCTCCTCCGGGCGGTAACCTTGGCGCGCGGCTAGGCCGGGTGCGGGCCGGCGCGCGGATCTGGCGCGACTGCGGGCGGGCTCGAGATTGCCGAGTCGTGCTGCTGAGGTGGGGGACGCCGGGGCGGCGGCCTCGGTCCGGGCTCCCGGTGGCCTGGGCGTGGACGGCGTACGGGCGCGCGGCGGCTCCTGGCTCCGGATGTGCGCGTGGGGCGCGGATCGACAGCCGGGCACGGCGGCGGCAGGCGTATGTCGGGCGCGGGAACCAGCCGGGCATGGCGGGTGCGGCTCCGGAGCGCGAGGTGTGCTGCGGGCGGTGGACCTGCTCGTCTGCTCTGCTACTTCGCTTGCGGCTCCGATCTGGATCTGGCGTGAGCTGCTTCTTCGGTCTGGTGCTGCTCTTCGCGATGTGGTGTTGGTTGTTGCGGTGGTGGTGGCTGCGGTGGTGCTGTGGTGGTGGACGGCGGCTTTGGCCAGGGGGTGGTGCGGTTCTGGTCGCGGTGGATCGTGGGATCCCGTGGCCGAAGTGAGGTCGGCCTCGGCAGGGGTGGTGGTTTGTTGGTGGCGGTCGGTGGTGGCGGGCGGTCGGCACATCTCTGGGAGAAATCCTTGCTCCGGTCTCCACCGGAGCCGACGGCGGCGGCGCCCGCGGGTGCCGTGATCTTTCTTGGAAGCGTCGTCGTGGAGGTGCGCTCCTCCTCCCCACGGCTTTGGCTCCGGAGGGAAACCTCAGATCCTCTGGATCGGGCGATGGAGGCGTCTTCGCGTCTTTCTCCTCCTTGGGGGCATCGTCTCGGAGCAGGCAACGACTGGGAGACCGATGGATGGCGGCATCTTCGCCGTGTGGGTTGCGGCATCTTCGCCGCGTGGTTTGTGGCATCTTCGCCGCGTAGTTTGCCGAGGCGGCCTTTTCGGGGGCGCTGATTTCCGTTTGGCAACGAAGATGGCGTCGAGAGGAACTCTGGTCGCGGCTCGGGCTTCGGTAGTCGGATCTTCCCGGCGTGTCCGAGGTGCTCTTTGGGGCACGGTCGGCGCAAGTCCTGCATATTTCCCTTGTGATGATCGTCGTCAGAGTCAGAGCTGTCGGCTGTTCGCGCGTGTGGCCTTCTGTTGGCATGTGCCGTCATGGTTTCTGTGCAGCTCTTTGCGGGTTGGCTTCGACGATGAAGGTCTACGGTGAAGTCGGAGTCGCCCGTTCGGAGGTAGCCGGTGATGATGATGACGCTTGCGACTGCTCGGCGGATGTCTTTCCCTCTTTGTAGCTTTGTGATCCCATGTCGGTGGCCAGGTTGACCGGTGGTACCCATTTTATGTGGGTTGGATTGTATCGGTTTTAGCCCGGTTTTCCGTCAATTAACCGGGCAATTCTAACTCCTCCTTAATTAATGAAAATGGCAAGTCTTTTGCCTCGTTTCAAAAAAAAACATTTACCTTTTCTGTTGCTACCATACCACTCTTGCTACTAAATACTTTGCTGCAGATACTAAGTTATCCAGGTGTGGTTGAATTGACAACTCAACTGCTAATACTCAAGAATATTATTTGGCTCTCCTTGTGTCGAATCAATAAATTTGGGTTGTACTTCACCCTCGAAAGCTGTTGCGATCCCCTACACTTGTGGGTTATCAACAAGTAAGAACTTTTTCCTTTCAGAAAGAAGATAAGAACAAGAGGCTCACCACGGTGGTGCCGGCGACGAGATCGGCGCGGGCGATTGACGGTGGTGAAGACGGGGACAGGACGTGATAGACCGCTAGACCTAGACAAATATTGAGGAAAATGGAGCTTGGGGTCGAGTTTGGAGAGGAGAAAGCCTAAGTAGTGTGGCTCGGGCATTCCATCGAACACCTAGTGTGCATAGGAAGTGAGCTAGAGCACCACAAAGCTCTCCAATGGCCGGCCAGAAAAACAGAGTAGTGGAGTGCTCTGCTCGCGGGCGAGGGGTATATATAGGCAAGTCATTGGTCCCGGTTCGTGGCATGAACCGGGACTAAAGGGCAGCCTTTGATCCCGGTTCAGGCCACCAACCAGGACTAATGGTGGTGGGCCAGGAGTGAGGACCATTGGCCCCGGTTCTTCCCAACAACCGGGACCAAAGGGGCCAGACGAACCGGGACCAATGCCCCCACGAGGCCCGGCAGGACCCTGGCCTCACGAACCGGGACCAATGGGCCCATGGGTCCCGGTTCGTGGCTGAACCGGGACTAATGGGCTTATCTGGCCCGAACATATGCCCTGTTTTCTACTAGTGGCTTGGAGCGTCGTGGTTGGCCAAATTGTGGCCTTTGCAAGCTTTGCAATTGGGAGCAAGAATCGGGAGCCCACCTTTTCTTCAAGAGCCGCTACACGATCCGGCTATGGAAGTCTCTCATTGAGAAGCTAGGTCTCGCGCACATGGATACATCCGAGTCGCTCATGGACGATTCTGTCTACTAGTGGTGGGACAAGAGAACCGACAACCGCAACCCCAGCCGGCAAGCTGTGGCCTCCCTCGCCATGCTCGTGTCGTGGAGCATTTGGAATGAAGAAATGCATGGGTGTTCCGCCACAAGAGTGTGCCACCGACCATTCTACCCATCGTCATCGTCGACGAGGCCAAGCTTTGGATGGCCGCTGGCGCAAAGAAATTAGAAAATATTTTTCTAGGCGAGTAATTGTCATGCCGAATGCGTGGGTGTGTTGTAATTCTCTAAACTTTCTCTCCTTATTGAATAGATGAGGCAAATATTATGCCTCCGTTTCGGGAAAAAATGTCATCTTAAAAAAAATGAAATCTCTTATAATAAATAAGAAATGCCATGTAACATAGTTTGAAATTTTATAAACTACCATGTTGATTTTTCCTAGAGAAAATGCCATCTGATGAAAAAAAGAAAAAGGGGTAAGAATAGGATTCAAACCCAGGTGTACCAAATGGAGAGACGCGCTGATGGCCAGTGTGCCGGCTCTGTGTTTTGAAACTTAGTCCGTTGTCTTTTTTCTTATAGCGAACTGTTTTGGAAATCCAACGTGGTTTGGATCCGGCACCGGGATTTGTGAAAACGAATCCAACGGAAAATAGGGTGTTCGCTGGAACAGCCCCCGTGGCTGACATTTGCCCACTAAGATTTCCGATTTTTATATTCCTCTAATATAAAGCCAATACCAATTCAAGAAAAAAAGGGCTTTGAACTACAAGTTTGTTATTTATCTTTACAAAATTCTTGACAATTTACAGGGACACTTCTAAAGGACACATATCAGTGCATTCATTTGTTGGATGTATTTTGGAATTTATGAGGTTATGAATTATCCTCATGTTCACAATTAAATAATGATGCTATTAAATGATCATGTGCACACTAAAAATCCTAATTAATAATTGATAAACTAGGGTTGTGGCATAACCCATAGCTCAGGATACAATTTCCAGAAGCTTGTATCGTGTCCTTTCCGTCACCGACGATAATATTATTGTGAAGATGCCAAGCTCTCCACCATATGAATCGTCGTGAGTTGTTTTGTCCAAAAATGACGACTGCCCACTCACAACTAGATTTCTCAAGTTACTGTTCAAGAGGAAAAAGCCTACACTTGGTGCACCACTCCTCGGAGCGCCCTTGCCTTGGTACACCTTATGACCATATACGAAGAGAAACTTCATCTGAAAAATCAAGACCTCACATGCATAATCCAGGCATGCTTTTGAAATACCTAGGAGTGCTTGTCTAATTAACTAAATTAAATCAAATCCTAGTTTATTCTCTTTGGTCTGTAGTTGGTCTTTGCGCTAAAGACACAACGGGTCAACTAGTGACTATAATCCATGCCCATACATGTCGGTTATCAGACCGCGAGCATCTAGTTTCTGTGCCCTCTTTTGCTATCCCTTTGGCACAAGCGGTGTAAGGCCGCCGCCTTCATGTGCCATTGTCGGCTGTGCCACCTCTATGCCTGGATCTTGGGCGACAACATGGACGAGGTGTTGTCTAGGCGGCAGCGGCCAATTGTTGGACGACATCAGCCACAAGAGTCGCGGGAGCCTTCGGAGGTGTGGGATCCGGACTCCAAAATGATGTAGTCAGATGCGAGGGTCGAGGTGCCATCCATGCCGTCGGAGGCAGTGGACCAGGGAGAATCGGAAGATGTGAAAGGCAATGCGGGCAAGGAGAGCAGCGGGAAGGGGAAGTATCCTTGGCGCCAAACCATTTTTGTATAGAGCACGCTCCAAATTAACACCCGCAAACCCCGTGTCTCACGTGCTAGATTTGAAAGCGCACTTAAAAGTTTCTTTATAATAAAGCGGGATGAAAGCCTTTTTTTGGTAAAGCGCACTTAAAAGAAAATATGACAATCGAGGATAGGATGACTAGCGTGTTAGAGTACATTTTTTATTAAAATGAAATAAAAATCATAATGATGATTATTAATCCTTTTGCAAAAATAAATAAAATAAAAGCCTTTAGATCACTATGTCCTAATACACTGTTACATGTGCTCTGAGCTTGGGGCATGGTTTTTAATTTCAGTTTCAGAAAAATTTCAGCACCAACCGAAATCACTGAATTTCGGTTTTCGTTTCAGCCAGATGACCGAAATATTCACTTGAATTTAATCAAAAAAATTAAAAAGTTTAAAAAATATTGGAATTGTTGTGCTATACTGAAATTGCTGAAATATTTTGGCCGAAACGTAATATTTCAGTGTCTGCTGAAATTACTGAAATTCAGTGAATTTCACCGAAATCTCACTGAAAGTGAAAACCATGGCTTGGGGATAGCCCGAAAAGGAAAGAAAAGATTATTAAGCTCGACAATGGCAGTGGTCGACGGAGAAATTTCGCGGTTCCTTCCTTCCTGTGCGCCCGTGACTGGGAATCTTCCCGCAAGCTTCACAGCAAAAGCAAGAAACACTGCAGCAGCAGCATCACGGACAGGGCAAAGAGGGGAATGGAGGCGCGGAAGTGAGCTCCGTGAGCTTCGTTTCTATCCAGCTCCAGCGCAGCGCATTTGATTTGAGGAAGAAGCACCCCACCCGATCTACTCTAGCCGCCAGGTGAGCGCCGCCGCCGCCCCTCAACCTTGCCTTTCTTTTATCTACCGCATCTGCAAATCCGTAGTTGTTATTCCTCGCCGCCTCCCCTC
>LT934114.1:789459763-789471855 GCA_900231445.1 Triticum turgidum subsp. durum | reverse complement strand
GATTCCAACAAGAAATTTAATAGCAGATCTACTCTTTCTAACACAGAAAAAAAAAGAGTATAAAATCATAACCTCGCGGACTCCCCTGTTCTATCGTCTCTTCATAGTGGACGCTCCATTCTCGAATAGTATTGGATTACATCAACACTTGCTGGGGCACCCACCCAACTGTTTCAGTTATTTATGATTGATTTTAATCAGCAGCCAGGCAGTTTATAAAGCCTCAATGCTCGTGACTTATTTCTAATCAAAGTCAAACATCATTGTTAACAATTGCAGAGACTTTATAACTATACACTCTCACCTGCTGATAGATTCATGATGTTTCCCTAATTCGCTCATGCATGTATCCTTCGGAACTAGAAGATGACAATGGAGGCCTTCCTGATGTTGCGCATTTGAGGAAGAAGCAGCAGCATCACCCCGATTTACAGCTCGCACGCAGCGCAACCAGGTTTGAACCTTTGCTTTCTTTTACCGCATTTGCAAGTCCTACTTTGATTGATTTACTGCCATCCTTGCTCTCTCAGATTTTCACTTTAAGGCGACAGCAACTGCACTGCAGTTATCTGTACTTGCAAGGGTACCAAGAGATTTGAAGCCTTCAATTCCCATTTGTAGAAACCAGAAAATTATTACCATTTACCCTCTCCATTCACAAATACACAGTGTTTTTGATATTTCAATATGGACTACATACAGACTAAAATGAGTGAACAAACACACTAAAATGCGTCTATATACATTTGAATCAGAAAAAAAGTTAGAACATCTTATCATAGTAAACAGAGTGAGTAGCTTAAAGCTTCCCTTTTCTACAAAAATAAAAATAAAATTAGGAACAGATGTACATATTGTAACAGGGGAAAAAAGAGAGCAGATTTTTATTTTAGGTTGACAGTAACAGAAGTGCAGTTTTGCTCGTGGAAGAGGCTTAGTCAACGGGTCTGCAACATTCAGATCCGTATGTATCTTCCAAATTTCTATGTCTCCCACCTAGACTAGATCCCGGATGGAATTGAAGCGTCTCTTGATGTGCTTGGTTCTCTTGTGAAATCTGGATTCCTTTGCCAAGGCAATTGCACCAGTATTGTCACAAAAGATTTTCATTGGACCCGATGCACTAGGTATGACACCTAGATCGGATATGAACTCCTTCATCCAGACTCCTTCATTTGCTGCTTCTGAAGCAGCTATGTACGCCGTTTCACACGTAGATTCCGCCACGACGCTTTGTTTAGAACTGCACCAACTGACAGCTCCACCGTTCAATGTAAACACGTATCCGGTTTGCGATTTAGAATCGTCCGGATCAGTGTCAAAGCTTGTATCAACGTAACCATTTACAATGAGCTCTTTGTCACCTCCATAAACGAGAAACATATCATTAGTCCTTTTCAGGTATTTCAGGATGTTCTTGATCGCTGTCCGGTGATCCACTCCTGGATTACTTTGGTACCTCCCTGCTAGACTTATAGCAAGGCACACATCAGGTCTGGTACACAGCATTGCATACATGATAGAGCCTATGGCTGAAGCATAGGGAACATCTTTCATCTTCTCTCTATCTTCTGTACTGGTCGGGCATTGAGTCTTACTCAATTTCACACCTTGTAACACAGGCAAGAACCCTTTATTTGCTTGATCCATTTTGAACTTCTTCAAAACTTTGTCAAGGTATGTGCTTTGTGAAAGTCCAATTAAGCGTCTTGATCTATCTCTATAGATCTTGATGCCCAATATGTAAGCAGCTTCACCGAGGTCTTTCATTGAAAAACTCTTATTCAAGTATCCCTTTATGCTATCCAGAAATTCTATATCATTTTCAATCAGTAATATGTCATCCACATATAATATCAAAAATGCTACAGAGCTCCCACTCACTTTCTTGTAAATACAGGCTTCTCCAAAAGTCTGTACAAAACCAAATGCTTTGATCACTCTATCAAAGCGTTTATTCCAACTCCGAGAGGCTTGCACCAGTCCATAAATGGATCGCTGGAGCTTGCACACTTTGCTAGCTCCCTTTTGATCGATAAAACCTTCCGGTTGCATCATATACAACTCTTCTTCTAGAAATCCATTCAGGAATGCAGTTTTGACATCCATTTGCCAAATTTCATAATCATAAAATGCGGCAATTGCTAACATGATTCGGACAGACTTAAGCATCGCTACGGTGAGAAGGCCTCATCGTAGTCAATCCCTTGAACTTGTCGAAAACCTTTCGCGACAAGTCGAGCTTTGTAGACAGTAACATTACCGTCAGTGTCAGTCTTCTTCTTGAAGATTCATTTATTCTCAATTGCTTGCCGATCATTGGGCAAGTCAACCAAAGTCCACACTTTGTTCTCATACATGGATCCCATCTCAGATTTCATGGCCTCAAGCCATTTTACGGAATCTGGGCTCACCATCGCTTCTTCATAGTTCGTAGGTTCGTCATGGTCTAGTAACATAACTTCCAGAACAGGATTACCGTACCACTCTGGTGCGGATCTTACTCTGGTTGACCTACGAGGTTTAGTAACAACTTGATCTGAAGTTTCATGATCATCATCATTAACTTCCTCACTAATTGATGTAGGTGTCGCAGAAACCGGTTTCTGTGATGAACTACTTTCCAATAAGGGAGTAGGTACAGTTACCTCATCAAGTTCTACTTTCCTCCCACTCACTTCTTTCGAGAGAAACTCCTTCTCTAGAAAAACTCCGAATTTAGCATCAAAAGTCTTGCCTTGGGATTTGTGATAGAAGGTGTACTCAACAGTCTCCTTTGGGTATCCTATGAAGACACATTTCTCCAATTTGGGTTCGAGCTTATCAGGTTGAAGCTTTTTCACATAAGCATCGCAGCCCCAAACTTTAAAAAACGACAACTTTGGTTTCTTGCCAAACCATAGTTCATAAGGCGTCGTATCAACGGATTTTGATGGTGTCCTATTTAACGTGAATGCAGCCGTCTCTAAAGCATAACCCCAAAACGATAGCGGTAAATCAGTAAGAGACATCATAGATCGCACCATATCAAGTAAAGTACGATTACGACGTTCGGACACACCATTACGCTGTGGTGTTCTGGGTGGCGTGAGTTGTGAAACTATTCCGCATTGTTTCAAATGTAGACCAAACTCATAACTCAAATATTCTCCTCCACGATTAGATCATAGAAACTTTATTTTCTTGTTACGATGATTTTCAACTTCACTCTGAAATTCTTTGAACTTTTCAAAAGTTTCAGACTTATGTTTCATTAAGTAGATATACCCATATCTGCTTAAATCATCTGTGAAGGTGAGAAAATAACGATATCCGCCACGAGCCTCAACATTCATTGGACCACATACATCTATATGTATGATTTCCAACAAATCTGTTGCTCTCTCCATAGTGCCGGAGAACGGCGTTTTAGTCATCTTGCCCATGAGGCACGGTTCGCAAGTACCAAGTGATTCATAATCAAGTGGTTCCAAAAGTCCATCAGTATGGAGTTTCTTCATGCGCTTTACACCGATATGACCTAAACGGCAGTGCCACAAATAAGTTGACTATCATTATCAACTCTGCATCTTTTGGCTTCAACATTATGAATATGTGTATCACTACTATCGAGATTCAATAAAAATAGACCACTCTTCAAGGGTGCATGACCATAAAAGATATTACTCATATAAATAGAACAACCATTATTCTCTGATTTAAATGAATAACCGTCTCGCATCAAATAAGATCCAGATATAATGTTCATGCTCAACATTGGCACCAAATAACAATTATTTAGGTCTAATACTAATCCCGAAGGTAGATGTAAAGGTAGCGTGCCGACCGCGATCACATCGACTTTGGAACCATTTCCCATGCGCATCGTCACCTCGTCCTTAGCCAATCTCCGCTTAATCCGTAGCCCCTGTTTCGAGTTGCAAATATTAGCAACAGAACCAGTATCAAATACCCAGGTGCTACTGCGAGCATTAGTAAGGTACACATCAATAACATGTATATCACATATACCTTTGTTCACCTTGCCATCCTTCTTATCCGCCAAATACTTGGGGCAGTTCCGCTTCCAGTGACCAGTTTGCTTGCAGTAAAAGCACTCAGTTTTAGGCTTAGGTCCAGACTTGGGTTTCTTCTCCTGAGCAGCAACTTGCTTGCTGTTCTTCTTGAAGTTCCCCTTCTTCTTCCCTTTGCCCTTTTTCTTGAAACTAGTGGTCTTGTTGACCATCAACACTTGATGCTCCTTCTTTATTTCTACCTCCGCAGCCTTTAGCATTGCGAAGAGCTCGGGAATCGTCTTTTCCATCCCTTGCATGTTATAGTTCATCATGAAAGCTTTTGTAGCTTGGTGGCAGTGATTGGAGAATTCTGTCAATGACGCTATCATCCGTAAGATTAACTCCCAGTTGAATCAAGTGATTATTATACCCAGACATTTTGAGTATATGCTCACCGACAGAACTATTCTCTTCCATCTTGCAGCTGTAGAACTTATTGGAGACTTCATATCTCTCAATCCGGTCATTTGCTTGAAATATTAACTTCAACTCCTGGAACATCTCATATGCTCCATGACGTTCAAAACGTCGTTGATGTCCCGGTTCTAAGCTGTAAAGCATGGCACACTGAACTATCGAGTAGTCATCAGCTTTGCTCTGCCAGACGTTTATAACATCTGGTGTTGCTCCTGCAGCAGGTCTGGCACCCAGCGGTGCTTCCAGGACGTAATTCTTCTATGCAGCAATGAGGATAATCCTCAAGTTACGGACCCAGTCCGTGTAATTTCTACCATTATCTTTCAACTTTGCTTTCTCAAGGAACACATTAAAATTCAACGGAACAACAGCACGGGCCATCTATCTACAATCAACATAGACAAGCAAGACACTATCAGGTACTAAGTTCATGATAAATTTAAGTTTAATTAATCATATTACTTAAGAACTCCCACTTAGATAGACATCCCTCTAATCCTCTAAGTGATCACGTGATCCAAATCAACTAAACACTAGTAGAAAACAGGGCTTTGGTCCAGGGCAATATTCACATTAGTTCCGGTTCAGTCACGAACCGGGACCAATGCTCAGCATTGGTCCCGGTTCGTGCGGCTAAGGCATTAGTCCCGGTTCATCTGAGCCCTTTAGTCCCGGTTTAGGACACGAACCGGGACTAAAGGGTGCGATGCCCTTTAGTCCCGGTTCGTGCCTCAAACCGGGACTAAAGATTAGACCTTTAGTCCCGGTTTGACACACGAACCGGTACTAATGGGGTTGAGACCTTTAGTCCCGGTTCGTGCCATGAACCGGTACTAAAGGTCCCATTTTCAAACTCTACCCCCCCTGGATCGCCTTTTCAGTTTAAAAAAAATAAGAAAATGATGGAAATGCCAAAGAAATAAAAGAAAATAAGTTTCCCATGTGATATGTGGTCTAGTTGTTGGGAAAATTTGCAATGTGAATTTCGACTTTATTTGCAACATCTCTCTGGAATTTGTAAAATGGGCATAACTTTTGCATACTAACTCGGATGAAAAAAAAAATTATATGAAAAATCATCTACTTGAAAAGTTACATCCGAATTTAACCGGGGGAACCGCATTAAACATTTTCAAAATCCTCAAAAACCTAATAGAAAAAAAGTTACGGGGCTTTTAAGATCTAGAGTGGAAAAAATCAATTTAAAGCAATTAAAATTAAAAGAAATAGCATAAAACCTATAAAACATTAAAACATAACTGTTTTCATAAAAACCTAATTTTTAAATAATTATAAAATTCGCCAATTAATTACTACTAATAAACAAAGTCACAAAGAACAAGTACCAGAAAGAATCATCTGAAAAAATACTCCTACCTCAAATTATAGGCAATCTAGTGATTTGAGCAAATTCATGAAAATTCAAATTCAAACTTTCAAATATAGTCAAATTTGATATCTACAGAAACTTCATAAAATTTCTAATCTAATGCAAAAAGAACAAATTAAAATACAAAAAATCTTAATTGATATGAATTTTCTAAAACAGCAGAGCAGGTGTTGGCCGGGACTATTTGGCCAACTGTTGGCTGAAAAGTCCCTCTTCAGCCTACAGTAGGCCGAAAAGTCCCTCTTCGGCCAACAGTAGGCCGAAAAATCCCTCTTCGGCCAACAGGAGGCCGATGGGGCTGATACTTTTGATTTTTCTGAATTAGGGCGTATAGTTTCCGAATTTGCTACAAAAATCATCATAGTTTAAAAAAAATCCCGAATAGGATCCAGCCCCCTTGGAGGCCGAACGGGGTCGCGAGCCCCCATTCGTAGATTGCAATTTTCTTTTAACTATGTACAATATACTAGACGTTCTGTCGCAGCCCATCACATATGTGCATAGCTTGCTTGATTGATTTTTGCACGCGTGTAACTTTCAGAACGTGAAGCTCGGCCAAAATTCTCAATGGCTTGCCTCCGTGCTTTCCCTCTTTAGTTTGGACGAATAACCGCTGCACGGCCGCTGGGCCAGCTGCTTGCTGCTGCATAGAACGTCTCATGTTGTAGCGTGCGACTGCTACCGCCCGAGTGACGAGCCGAGCTGCCATGTTTTCATGTATATTTTGATTTCGTTTTGAATTTTGGCCACCTCTTGATTCCTTGTCACGCTCCGCCACCGAGAGCAGAGTGAGGAATTGCCCTCCACTCTATAGCTGCACCACCGAGACCAACTCACGCTATTGAAATATATGTGAAGACCATATCTAGAAACTAGCGTTGCACAACTATTCTCTCACTCACTATAAAGATAAACACGTGCCCAATTACATGGATTCTCAAGAACTCAATAAAAGCAATTTTCAAACGAATCGATAAGGCGCGGCATGCCCTACCATGTGCATGCATTGCATGACACATGCAGAAGTATAGCGGCTCGAACCCGCCGTACATGCAAGCATGGCTGAACGGGGTGGACGCGCCGGGGCTTCATAACTTAGATTTTGCCTTTTATGGGATGGTTTGCCCAGTATGAATTGAAAGGAGCATAGAGCCAAGTTGTTTTTAATTTTTTGTACGGCGCCAAGTTGGTCCGGGGCACGTGTGGGGACGACGCCGACGGGATGGGCTCGTCTTGCTCCTCCACCAGAGGGCCCTCCAACGGCTCGCTGGCCATGAACATGGGTGTTGGGTCCTGCGGCCTTGTCCGCCGGGTCTAGCCACCCATCTTTATCTTGTCCCTCGGAATAAGGACGTCCTGCGGCGAGATAGTACATGAGCTTGGGGGCCGGGGCAGTACACTTTGTAGCGTTTGTCGTTGGGACAAGTAGTGCGCTTCAGAGCGCCATGCCTTATCGAAGGCCTCGTCGGCCTGCACCAGTCCATATGCCGGCTGCGGCTGCGGCATGACAACCGTCCGGTTCACATGCAGTTGCGCGTCTCTCCACGCGGCGGGTGCTAAGACGAACACTGTTGGGTGATTGGCGTTGCTCTGGTTGGGTTCCCCTCGGATTCCATTGTCCCTGAGGTACAAGAGACAGCTTTCGCCGCCTGGCCACAGACAGGCGTGGAGCAAGCAATGCGTTAGTCTGCAAACTAATACTACTATAAGACCTTTTAGATCAGTAAAAATGGTCTTAGTACTCTACATTGTATGTTGATAAATACTACTTTAATTTGTCCGTTCCTACGTATAAGTCCTTTTAGAGATTCCAATATTGGCTAAATACGGATGTATATAGACTCATTTTAGAGTGTAGATTCACTCATTTTGCTCCGTATGTAATCCATACTGAAATATCTTTAAAAAATGGATGGAGTATTACTCTATTAGGGAAATACAGTATTTTTTTTCCTTCAAACCACTCCTATAAAATCTCATTTTTGCTAGTAGAATTATTAATGGTCCTCATTCTTGTGTCTGAAAAACGTATTTTTTTTTCCTTTTACTGACTTTTGTTGACCACCCATCACATGATTTCTGCTAACGGCTGACCAAATCATTTTTTGGGCTGGCTGGGGCACTCATTAATTTCTTGAGATCTAGTATTTTCTCGTTGTGGGCTAAGCTATGTAGTACAATAGTAAAAATTGCAGATTTTGTTGATGTGCAATTTTTTTGTGATTATGTTTTTTCATGCAAAACTGATAAAATGTTCAACAACATTTCTCATATAAGATATAATAATATTAATTTGGTGTTCTTTTGCTAATTATTTATTAATGGGCAAACTTAAAAAAAATGTTTGATTGAGAAAAAAAATCTAAAGCTACGTATTATTAACCAGATGTATGTAGAAAAAGGTTATATTGTTGAAACAGGGATGTGCGACTAAATCACATATTCTAACAACTCAAATGGTTCCAATGTAAGGATCCGAGTGGTATCTTTAGCAACTCGGAATCATACGTAGAAATAAATGAATTCTAAAATTTTGAACATACCTCGGTACTCTCCATTTCATGAAGCCTGTCCATTATATCTTGTGCACTTGGTCTCTTCTTTGGATTGAAATCTACACACTCTAAAGCTATCTCGTAGCATACTCGGATTTGCTTGCTTAGTGTGTCTCGTTGCGATCTCTCCAATCTATCACTCCAACTTTCAAGTACCTATAAAGTTCCAGCAGCGAGTTATGGTCTATCAAATGGATCAGTAACACTTGCACTTTCGGAAATGAAGCATCGAAACTAAGAGCGAAAATTCTCTCAAAAACAATCTATTGTGCTGATTCTGTAGTAGCCAAATTGTGCTTTCCACTACTAGGTGTTCTTCCAGAAATGATATTATGCAACATTTCAAAATAAATGTAATGACAATATGCAAAGTAAAAGTGTAACAACTATTTTAAGGTACATCCTTCTTGGCCAAAAAGGAAATTGATTTTTTTATAATTGTTGAAAAGTTCTATATTGTTCTTACTTGCTCAGTAGCTTGATAGCCCTTCTGCCTGGTCAGTATTTCTATGATAATAACACCAAGACTATACAAGTCAGCGCTGGGTGTGATTACACCCCCTTCGCGAAATTCTGGTGCCAAATACCCCCTGTTTGAAAATACAAAAAAATCTGACCAGTTAGTGAACAAGGAGAGTGCGATTCAAACCGTAGAGTAGAAAAAAGACTGAACTTGCAAGAGGAGTTTGCTAGCTTACATTGTTCCTAATATAGTTTTGGTAATATCCCGGCTCTGATTTTCATCAAAGCATCTGGAGAGTCCAAAATCAGTAATTTTTGGTGCCATGCTATCGTCGAGCAGTATATTGGCAGGTTTCAGATCCAAGTGAATGATATGATTCTCATGAAGGAACTGCAGCCCCTCACATATGCCTTTAATTATTTTATAGCATGTTCTCCACCCACGATATGCATCTAAAAGGGGAAATGGTTTATAAATTGAGACACTTGATGTCTAGATGTTATACAATACATTAGAAAATTTCTAGTATATGGAGCATATGGAGTGATAGAGAGAAAAGTTAGAGGCCGCATATCTTACCGGTGATATACTTATCAAGACTCCCTTTAGGTATATACTCAAAGCAAAGCAATCGTTGGTGGACATCTGCCATAACAAGTTTACCATTGTATGCTTCCATACTTCCTTGTCTGTCGGCACAATATCCCAGAAATCTAACTACATTTTTGTGCTTTACCCGCATCAGGCATTGAACCTCTCGGTGAAATTCTTTATCATCCATAAAAGCATTGGACAGCCTCTTCACGGCTACCGCCCAATCACCAATGGTTCCCTGCTTCCGTAGTATGTGTTAGCATAGTACCGGTTTGAGGTTTTGAATCAAGGGTGATTAAGATTGGAATGTATACCTTGTAAACCACAGCAAACCCACCTCTTCCAATCTCCCGATCACCAGAGAAATCGTTTGTGATGTATTCCAAAAGTGATAATGGTAGGGCCATGGGCTCCGTTGTTTCATCGACTAACATTTGCTCTAGGTCAACTCGCGCAGTATTAGCTTTGCGTTCCATTTGAAGTCAATGTGTAATTAACCCGGAAACAAGAGCATCACATTACGTATGTGGCTAATTTTAACATGGTCCCTCTTACATCCTATTTTCATGTGGGAGGTAAGAAGTTACTCAGACCCACAACTTAATGAATCTCTTTTCTCTCTCTTCGCAAACATGGTCTCTCTCTCCTCCCAACCTGACACGACATCACAAATCTCACCACATGCATGGTCCATCTCTACTCTCCCTCTCCTCCCAAAAAAATTAATTTGTGAATAGCTTTGGATATTGACTCCTCGGCATCATGCATCATAATTTATATTTGACTCACACAATTTATCAAACACCAATAATCACAGTGAATGATACTACGTTTATAGTGCATAGTATCATAAAGTAGTAACATAGGTGATCATATTTATTGCCATGCATGACACAAAGTAGCATAACATTTAATATGATACGGTATAATCTACCTATGTTACTCAAACCCTCTCTCTCTCTTTTTTAATTGTGTGCCACATAAGCATGTTTGCTAATCCTAAGTGCATGTTATTGGTTATATTACCCTCACTATGGCCAGCCTTACTACGCGCTCACAGGCTGAAGCAGCATAGTAAAGCCGGCTGCTCGACCCCACGAGGGTGCATAACGTGGCTATCATGCTCAAGGCGCTGAATGTGACTGCGAGCGAGATGTGTACAATTCACTGTGTATTATTGGTGTTTGATAAATTGTGTGAGTCAAATATAAATTATAGTGGGGATCCTCCCCCTGTGATCGTTCAAAAAATATAAATCATGGGAAACTAAGTTTTGAGGATGGGTTAGATGGTCACAAATTTAATTCCCAGAAAACTGGCAATTAATGGATGGTACAAGATGGAGAAATAAACTATGGGGAACGGGCTAGGGATGCCCCTGATGCCCTATTCGAGCATTAATTTCTCTGTCGATTCGGATGGGGAGACATCTGTTCGAATCACACATACCATGGTGTCCAGGCCCTATGATGATAACTTCATTCCGATAAAGGATGCCATTTGGCACCATTGGGTTCTTTGGTTATCAAATTTGCACGACTCCAGCGCTGAATACTGCCTATGGGACGGCCGCAGATTCGTGGGACGAGTACCTCCGGATGTCTGAAAGCACATGCCTCGAAAGCACATACCTTTGGTTATCAAATTTGCTATTTGTAGTGGTCAAGGTGTTTGGACTGGAATACTTGAGAGAAACATCGGACCCGGGTTCCACGAGTCAGACGGTGTTGATGTCTCCACGTAATTTCCTCGTTGGGCCATCGTCTTGGATTGTTCTGCTCTGAGCGGATCCGCCCCTTGCTGCTCCTTCTTCACCTCAGTTTTGATCCTAATGGACCTTTGTCCTAGGAGACTTAGTTGGCGCTTGCCTGGAAGTCCTGGGGTGGCCTCGACGACTCGCTACCCTTCGACCTCGGCGGCGGTACATCGGAGACCGCGCCTTTCGGTCTCGGTAACACATTGTCTTTTGGGTTCGCCAGCAGCACACCGGTGCCGCCGCACCAATTAACTCGGCTATCCGACGCCCTTCGTTCGTGCCATTGACACTTCTCGGCATGCTCCTACTTCGATTATCCTTTTGGACAAGGCTATGCTCCATGGTGACCCAGACGAGGCTTGCGTGGATGTCCTGGCGTGGCCTCGACGCCAAGCTGCCCTTCCACCTCAGCGACAGTACACCGGTGTCATGCCCTTCGGTCTTGGTGGCGCACTGTCTTTCGGCTTCGACGGCGGCACACCGGTGTAGCCGCACGAACTCGGCAATGACACGCCCTTCATTCGTGCCATAGGCCTTCTTGTGGTTCCTTGTCAATGGTAGAACGAGCTGCTTGTGCTATGTCCCCCTGTGAGCTATTGTTTTTGGTGTCTTTTTTTTCTCCCTAGGCCTTCTTGTGGTTCCTTGTCAATGGTAGAACGAGCTGCTTAGCGGAGCTCGCTCCTGAGGTGTTGGTTACCAGAGATTCTCACTTTGGTCTTTGTGCCAGTCTTCCCCTTCGTTTACTCTGTTTTTCTAGTGTTTGGCTCTCCCCGTGGGCGTCGTCCTCTGTAAATTTTCTTTGCACTTTGTGTGCGCCTTCATGTATTTGTACTGACTGCCAAGTCACTCTTCGAGTTGGAAT
>LT934114.1:789420581-789456385 GCA_900231445.1 Triticum turgidum subsp. durum | reverse complement strand
TTTTGTCCGCTTATATGAAAATACTCAGAAATAAAAAAAATGCTCACAACATAAAATAAATGCTCGGATATTTAAAAAAATGTTCTCGTTTTCCAAATTTTCTCACAACATAAAGTAAATGCTCGGATATTTTAAAAGATGTTCTCTTTTTTCCAAATTTATTCACAAGTTTCAAAAATATTCATGTTTCAAATTTGTTCACAAATTCCGAGAATCTGCAGCAAAAATTTAAAAATGTTTGCGAATTTCAAAAAATATAGTTGTTTTCAAAACTTGTACAGAAATTCAAGAAATATTCGTGTTTCAAATTTTATTCGAAAATTTCAAAAATATTAGTGGAATTTAAAAAAATCATTTTCAAAAAAATCACAAAAAATTGTTCATGTTCTTAAATTTGTCCACAAATTCAGAAAACATCGTGGAATTTTAGAAAATGTTCACTTTTTCAAGAAAATGTTCGTTATATTTGAAAATTCTAAATTTTCTTCTTGTTATTGAAAAATGTTGGAACCTTCCAACAATGTTTTGTTTTTTTAATGTATGGTCATGTCCAAAATGTTTGCAAATAATTCAAACTTCTGTACGGTGCAACAAGGAATGCTGCTACAGTGAATGTGCTGTTAGTGTTAATTCATAAATTATTTGCACTGGGATCGGTCATTAGCAGCCGCTGTCACCAGTGACTAGCAGTACTCGGCTATGACATGCAAGTCTCGAGTTCGCCAACATCGTTGACTTTTGCTATTTTTTCGCGCTACAAGAAATCGGAGATAAGAATTGAATCGATTTCAGGCACTTTCCTCGAGCTGAAATCGGAACAGGAAACTTGTAACTTCTAGCACATAAGGATGAGAGAGGAAACCTTTTATATTTTGTTCTGTGAGAAAATTTCCGATCTATTCATGTTCAATCATGATAGTACAATGGACATCAGAAATAATACAAATTACATTCAGATCCGTAGACCACCTAGCGACGACTACAAGCACTGAAGCGAGCCGAAGGCGCACCGCCATCGGTGCCCCTCTCTTGCCGGAGCCAGGCAAAACTTGTTGTAGTAGACGGTCGTGAAGTCATCGTGCTAAGGCCCCATGGGATCAGCGTAGCAAAACAACAACCGCCGCCGATGAAGAGTGGCGTAGATCGGAAGGATCCACCCTGAAAACATATGAATGCAGACGAACTATGACCAGAGCCGAGCAAATCCACCAAGGACAGATCCACCGGAGAAACATCTCTACACGCCCACCGGTGATGCTAGAGACACCATCGGGACAGGGGCTACGCGGGGAGAACTTTATTTCATCTTCAGGGAGCCGCCGCCGTCTCATCCCTAAGTAGGAAACAAATCCTAACAAAACACGAAGGAACAATTGAAAACAGATCCCTCCCGCCAGCAAGGGCCGAGATCCACCACGCCGTCATGGCCCTAAGGCCACCAGACCGTTCATACGTTTTGTGAGGGAGATTGTATCGAAGTGGGACTCCTAATATTATTGCATGAAGCATTTCCTTTAGCTGATTGGTTGACACAGAAAGAAGAACATGAAGTTGACATGTCCATTCTAATACAGGAAATATTTTCTGAAACAAAGAGCACGGCATTACTTGATACCAGGTAAACCACAAAGAGCAAATTGACTATCCAGTTTTGTGGAGACCATTTCCTTGTCGTATTTCCCAGCTCAAATGTATACTCACTCAAGAACTGACAATGCAAAAATAGAGCTCCTCATCTTGAAAATTATACTTTTAGCAGTACGGTACGAAACCGAATGAAACCGAGACAGAATAGGAATCTTGACCAGTTGATCCTTGTGTTTGTGAATACATACTACCAAAGCCGCCTAACATACCATCCTACTCGTAGCCATTTCCATCAAGTTGCTATTTACAACACCTACGTAGCAGAGCAGAGCAGAGCAGAGTCAGACACACACAACACCAGCGACAGAAGAACAAAACAGAACAGCAGCTTCTTGAAGTTGAGAGTTAGAGGATCCCCTGATCGTGCAAGCAGAACACTTCCCCTTTGGCTTTGGAAGATGGATGGCTCCTCATCTTGATCCTGTATCTGCTTCTTTATCCTCTCCCCACGGTCAGGCAGCATCAACAACAGTGTATGATTCTTGTCAGCAAACTGTATTACAGATAGGTTGACAAATACTAACGCACTGCTATTCGCAAAATTGCAGTAGGACGCCTGGTGGAGGCTCACACACCCTCGCGTGACGGCGCCGAGGATGCTCATCAAGACGCATGTAACGACGACCTCCACCTAACAACAGGCTTAGCGAAGGTAGTGTCTTGCTAATGTTGGTGCTAGTGGTTGGCTGACTGTTTGGTTTGCAGGGTTCAGCCAAGAGGATTCACAGGCGACCAACTAACTAGGCGGGCGACCATGCGCCCGACCGCGGCTGGGTCGTCCGGCGCCGGCGATCAACGGCGGGTCGGCGGTCGTTTCTGGGCGCTCGCCGAGGCCGACGACGAAGAAGCGGATGTGGATGGGGAGGCCGCGCTGGTGGAGTCGCCGCCGTCTCCCTCTCCTTCGGATCTCATCTGTGAATTTTTCCATTCGGGATACAGCGAAGAGGAGGTGGCTACTACGATCGATCAGGTTCTACCCCCGGATGATCCGGCACGTATAGGTCTTCACGTGGGCGAGAAGATCGAGATGATCCGGCGCGTTGTTCATCGGAAGACGGCGGCGTCGGCGATCCGGCCCTGGAAAGGACCCATTCCAAAGGTGAGTCTTCCAAATCTTACATTGTTTGATATGATTAGACCGGAATCTTGGATCACGGTGAAGAAGCGGAAGATGGCGAGGCGGCACGCCGGTCGGCAGTCGTCGGCGGCGCCGGTCTTGGCTGCGGCAGCGACCGAGATCTCGACCGCGAGGTCGATTCGTTTGAAACAGCTGGCAGCATTCAGTGCCGCTCTCTTACATCCATTGGAGGCTCCACTAACCTTTCCCTTTGTATGGGCACTGGCAGCATTAGAGCTTTCTCGTCCCTTACTATCGTAAGTATTTCATATTGTGATAAATTGTCAACCCTTGATGACCTCCTAATACAAGAATATCTACCTGCTATTGAGGAAATTTACGTCACAGATTGTGTCACATTACTGTCCCTGCCAGGTGAAAGGTTTGGGGGTTTTCCTTATCTGAAAGATCTGCGGATTCACAACTGCAGAAGTCTCAACTGGCAAAGGAGATTGGTGTTGCCATCGTCTCTGCAAAAGCTCAGCTTGCATTATTGTGGGGATATGTTTTCATCTGTTCCCAGCTGCCTTACAAATCTAACGTCCCTCGTCTCACTGACGATGAAGGGATGCCAGGGTATAAGATGCATTCCAGGCGACATTTGGCGCTGTAATCTTACATCACTTGAGTTGTTGGAGATTCGGGATTGTCCAGACCTAGTTTCAATCGGTGGAGCAAATGCAGTCGAGAAAATAAAGTCAGTGTGGATATGTGAGTGTCCAAATTTAAAGGGAGTATCAGGGATCATGAGAAGGTGCAGCAAAGGTACGTGTTGCCCGCCGAGCTTTTACGTACTCAGCATTTGTTCCAAATTTTTCATGATATACTGGGGAAAAAACCGTATGTATTATGCAGTAAAAATCCAACTTAAATCATGCTGGACTTGCTTGTTGATGACACCTTTCGTGTATTGTATGTCTTGTTCCTGCTTGTTAGTTCCAATTCAACATAAGTGACATTTTGAGAAAACTCGCTAGATGCTGCGTGGGTTTAGTCGAACACTATATTTTCTTCCCCAAATTTGTTTTACCGACCATGTATTGTTTTTCTTGAAGGATGAGTTGTACTAAATGCCAAGCGAGCTCGAACCCATGGCTGCATTGCTTGGAAGTTGGAAGACCCGGGGATGGCGAGACTTGGTGCAGCACTAGTTACTTGGAAGTCAGGAGACCTGAGGACAACGAGACGTCGTGTGTTACATCCCATCGTCTCTATTGATGACAAAATGAAACTGAAAAACACTCTCACTTATTGATGGCACAAAACTTTGATCTCTTAATATTTCCCGAAAGAAAAGTTTGATGTTTGCAGTAATTCCCTATGGATGGCATTTTTGGATAAACTTGCTAGCCTGTAGATGTATGAATGCTAATATGTTGTGTGTCTTAAGTTGAAACTCTCTTTTCGTTGCTAAATTTTCTCTACTAACCATGTTTGTTCTTCAAGGGATTGTATCCGGTAGCTGCATTACATGGAAGGTGGAAGACCTGAGGACAGCAAGACGCCATGCGTTCGTATCGCTCTCTCTATCCATTTATCTGTGCCCACTTCTCTCCTTCTGAAAAAGATCCATCAATAATTCCTCTGCAATCCATATTTCTGCTGCTAACTATCACTTTGCAGTTTGCACAATCGGAGTAAACTTGTTGCAACTTATGAAACGACAGCGAGTTCACTATGTGGGTCAACAGTACCACTGACGTGCCAAGTTTGGGGCACAAGAGATTAGACATGATTAAGTATTAGGAGTAGGATTTGGAATATATATTTTTGATAAAGGGTGCATTTTATAGGCTCAAAATGGAGCATCAAGAGGATACAAACATAATGAACACATATCTGGCCTCTGCTCTCAACCTTCCAACCTTCTGCTCAGGCGACTCGGGCTCCCCAACCCTAGCCGCCGCCGTGGCCTAGCCCATCCTCCTCCCCTCCTCCCGCCGCCGCCGGCTTGCGCCTAGAGGCCGGCGACGGTGGCGGGGGCTCTTCCTCCCTCCGCGTCTCATGGGTGGCGGGACCCCAACATGCGTGGAGGTGCGGCCGATCTAGAAGCGACGGTGTTGGCTTCGACGGCGGCGGCGGTCGGCCCTGCCTCGGGCCACAGGCGGCGGCTGCAGCGGCTGGCCTGGATCGGGCGACGGCGCGATGCGGTCTTCGGTGACATGTCATCTGGCTTTAGATCGGCGGCGGTGTCAAGGGCCTGGTGGTCTGCTTGGCGGCACCCATGGCAGATCTGTTCTGGCCGGTGTAGCCAGTGGTGGTGGTCATCTTCTTCGTCGGCGGTGGTCGGCCAGAAGCTTGGTGATCGGATCTCAAGATCCATCATCTAGTCCCGGCTGCGAGTTGGGGAGACATGGTTGCCGGTGAAAACCAAGCCGACGGCAGGCGATGGCGGCGTTCTACGCCGTTACCTTGATGAAGGCGTCGTCGTGTAACTATTGTCGACCCACTCGTACTGCTCTGGGGGAAACCCTAGGATCTGGTGTTCCAGATCGGACGATGGCGGCACTGCAGTGTCATTTCTCTCTTGGGAGCATCGTTTGTGGAGCAGCGCTGGAAGTCAGAGGCAGGAGGTGGAGCGGCTTCGTCTTGCATGGAGCTTCGGTGGAGATGTCAAGTCATGCCTGACCGACAGGTGCTACGCTTGGTCATGCCTGATCGGAAGGTGCTACGCACAACAGATCCTCCAAGGACTTCAAGCTGTGTCGGCTGGTGATACTTGGCAGCATGGCGCTGAGGTGTATCAGTGGCGACCGCGACGTGTTCAGCTGTTTGCGCGCAGGGAGGAGGTGTCGTGGGGCACCGTGGTGGCGTCGACGATAGCTAGACCGAGCAAGGTTGATGCATCAGTACAGTTCTGAAGATGGAGCAGTGGCAGTTGGCGGCGGCGGCCTCTGAGAGCACGCCGGACCAGTGTGTGCCCCAGACCCGGCAAGTGGCTAGGTTGGGGTCTCAGGTCTTAGATGTTAGGCTTGGCTGCGATGTCTGTTTGGTATTAGGCCCAAGCTATCTGCGCCCCTTCATCAACTGGATAGGTGTAGCGACAGTTTGTTGCTTAGATGGTGATTTTAATCTTACTGTTGTATTGATTTTGTAAGGTCTTATGAGAATAATTAACAAAGTGGTCGTATGCATCGCCCAGATGCAAGAGGCCGGGGGTCATCCTCCATTTCTCAAAAAAAACATCTGGCCTCTGCATAACTAGGATGCACACAGCTAACACCGACACACACATAAAACACGCCAACAAATAGCAAAATCATATAAGATCAAAGTTATGCATGACAAGAAGAAAATAAAGGAAAAAAATAAAGCGGTGAGATCCACGATCAATAAACTACAACAATGACCATATCTGCACCAACCATCTCATGACACCCATGAACGAGGAGATTGTTCAACAGCAACGCCTTCTGGAAGGGAGCGGTGCTCAAGCGCCGCCATCACCGGATCCAACCACCTAAGGCCAGAATCTAGGTTTTCACCCTGAAGAACAAGTCTAAGTATATTCGAGCAATGCCTTCAACAAGGTAACGACGTAAAAAAATCGTCATTGCCAGGGTATAACCAACTCGGGTCAAACATAGGCTTTCACCCCAGAGCTCAAGACCGGGTGCCCAAGTAGCACCACCATCAATGTCGGCCATGTGTTGTCGCCGCCACTATTTCTCGATCCCAGTAGCTACATGCGATGTGATGTGTAATCGCTACTGCTACACAACCTCCCCTTTTGTATCAAGTCGTCGTCCATAGTTTGTCTTTCATCGCCAAAGCCACCCACTGGGTCTAAAGAGAGAAACCCTCACAAGAACTTTCCGATGGCCCCTGCAATTCATAGCAAGGTCACCGATGCGGTACACAAACCCAAGAACCGAGAGAAAAGCTAATCTCCCATGAACGGGAGGTACCGTGCATGCATGCGCCATTGATTTTGCTTGGAGATCTCATGCCATGCATTTATGGTGCTCAGTTAGTTAGATCTTTCTCTCATCAGATGCAAGCACACTGTTCCACCTATGCTCCACCATTCCATGCTTTATCATTTTATTTCCAAGTTAAAATCTATTTTATCATCTGAACCAAAAGTACATTTTAAGATCCGTTTTCATATTTGTGTTTTTTACAACGAGATCTTTGAAACGAGACCACATTTGAATATATTTCAAAAAATTAACATTCTGAAACATACTATAAAAGTACGTATAACTATGCTATGTTTTGTTAAACACTAGATAAGTTCAAAGTTTTGTTGCAATAAAATATATTAATATTTACAAACTTTTAGATTACTAAGAATCAGTTTGATAGATTGCCACACAATGTAAAATTATGAAATGCAACCGAACATGGGGAGCCATAGTGAAACAATAAGATTATTTTTTTGCGCACAATGAAACCTTTTTAGTATTTTCACATGAAATTAATAAAATTGTATGGAACAAGATTGAAGCATGGTGCTTTAGTTATCAAAAATAATTTCAAAAAATATATTCAATATTGGTCTTGTTTTAAAGACCTTGTCAGAAAAAAAACACAATTGTGCAAACAGAATCTAAATCAAACTTTTATTTCAACATGCATTAGGTATCTGTTTATTTGAATGAAACTTAATAAGTATAGAATAGCATGTGAATGTATATTAGATGAGAGAAAACATTATAGAAGCGGTCCCACATAAATAAAAAATGTGAGAATGCATGCACGGGAGATCCCTTGCATGGTAGAAAATCCACTCTCCAAGAACCGACGCTTCCTTCCCATGTGCAACCATGGTGAACGCCGTCAACACGGCAGCCTGCCGCCACCCACCCCGAGGGATTTGCTGAACGAACACAGGCATGAATTCCAGGACGTGGATGTGTACTAGACCGGAACAACCAGCAACAGCAACAGCTAGCTCCACGTCCAGCCACCGCGGTCCATGCGCACTCCACCAGCACGGATCTGGAGCGCAGGAACCATGCGCCGCACCAGTAGACTGCACAAGCCGAGGATCGCCGCCGCCATCCTCTGCCGTGCAGGCCAGCGCAACTCCCAGCAGACCTGAAGAACAGCCGCCACACATGCTCGCTGCGCCGCGCCCAAGAACCCATGACCCCGCCGACGATGAAGTGGACAGCCAGAGCCGTCCATGTCAGATCTGATCACCAACGCGGTTGTGCCGCCACCGCTGTCCACGAGAAGCTCACCGCCGTGCCTGTGAGCCACCCATGCCGCGAGCAAGGTCCCCGCCGCCGTCCGACGGCGGCGAAGAGGTGGAACGAGAGATCTATGACGGTGGCGGCTAGGGTTTGGGGTGCCTCCCGAGTCGCCCACACGGGAGGGACGCGGGAGCCGTATCCAACCGACCAGAACCAGATTATGTCTGCATCACCGGTAGGATTTGGAATATGGTAGGGTTTTTGCCCCGAAGAAGGTTTCCCCACCATATCCAAGTCTGTTTAGACTCCAAGTGCCCACCTACCAGTGTTGTTGTGCGTCTCTAAGACATTTTGTGTGTTTTGGTGCATTTTAACTATTGGAATTCCGTCCGCGGATCGATCACATCAAATTACGATGAACATGCGCACACAAAGACTAGCCAAAGGACATGTGTCGCGCCCCTCTTTTCTCTCTTTATTTCTTTGCTTACGGTGTTACAAATCTCGTGACTTGCAGCAAATATATATGCAGCAACCTAAGACACCGGACCAGGCGAAACAAACCGAGTCCAACACCAATCCTAAACCTACGCGGACTCAAAGACACACTCGTACTTGTTCTTGAAACCAAGCTGGGCTAACACGCTGAACTACCATCGTATACTACTAGGGCACGCAGCTAATTACTTACTTCTAGTCGGACTCATCTATCACCACGACATGCAAAGCCATGAACTACACCACTTTGCAAACATAAGCTCAAGATTACTCTAACGTTAACTCTGGAATATGTTTACGTGTCATGCATGAGCACAACACCTGCATCTGCATTGTTGAAATATATTGTCCGCCTCCCTCCATCAGTTCGGACTTTTGGAGCAACTGGTTGGAGCATGAATTCAATATGGTATCCGAGCCAAGAGGTCTTGAGTTCAAGACCCTGCCAACACAGTATTAAATATAACGATTCTGCGGCCTACATCGATCCCACGTCTAAGGACTAAAATAGCCTAAACGTGAGGAGGGGGTGTTGAAATATATTGCACTAAAGTTTGCCAAGAGCCACTCTCGGCAAACAAGTCATCGTGACGTTAGTAGCCGCCATACGTGCCATGTGGCCAGACTTTGCCGTGCGGCAACTAATCGGCTCTCAGCAGATTGTGCCTTTGCTGAGTGTTACCTTTTTCCCGTGGTCTACCCTCGGCAATATCATGTGTTTGCCAAGTTGTGCCTTTTGATGAGAGCTACTCTCGGCGTCTATTACTTTGCCTAGAATCTGCTAAACAAGCATTTGATTGATTCCCCTACTCAAGATTGTTCAAGCTTTGGGGTCGACTGGGAAACAACTGCGATGATTCTCGTTTTTGTTGTCATCGCACGCAACATAAGATGGCACCGCATTTGATTCATTCCTTTCCGGAAAGATATATATAGTTTAAGAGATGCAACAAGGAGCAGCTAGCACTATAAACTTAAGATATGATGATATATATGGCACCTCACCTTGGTGTTTTCGCCAAGAACAAAGCTGTGAGGCCGGCCGGTGACCATGGTTGCTACTTCCGCCCAGAACACACACTTTCCGTCCTGAACCCATCCAAGATTTTTCTCCTCCTCCTGCTGCTGCTGCTGCTGCGCTTTTGACAGCAAGTCGCTCACCGGCGGCAAATCCAGGTGAGCTTGAACCATGCTTTCTTCTAAGTGCGGATTTCGTTTCTTCTTCTGCGTTCCAGCCCCATGCCCCTTTGTTTTTCTGTGTGCCGTTAGAAATTGAGCCCAGCAATTCGCAAAAAAAAAAGAGAACCCATCAATATCTATTTTAGCTTTGAGCAAAATGGTTTTTGAAGAACAAAAATATCATTATGAAGGTGTGAACATGCATATACGATAACAGAGCAGTACATAATTTGGTCTTTTCATGTAGTGCTTCAAAAGTCTCATAAATTCAAAAAAATACTCACTCCGTCCCAAAATTCTTGTCTTAGATTTGTCTAAATATGGATGTATCAAGTCACGTTTTAGTATAAGATATATCCGTATCTAGACAAATATAAGACAAGAATTTTGGGACGGAGGGAGTAAAATAAAATGAGGGACATCATGTACTGCTCTGTCATAGCAAGCATTGTGCATATACGATATCTAATTGAAGTGCAGTACGTTTGTTAATAATTACATATTGAAACTTAATAATTTTATTTTCACTGTAAAATCATTCATGATGTGTCTCTAACTTGCTGTCTTGCCCATGTATCTGTTGTGAGACTAGTTTCATGGAAACAAAATTGTGGAAATGTAGATCTGCATTAAATAATCACTACAATAGCCCACTTGTTATATATTCGGACTGCAAAAATTACTTCCATCATGCTAATTTTGTCCACTGTTTGCTCCCAGGACGAAATAGATGTACAGACTCCAACTTCAGTAACCATGAGCTTATCTGCTTTTGGGATCATTAGTGCCATCAACGAATGTGTCAATTTGTTCCAGTCAGCAAAATCTGCGATTTCATCTCTGCGCTCCCGATGGAGTGGCTCACAGGAGCAAAGTCTCCAGGATCATGTATTGCAATTACAGAGTGACCTACAACGTCTCTGTGACACCCTTCCTGCAATGTACGACCTCATTAATGGAGCAGAGTGGAGAAGCCACAAACGTTGTGTGGCCATGCTCCTTCCTAGCCTCAAGGATGTCGTGTGTGAGGCTGAAGACCTTATTGATGAGTTCAGATGGTACGAGATGAAGGTGCAAGCGGAGGGCAATGCAACCCGATCTCCTTTCATCGACTTCCTTGATAAGGTCATTCATGGCAACTTCAACAAACTGAATGATGTCCAATTAAGATTGGTTCATCTTTCGAGTCAGCTAGAGAAGATGGGGCTTCCTGGAGTTACACAACACTTTGACAAACTGATCAGACCGGAGACCACCTCTTTGCCAAGTGAAACAAAAATATTTGGACGTGACAAGGAGCTGGAGCATGTATTGGGATTTCTCAATGTATCTACAAATTCAAAACGCAAGAGAGCAACTAGTTCAACCATTGCATCAACAAGTGCATCAACAAGCAACCAAGTTAGTGATGAATCGATAATATTGAATCTTCCTGTTTTGCCAATAGTTGGAATTGGTGGTGTTGGAAAGACTACTCTGGCCCAACTAATTTGCAGCCATCAAGGAGTGAAGTCTCACTTTGAGATGATCATTTGGATTTTCGTCTCAGATGACTTTGATGTGAAGAGGTTAACTAAAGAGGTCATAGAATCATGTCTTGGAAATCTGGCAACAACTGATAATTTGAATTCTCTTCAGCGTGCTCTATTTGAGCGTGTGAAAAATAAAAGATTATTGATAGTCCTTGATGACATGTGGGGTGATGCATTAAAGGAAAATGGGCAGTGTTGGAAGAGATTTTGTGCACCTTTTAGAAGTATCCAAGAGGGAAGTGCGATGTTGGTTACCACTAGATGTCCAAATGTCGCCGAGGGGGTGCGGACAATGGAGCCCATTATATTAGAAGGTCTAGACGACGGCGTCTTCTGGAATTTCTTTAAGTCATGTGCGTTTGGATCCGATGGTGGTAACAATGATCCTGAGTTAGAGTGCATTGGTAGAAGAATACTTCCTAAGTTGAAGGGTTCTCCTTTGGGCGCCAAAACACTGGGGCGCATGTTAAGCACGGACCTTCAAGCATCACATTGGAATTATATACTTGAAAGTGAACTGTGGGAGTTGAAACAAAAGGAGACTGACATTTTGCCCGCCCTTCGATTGAGCTGCATGTATTTACCATTCTATTTGAAGCAGTGCTTCGCATTTTGTGCTGTGTACCCCAAAGATTACATCTTTCAAAAGGAACGCTTAGCTGAAATCTGGGTAGCAGAAGGCTTTGTGGAACCTCAAGGTCGTGTTAAAATTCAAGATATTGGCTGCCAGTATTTTGAAGATCTTCTAGCACGGTCCTTCTTTCAAAAGGCTGGCAGTGGTGGATACGTAATCCATGACTTGCTGCATGACATGGCACAAAAAGTTTCAGAGCACGACTGCATAATCTTAAGAAACAAGAGTGACTTTGATAAAGTTCCCCAAAATGTCCGTCATCTCTACATACGCCCTAACGGTGACTTTGACAATGCCAGCCTATTGAGACTATGCAGGTACACGAAGCTACGTACCCTAATTTGCAAGAAGAATTTAAGGAAGAATAACGGGCTTTTAATGGACGAATGGTGCACTAAACTTCTGCGTATGCGTGTGATTTCTGTTGCCTTTGCAGTTGAGTTATCGGATAGTATTGGCAACTGGAAGCATCTTCGTTACCTTGAAATCTCTGAAGATTCTCCTTTGAAGATGGTTCCTTCAGCTTTTTGTTTGCTATATAATTTACAGTTTTTATATGCCAGGAAATGCAAACTAGAAAGCATGCCCAGTGACTTTGGTAACTTGATCAAGTTGCTGAAATTTGAGTCAAACGGATTAACATATTGTGCCAGGGGCCACATGCATTTGAATTCAAAAGATGGGCAGGAACAAGGATTTAGGTTAATAAAGAATTTGAACCAATTCCGGGGAAACTTGGTGATATCTAATGTTGGAATGCTAAGTAAGGATCATGCGGCTGAAGTTGAACTGAAAAATAAGAAATATCTTGACAACTTGAAGTTGAATATGTGGGATATGCAGGCTACACAGGATGCTTTAGGTTTCCATAAGTTTAACAGCCACGACAAGGAGATAAAAGAGGTGCTTGAAGTTTTGGAGCCTCCTATCAAACTCAAGTCTCTGTCCCTCGATAATTATGACGGTGTATCACTCCCAAGCTGGTTTCAACCACAAAACTTGCCAGCCTTAAAATCACTTACTTTTGCTGTTTGTGTTCGACTCGAGAGCATATCATCTCCCTTGATCTCACATAGTGTTAACTTAAATGAGACACATGCAGCTGGTATTTTCATGTCTTTGACAAACGTAACCATTGATGGGTGCGGAAGTATATCAAGCCTCGAACATTTTCTGCATCCAGATTGTGTGCCGGCCATCAAGACAATAAGAATTGAAGATTGCAAGATGTTAGCATCAGTAGCAACTGAAAAGTTTGGGGATTTTCATTTTCTTGAAGAACTGGACATGCTCCGTTGTCCAAAAATCTGCCTCCAAAGATTGGTTTCGTCTTCCCTTAAGAAGCTCAATTTGCGTGGTTCTGGTCTCTTTTGCAGTATTGAATGCTGCGCCCTCACGTACTTTTATTTAGAATGTGAGTTTGTCACATCTATCCAACTGCAAATGTGGAGTCTTCCAGCTCTACAGATATTCCATATCGAGTGCAAATCCCTTGCATCTATTGGAGGCTCCACAAACCTTTCCATTTCGGCAGGGGCTGGCAGCATTGGAACATTCTCATCCCTAGTTGTCGTATCAATTCAGAGTTGTCACAACTTGTCAACCCTTGATAACTTCCTAACACAAAAATATTTACCTGCGATTGTGAAAATTGAGATATTGTGTTGTATGGAGTTATTGTCCCTGCCAGGTGAAAATTTTGGTAGTTTTCCTCATTTGAAACATCTAGTAGTTAATAAGTGCCCAAGACTCACCTGGCAAAGGGGGTTGGTCTTGCCATCATCTCTCCAAAGGCTCGTCTTAACGAGCTGTGGGGATGTATCTCCACATGTTCCTAGCTGCCTCGATAACCTCACATCCCTTGTCTCGCTGAGCATTGGTGGCCTGAGCATAACATCTATTCCAGGTGACATTTGGCACAATAATCTTGCATCACTTAAGGAATTGGTGATTGAGGACTGTCCATACCTACTTTCATTTGGTGGAGCTAAGGCAGTTGCAAAAATAAAGAAGGTGTTGATACGCAATTGTCCAAAATTGAAAGGAGTGGAGAAGATCTGGTGTAGAGGTCGCCTAAGGTATTTGTGCTAACACTTGTTTCATGTCCAACTTTTACTTCGCCTTGGTTTGAAATTCCTTCTATACTAGAAATATCCAATGCATTATATACGTAGTAAAATCCAATTTAAGGCAAATTTTAGCATGCTCCCTCTTACCTCCCCTTTTCAGATGAGAGGTAAGAGTACATAATAGATCTCAGCCATTGATTTGATTAAGTACTGGTCTGATTAACTCTTACCTTCTTATCTTCCATGTGAAATGAGGGGGTAAGAGGGAGCATGTTAAAATTACTCCCAATTTAAATCATTATCATTAAGGTACGTTGGACTTGTTGATGACACTTACATATACTCTGACTTATTTTTTCGACATAAGGCATTTTTATTGACTCAAGATGTAGCATCAAGTGGATACAAATCATGATGAGCAACACCCGGCCTATGCATTGCTGAGACCTGAGATGCACACAACCAATATCAGCGGTCTGACAAAATAAAACTGAAAAACACTCTTGACTTATTGATGGCACAAAACTTTGATCTGTTCATATTTCCCGAAAGAAAAGTTTGATGTTCGCAGTAATTCCCTACAGATGACATTTTTTTTAAAAAAAAACTTGCTAACGTGTATACGTATGGATGCTGCCATGTTGTGTGTGTTAAGTTGAAATTCCCCTTCTGTTGGCAAATCTGCTTTACTGACCATGTTTTGTTCTTCAAGGGACTATATCCGGTAGCTGCATTACTTGGAAGTTGGAAGACCCGAGGACAGCAAGGCATCATGCATTCGTCTCGCTGTCTCTATCTATTTATCTAGACCTCTATGTTTTGAAGAATATTCATCAATAATTTCACCTGGAATCCATATGTCTGCTGCTAACTATCAGTTTGCAATTTGCACAATCTGAGTAAACTTGTTGTAACTTATGAAACGACAGAGGGTTCATTACGTGGGTCAGCAGTACCACTGGCGTGCCATGTCTGGGGGGGCACAAGAGATTAACAATTAGGAGGAGGATTTCCGCGAAAGGTTTCCCCACCATATCCAAGTCTGTTAGGAGTCCACCTAGCAGCAGTCACTTTGAATCTCTAAGACATGTTGTACCTGTGTCCATTTTGTATGCTTTGTTGCATCTTAACTCTGGAATATGTTCAAGTGCCATGCATGAGCACAACACCTGCATCTGCATGTTCATGATCGTCCACCTACTTCTGCATTTTCTGTACTTACCTCTGTGATTTCTGCTTTTGCTCTCTTCATTTGCTGGTTTCTCCTTTCTCTCTGGTTCTTGGCTTGTAAAAATACCTGCACTGCTGTCTCGACGCTTTCCCCTAATACAAATTGGTGCACACATGTTGGCACATACTCCCTCCGTCCGAAAAAACTTGTCCCAAGCTTGTCCCTCAAATGGATGTATCTAGCATCAGGGACAAGCTTTTTCGGACGGAGGGAGTACCCGAGGGAAAAATAAATAAACGATCTTAGCTAGTCAGAACAATGAGCAAGCAGGCAGATGGTTTCAGGTTTTGAGAAGAGAAATAAATTACTGTAGATATATAGTTTTCTGCGGCACCTTTCATGCATGGGTCAGATTTTGACGCCGTGGATGATTATTTCTGAGTTCTGACTAGCACGGTGTTAAACCAAATGCCCTGTTCAGCTAAGCTATATGGATGGCAGAAAGCTGCATTTGAAATCGTAGGGTGCACGCATCTAATTGCATGGGCTGCTGATGTTGGTGCTGGTGCTTGGTGTGACTTAATTGAGAGTCTGAACTAGATGCATGGCTGCTTGCTGAACATTTTTTCAATACAGTGTTTGGGGTTGACAAGTGAGGAAAGAGCAACCCTGTGATTGTTTGAAACTGCTGCTGCAAACATTTCAGAAAGAAAGTTGCTTCACTTGGCCGTGGTCTAATTCAAACATTTGCCCTGTGATTGACTCCAAGGACTTCCACCAAGCATGCTGGCGCCGTGCACCCGCTCCCGCTCACCGTGCAGCCGTGCACCGGCTTGTGATTGTCCTCTTGTATCAAATGTGTGTCCTTTCATATATATTTTGGGCCATCAATTTGGTGCACTAGCAGTAACTAACAGGTTTGTTTTGTTGTGGGCTCAGGTGTGTGCTTAGCTAACCAGTAGAGTTTGTCATGTATGGCAAGTTGTTTGGCAACTAATACTACATACTCCCTCCGTCCCATGACTGTCACTGAAACCGATGTATCTAGACGTATTTAGTGCTAGATGCATCCATTTGAACGACAGTTAATATGGGAAGGAGGTAATAATTTTTTGTTTGGCAACTACTGCATAAACTTGGTGCATTCTCTCTCCCTGTCAGGAATTCTTGTATTCAACCCTGACGAAAATAAGTCTATATATAGCGTTAACTGATCGCCAACAGGTACTCCCTCCGTCCGAAAAAGCTTGTCCCTCAAATGGATGTATCTAGCACCAAGTTTTCTCGGACGGAGGGAGTATCTCTATAACATTTAAAAAAAAAGTATCTCTATATGATTTGACTCATATGATTGATCTGACCAAGAAAAACAACGCATGGTCGACATGGGCACTGTAAAACAACATGTACTAACACCACAAAGAAAGATTTTCTTTATGCAAAACAACTACTACTTGATTGATTGCTGCCAGAATTGACTAATGTACATTCACCCAGAAACAAATTGACTAATGTACATTCACCAGCCACAATATAAAAAGGGAGAAGCTGAACCGGCCAAAACTCTGAACTTGTTCAGTTCCAAAAACAAAACTCTGATAAATCATTAAGAAGCATGCTTGAATGGATGTGTAAGGAGCATGCTTCCGTAACCGATCTCAAAGGATCCAACTGCAGTCTCGCTATGATAAATCAGTAGGTCTTCCTCCGAGGATCCTGGAATGGTACAAACCCCTGAACCAGAACATAACTTCTCTTGGTGCATTATGGAGTTGAGATCCTCTGCAAGCGTTTCCAGCGATGACGGCTTACGACGACGAGCGACACAAGTCCTTTTTCTTGATGGTACCAGTGACTCCCAAGCATGTGATTGCGCTGAACCTGAATTTTAATGATACAAGAAAACCCACCATCAACATATCTAACAGCAGTTGTAATACAAACTGATGTTTATGATGTGGTAAACTGATAATAGTAATATCACTTCCGCGAAGAAATGGGTAGATATCAAGACTGTAATGAAGGAATGAGTTACTTAAAAGTGGCTCCTGACAACAAGGGTAGTACTACAAAAGTGGCTCCTAAACATGTTTATACAGGAAAAATAGAATGTTTACGGAAACCTACCTGAATACGATGCCGCTGATCCAAAACCAGATGGATTGCTAAAAGTGTCAGCAGCATCCCCTGTCTTCCCCAAGTTGTGATGAGAAGATGGTTCTTTCTTCACTATTCTGCGGACGGGCTTTTTCTTGTGTTGTTTCCTCTCTGCTTCAGCATCTTGGGGACGACGCGTTGGTGTGTAGTTCTCCAGTGTACCCTTTTTCCTCCATCTTGTCCCACACGCATTGCAGAGCACTGGCTTCTCGGGTGGCCCGTTTCGCCAGATAGGGCTGCCTGTATCAGCAGCAGTTACCATGAGCAACAAGATTAAGCATTTTAGGTGAGTGCAGGCAGCAAGCAGGGAACTCTGAATATCTCTCTGATGATTGGCAAGATCAGATATACTGTATTTCTTTTCCTTGTTTTCATGCAGGTGCTGTTTGGCTTCAAGTAATGTACAGTAGTACAGAATAACTACAAGCATGCAATTTCAGTTTCAGTTTCAGTGACACAGAGTGCAGGCAGCAAGAAGATATGGAACTCTGAATATCTATGTGATGATTGGAAAGAGCAAGATCAGATAAATCTCTTTTCCTTGCTTTCTTTCAGGTTTTTTTTTTTTGTTTCCAACTGTTTGTGCATACTGCATTCAACTCTGAATAACTGCATACTGATTTCAGTGACACAGGCAGCAGAGAGTCAGCTTGAGTGACACAAGCCTGACATTCAGCATTTTCAGATGTACTGTCCTACAAACATTAGTTGCTGCCGGATAACTGTTAGTACATACTGTTAGGAATGTGCACACAGATGATGATGATGACAGTTTCTGAATAAGTGTTATCAGTAACATACTGCAGATAGTAGTTTCAGATGACAGTCTCTTAATAACTGTTAGCAAGGTGCTGTCCTACCTACAAACATTAGTTGCTGCGAGTGTCAACTCTGAATAACTGCAGCAGTTTCAGTTTCAGTGACACGGGTCTGTCTGAATGTTCAGAAATAAGTACAGGCTTGAGAGCGGCCGCAGAGTTGTCTTGGGGAGAATTCGGCGAACCCTCGAACTAGATTAGAAGAAGCAACAAACCCTTGAAGAAGAAGTACAAGAATTGGGCAAGATTTGATTTGGGGTTTCATCCGCTTCCTTGGAAACCAGATGCAGAGAAAAACAAAAAGGAGAAACAGATGCTTACCCATGATTCCGCAGTGGCAGCACGGCCCCTCCTTCTTCACCATGCCCAAGCCGCTCTTCTTCAACCAATCACCAACAAAACACCCAGCCGAAGCAAAGCAACGCCGAGCAAATAAAGAGGGGAGGCAGATTCAACAACGAATCTAGTATGTATGTATGTTTCAGATCCACAAGTCAAAAATTCCACTGCCCATCTCAAGTGAAAAATTCTCGGTCGCTGTTGGTCTGTCTTTTCTACTCGCTCCGTTCTTCTGTTTCTCCCCGGTGTTTAGAGAGAGAGAGAGAGAGAGAGAGAGTGGAGAGGGCAGAGGACAGAGAGGGGAGAAGTAATGGAGGAAGGAGGAGGAGGAGGAGAAGCAATTTTTCTCACTAATAACACGCACAATACCATACAAGAATGACAAATTGGGCAACATTAAATAAAGTAGCAAAAGAGGATAAGGAGAGGCTCTTTTCAATTTAACCCTCCCAGCGCTTTCTTTTTGTAATTATCTGCCACTATCATTAAATTCAAAAAAAATGTCACCATTATACATGGTATTCTTTGACTTCAGACCATGTTTCGATTTCGACTTCGATTTCAATTTGGGGGACAGCCATGGAGCCTCGGAGGCCGCCGCCGGAGAGGGAGGTCGACGATGAGGGCTACGACGGATCAGAGCGACAAGGGATAAAGCGGCAGCTGCAGGCGTGTGGCCTCTATGAAGCGCGGGAAAGTTTAGACCTATACATTTTGAACGCGTCATCAATTAATACAAGAGCGACTTGAAACGTCACCGAGAACTAAGAGCGCGGGAAATTTAAAAGAGGTATGAATGACGTTATCACAATCAAGCCTATGTGACATGGCATGATTTACCCTAAAAAAAAGAAGCTCGCGGAGCGGATTTACTCGCATGAGCTCTTCGGCGACTCACACCTCCCCCGCCTCCACCTACCACCCTCCACGGCGTAATCTCACAGGAGACCACATCGCTCCCTTCCCTGACGTTATACCCCGCGCTCTTAGCGGTTCTCCTTCCCCATTATTGCCCTATCAGCTCGCGCACGGCGGGAGGGATGGGAAGCTTGGAGTTCGGCTAATCCTCAATTTTGATCGGGGGGAGGGGGGCAGCCATGGAGCCTCCAAGGCTGCTGACAGTGAGGGAGATCACCGGCGAGCTACAACGGATGAGAGCGACAAGGTATAAAGAGGAGGCTGCAGACGAGTGTGGTCTCTAAGAAGTGCGAAAGTTTAAACATGTACATTTCAAAACACATCATGAATTAATACAAGTGAGTTGAAACATCACAAAGAACTAAGAGCGCGGGAAAAGTTTAAACAAGTATGATGACGCTATCACGATCGAGCCTATCTGGTGTGTCAAGATTTACCTAAAATGGAGATAGAGGAGCGGTGTTACTCAGATGAGCGCTCACGTGACTTGTCTCACCCCCGCGTCCACCTACCACTCTCCATGGCGTGACCTCATCGGAGACCACACCGCGCCCTTTCCCGGCATTCTACCCCGCTCTTAGTGGTTCTCCTTCCCTATTATCGGCCCCTATCTCGGGCACCAAGGGGGCTCAGAGTTCGGCTAATCTTCAATGTCAATCTAGGTGTCGGCTATGGAGCCTCTGAGGTCGTTGACGGTGAGAAGGTAGCCAACGAGCTACAACAGATGAGAGAGCCAAGGTATAAAGCGGCGCCTGTAGATGTATGGCCTCTAAGAGGCGTGCGGAAGTTTAAAAAAACGCATCATCCATTAATACAAAGCAACTTGAAACACCACAGAGAAATAAGAGCGCGGTAAATTTAAACAGTTATGATGATGTTATCACAATCGAGCCTATGTTGTGTGGCACGATTTACCCTAAAAAAAGGAGCTAGCGGAGCGGAGTTACTCACAGAGCGCTCCCATGACTCGTCTGCAATACATGTATTGCTAACACGAGTGTGGTCTCCCCTGCCTCCTCCTACCACCCTCCACGATGTGACATCATCTAAGACCACACCGCTCCCTTTTCAAGCATTGTACCCTGCACTCTTAGCGGTTCCCCTTCTTCGATATCGGCCCCTATTTCGAGCATGGCAGGAAGGGTGGGAAGCTCTGGTCGGCTAATCCTCAATTTTGATATGGGGGACAACCATGGAATCTCAGAGTCCGCTAATGGAGAGGGAGGTCGCCGACGAGCTACGACCGATGAGAGCGCCAAGGACAAAGCGGCGGCTGTGGCCGCCCAAGGAGAGGCGCAAGCTTGCAGTGCAGACCTGTGTGAAAACAAACGTCGAGGAGAGGATTCGGATGATTCTGAAGGGGAGTGCAATTATAGAACAAATGCATCTTCCATAGATCCGTGCAACGAGCTTGCTAGGGATGAGGGGAGGAGGCAGACATAAGCGTGTTTTCAATTTCAGCATGCGAGTGATTTCTTTTTGTTATGTGTTACTACTGGAGTGTTTAATTAATCTCACCATTATACATATACATATGCAATTTAATTTTCTTAACTTCAAACCCTTCCAATTCTAAATCCATTGAAAGAATATTTTCCTTCCATTCTGCCCACTTGAGAAGGGGGGGGGCAAGAAAGATCATGTTAGCAATACATGTCTAAAGCAATTTTTTTGTTGATGATGCAAGGCATGCACTCGAGGAAAGAACATACATTCTTTTAATGATACAAATACTATATGTTTAGAATATACTTGCCAATGAATTAGGTCCCCCCTTCCAATATAGAACTTCAAATGTATCACAACTAGCTACCCCCTCCTTCTCAAAATACAAGGTGCGCTCCACTTTGCATGGTCTTTGATACATGACTTTGACCATTGATATATACCGAAATACTTGAATCGGACATGTATCAATAGTATCATTGTATTTTTCTTGTAAAAATTTTATTTCATAAGTCTTTATAATAATTTTATAGGCATGCGCTAAGTGAAAGTTATAGTCAAAGTTGTGTGACGAAGACCAGAAAATCAACACGCGCCATATATTTTGGGAAGGAGGGAGTACCATTTTAAACTAGCCATTCATTGAATTTAAAGTTGTGGGTACTCGCGGAAAATGCAAGAGAAATGTGTGTCGTCTAAGAAATGCGGGAAAGTTTAAACATGTAAATTTTAAACGCATCATCATTTAATATGAAGCAACTTGAAACGCCACATAGAACTAAGAGCGGAAGAAAATTTACATAGGTCGCTATAAACACACCATAAGTAAAAAGAAGTTGACTTCAAACGCCACATGGAGCAATAGCAAGAGGCCGCTGAAAATAGGATGACTCAGTGTGGGAGAGTTTAACATTTTCAAAGAGACTTGATGCTTCGCACCGGATAATAAAAGCAATAGCATCCACAACATATGAATTAGTTACAAAGCGCTGCCCAGACTAGTTATATGTCTACTTTAATTTGTGTATATGCTTGTGTTTCAACATTATTTAAAAACCATTTAAAAAACTCCGCCTTTTCGTAAAATTCTTATTCCGAGATAGAAGTGGGTAACATATATATAGAATTCAGTTTTTTAGGAATGCAATTATGATATATAATAAGGATGTTCTGGAGAAGGGAAGATACTGGAAACATGGATCCAACAAATGCTTATGTATTTAGTTATCCAGGAACAAAGCTCAGCACAAGCGGTTCGCTATCTTACAAACAACTAACTAACAAACAAAAATAGTTGTGCATGGACAAAATAGTAAAATTAGAATTCCTTGTCGTTGCAGTAATGTTCTGCCTTTAACAATAAATGGTTATTTCCTTCAACAGCTTAGCATATTATCATCAATTATGCTTGTGCTCCAATGCTTTTAAACCCCATTCTACACATCTCACAACAAATTTAATTGTTTGTATATGTAAAATTTAATTGTTTGTACAAGATATTAAATACTCCATAGAGATGCTGACATATGTTTGTTTGCCAAGATAGTTACCTGGGAAATCCAGGGGTTTTGTTTTTGAATTGTTTCTATGGTTTAGGAATGTCTTCAAACTCTTACAATTTATTGTCATAAATAAGTCTTTTTTATATAAAAATAATTTTGCTTCCATACGCCCCTTTAAATATTGTAATAGACTACACATCATTTTTTTTCTCTAGGGTTTGAGTGGGAGGCGATTGCACTTCCGTTGACCCGCCGGTGCTGCCGCTAGTTTCCCTGCCGGTACGGCTGTGGGAGGGTGAGGGGGGGCCCGAATTTGTGTGTTGGGTTCATGTCCCGTAGGTGTTTTGAGTTCTTTGTAGCCAGTGAAGTTGTGGTAGCGGAGGTGATGACTAATGGTTCATCGACTTTTCCCTTGTGGATGGCTTTCCTCAAAGGGCGCGTGCATCGATGAGTTGGAGGATGGTGTAGATCATCGGTCATTTTTCTGATTGTGCGCTTTGATGACTGCACCTACAGCAAGTAGCTTCAAGCATTGCACTGTCAACCTTTTTCATCGGTTCCATCTTTCCCATATGTTAAAGTATAAGCAAAACTTAGAAAAGGGAAAACACGAAAAATAAAAACAGAGAAAAGGAGGCTAGGCCTCCCGTGGTCCTCGGCCGGCCCATCTTGTTCTCCGAGGTTTCATGAGGTCTGCTGAATGCGTGATATAGGCGCGCCATACAAAGCACGGCTAGCTCGGGTATACCTTTTTTTTATATCGGGTACAGGCTATGTGGTATGTATGATTCACTCGGTTAAATTTTTTCTTCTTTTCCAAAGTTTTCTAATACATATATTTTTGGCATGTATTGTTATTTTACTTACTATTTTAACATTTCTTCATGTATAAAAAATGTTCAAAAATATCTATTCAGTTTTTCTCTATTTTCCTTTATTTCCAATTTGCTGTATTTTTAAAAGCTATGTACACTTTTCCAAATACATGAGCACTTTTCCAAACAAATGAATATTTTTTAAATCTCATGAATATATATTTGAAATCCATGAACACTTGATTCAAATGCCTGAACATTTTTAAATTTGTGAACAGTTTTCCAACTTGCTAACAACATTAGAGTTCAGGAACATCTTCAAATTTCATGAAAGTTTTTTGTTATTTTTATAAAATATAAGAATTTTATCTATCAAAAAGCAGAATTCACTTTTCTATTAGACCGCCAATTGTTGGCCTTTTATTGCCTAAGCCAGGTGAGCAAGGGAAGTGCTAGAACTTACTGGGCCACGGCCGAGCTAGTGTGAGCACGAATGTTACCACAAATTTTTGGTGACTACACACGGAAGAGGAGCTCACATATGGTTGTGGCGAACGACATGTCCGCCACGCTACAATGAGAAATAGTTAGCCCGGCCCACAAAGCAAGTCCCATACCATCACTCGCTAGCACGACTTTGATTATTTACTGTAGAGCAACAGCCCCACGGTCCTTTTTATTCCAAATTTTTTTGCCCAGGCCTATTTAAATCTGCTCCCACCGTGAGTCGAACCCAGGACCTAGGGTGCTACTAAGATCACTGCAACCACTAGGCTACATGCCCATTCACGGAAAAAAAACCATCATGCATTGAAAATGATCCAAAATAGCTATTCATTTGTTTGGATTTTGATTTATTTATTTTGTTTATTTTTAGTTTTTATTATTTCACTATATTTTTTAACCTATTTATATTTATTTTCATATTTATGAACATTTTTCAAAACTTGATTTGTTTTAAAAATCCATTTCTGTTTTTACAATTTGTAATTAAAAATTCATGCATTTCTTTCGATTGTGCAAGCATTTTTCAAATTCTTGAACATTGTTTCCAATTCAAATTTTTTTCAAAGTCTTGAACATTTTTTATATTGCCAACATTTTTTGAATTCACATTTATGAACTTTCTTATTTCATGAAATTATTTAAATATGAGATTTTTCTAAATCTATTTAAACGTTAAAATTCTTCTTTTCGTTAAACAGGTAGTTATTGACAAGGAAGGGCTAGATAAATCGAGTGACTAATCAAAGATTTATTAGGCCGTGGACCAACTAGAATGAGCACGAGCGCTAGATCTGATTTTCTGGTGCCTGACACGCTGTTGAGGACCTCTCATATGCCTGTGAATAGCAATACGACCCTTGTCGCTGTAGCAACAGATACTGAGCCTGGATCAATAAGCACGCCCATCCTGTCGCTCGCTAGTATGACTAGATTTTTTTTATCGCCTACAGTCTACGTAGTTGGTACACATTAGTTGATTCTTTTGTCCTCCCTTTTTTTTCTCTTTTTATCCATTTCAATATATATATTAGAAAATAATGTGCTCATGGTACATCTAATTTCCAAAATTATTGCAAAATACTTTTTAAACTAGAATTATTGTTCATATAGTTTCTATAATGTCCAGCATCTATTGTTCATCTGTATTGTTATATAAAATGCTCATAGTATGCATTAAGAATGTCATCATGTACTAAATATTAATCATCATGTATTCAGAAAAATGTTTGTTTAATTATAGATCAAATAAAAAGGAAGAACTATTTCAGCAATTTTTATGAAAAAATAAAAGGTAAAGTTAGAAAAAAAAGTACAAAAAGGCGAATGGGAAGGAGAAAAGGAGAACGAAAAACGTAAAATATATAAAACGGTAAATATAAAAAATAATCCAAAGAAGCCAAAATATGAAAACACAAGCACGCAATAACAAAAAAATTAGAAAGGAAAAAAAAGGAAAACACGAAAAAATCACGCTAATCGGTCGTGGGCCGGGTGGAGAGGGCCGAGGCAATTAATCAATATATCTCACAATAGGCGAGAGATAGATTTTGCGGTGCATGGTTACGTGTATGCTGTCATTTGGGGCATTCCCTATTTGGCGCTTCAAGCATCTGCTCTTATTGTTTTTGCAAACGGGCGCTCACAGGCGTAACTAGTTGGACTAGGCCCATATTTCCTTATTTTTTTTGTTGGTAAAACAAAAGAAATGTCACTAACTCTCTGGTGCACTAACCAGCCCGACTATCCTCATTTTTTTGCTCACTTACATATTCTTCATTCTTTTCTTCTTTGGTCTTTTTCTTTTTTTTCTATTTTCTTTGTTTTCATGACTTTATTCAGAATGATTTTAGTTCCCTTTTTGTTCTTTTTCTTTTTTGGTAAATTGAAGGAACTTTTTTTTCAAAATCGATGAACATTTCTCAAGTAAATGAACTTTTTTCAAAATCCATGAATTTCTTTTCAATCAACTAACTATATTTAAATTGAACGAACTTTTTCAAAATTTATGATCTTTTTTTGCAAAATCAAGGAATATTTTTTTCAAAATTGATGAACTCTTTTACAAATGGATGGACATTTTTTCATATCAATGAACTTTTTCGTATGGAATGAAAATTTTTCAAAAATTCGATGAACATTTTTTCAAATTTGATGGACTTTTAAAAGTTAAATGATTATTTTTCAAAATTCATAAGCTTTTCTCAAATTTGATGAACATTTTTTGAAAATTCATAAACTTGTCTCAAATGGATGAACTTTTTTCACTTTGTATGAACCTTTTCAAATTTATGTACTTTCTTCAAGTTCACTTTTATTTTATTGTGGATTATTTTTTTGCATTTTTGTCATAGAATAATACGCACAACAAACTGGGTATATGTTACTCCTACATGCTAATGTTGTATTTAAAGGAAGGTCAAATAGAGTATTTTCCTCATATTGGACAACAAAGAGGCTTTGTCCAAATGATTATTGCCTAAATGGTTTGAAGTTAGAGGGTAGGTATCAAAACCTGTTTCTCCCTATTTATACAATAATTGCAGTTTTGTTTTCCTGTACCAGTGGAACAACCTTTTCTCCTGGGCCGGCCCGCTATGCCTGAGCTGCGAGCGCCAATAGCGATAACTAGCGCCTTAAGCGCCGAACAGGACTCCCGTCTTTTGGTTGATCCACACAAGTTTCGTGGGCTATAGCTCACTATTTCTGCAATTTTCACGTTTGGGGCACCCCGGTCCACGACCACATGTAGCTCATCAAAAAAAAAGCTCATCAAAAGTTGTTGCTTTTGCCAATTCCCAGGCTATCATTTCGTTTTTCGAGTCCCGAGGTGATTTCCACATTCAGTAAACATTGTTCTCGTCATTTTTGGTCCATTTAGTGTGTTGTAGCACGCCATTTTGGGTTAGATGATGACTCTCACGTCATGAAAAACTTTGTTTTTGCCTTTCCAGGCCCTATTAGGACAGGGATTCCTGGGTTCTCCGAAAGGTGCATGCTGTGGCGCGAGCTTATCTTTTTTTAGAAAGGATACTATTTTTACACCTAAAAAACTGAAATTAGTATATACATAGACATATACTTGTAGTATACACATACAGAAATTCTTGAACACATATGTTCAAATGTGATGTACACAAAAAAAACAAATACAATGAGTAAAATGGTCTTTTTCTTTGTTGTTTTTGGACCAGATATTTCTCTTTTTTGTGTAGCTCGCAAAATCAAGTTAGTTGATAAAACTCCGTACATACTTGGAGACCATGCATATGTATTTTTTGAAACTTTCAAATATATTTTAAATTTTTTATTTATAAAAAAGCTCCATGGAGCCCATCCTTTGTAACGTCGCACTCAGGGGTCCTCGTGCGATCCTAACTCTTCCTCTTTCAAAACTTGGTGGTAATTTTTTTAGCCTCATGAGAAAACTTTACCCTTAATGAAAACACCACCAACAAGCAACTTCATGGAAACCACGCGAACTTGCTACCTCATAGGAATTGTCAACTCCACGCCTACATAAAATACGTGTATCGCTTCTCTTGGAAGCTCGGGGCATCTCCAACATTATCACTGAAATGGACGCTCTCAAGGCGACGGTAGTTGTCTCGACGCATCAAGGAGGGATGCACGGAGCCCAGCAAGGAGCTGCTCCTTTTCCTCCTCGGCGGCCTGAGGCTCTCGGGGCGGCAGGGCAATCTCTGGCAACGGCGGCTGCCCGTCGCTTCCATGTCGATATCGTCGTTGCTGCAGGCATGCTCATCCTTCACAACGAAGGGCGCGGTGGATGAGGACGGGCCCCGTGAGGCGCATTGCACCAGGGCCGCACGCAGTGGTGAAGTGTCTCTGCGCCACCGCACATTAAGCCCGTGCTCCCATTGCCGCCATATCCATTGTGGTACCAAATTCCATTGCGGCGTAGCAGCGACACGTCAGAGTGGTACCCACCAAGGTACCACATCATCCATTTCCATATGGCCTCCTCCGACGTCTTCTTTTTCTTGGTCATCGCAGCGGGTGGCGACTAGGGTTTTTGAAGGGGGAGGAGTGAATGAGTGAGAGTGAGGTGTGGGGTCCGATTAAAATGCGGTGGGAGGTGGGCTGCCAGGTCGACGTGGTGGACGTGCAGACTCCACATACACTGCTCATCGATTTTGGATCGGACTAGGAAATTTTGGACGTCTGCCCGCGTTGGATATCTAAAAGGGAAAAATAAGTGTCCGCGTTGGAGACGTCCTTACATCTCACGCCAAGAAGAGGGTGAACATAGTGGGACACGTGTCATATTCCATTGATTTCCCTTAAATTGTAATTCTGTGTAATATCACTTTTAAACGGTAAATTAACTCGCATATCCAACTTTTGTTTTACAAAGTAATCTAAACGACTTTTTTAGGGTCTTGTTTTTTGACAGAATGACTGTAAGGGAACTCATACAATATAATTGGTGTAACAAACCCAAATTGCAAGTATCATGCCTTGAACCTGGGTGTGTGGGAAGGCATCAGCCCCTTCCCACCACTAGGCTATGCCTTAGTAATTTATAAACCTCTAGTTGTGCTGAATACATTTGAGTACTTACATATGATATATCACGTACTAAATATATGTATCAAACTAATACCATGTACAAATGATTGGTTAGCTCAAGAGTTCAACTTCAACACTATGGCAGTCTAAGATCACTGACAAAAAAAACTCGAGACTTCGCCATTATACATGTGGTGAACTTTGTAGGATGTCTGAGGCACTATCAACGACATATCATGGAGTGTATATGTAAGCTATTTTCTAAATTAATTCATATTATTAATTATTTCATAAGATGTCTCGCACATGTGGCGGCCCACTCTGCTAGTTTATAGAGAAAAGTAGCGACATTTATGTCACCAAATATTTGTTATATGATGAACTTAATACTACTTTGGTACCACAAGCGTCGGTACACCTTCTTTGTGTCAAACATGAGATAGTTTGACTTAGAACTAAAAATCAAAGCATGAGATAGTTTGACTTAGAACAAACTAAAAATCAAAGCATGAGATAGTCTGAGTTAGAATAGACTAAAAATCAAAGTATTATGGGCTGGTGAACGGATGTGCTAGGTGTGATCATTATGGGTAAACAAATTTATTAGTGAGAGAATAAAAGAGCACAGAGAATGACAAGGAATGTGGTTGGATGGAGTTTATTAGTCATGCCAAGGCGAGGAAAGCAAAGTTGAATTTTTTGGGTGGGATGACGGTGGATGCGTTGGCCTCTCTCCGCTCCTTTCTTATCCCTCCACACCAGCGACAAAACACAAAGCTATTATGCAACTCTAGCGAAAAGAAAATAGGTCAACACACACACACACACACACACACACACACACACACATCAAATATTCTTGTTTGAAATGATCCAGTACATAGTATATGATTCTACTATAAATGCAGCATTTGGTTCGTATCGAATTTTGTTTCGTAAATTCATTCCCTGATTTTTTTTCTTGAGACGTAAATTGTACACTTTCCCTCCTTTTCTTTTTCTTCTTATTTTTGAGTACAATTATTTAATCTTTTTTATGCAATATTCGTCTCAGCAGTGTCATCAATGGATTCAATTACTCCCTTTGTCTCCAAATACATGGCACATAAATTTGGTCAAAAAGTCAATGTTGTCTAAGTTTGACCAAATAGATAAAAGAAAAAATATCAACAAGTATAATATTGAACGAATACATTATGAAAATATATCTAACGATGAATATATTGATATTGATTGGGCACTGCTTCTCTTAATATTTTTGAATATACATTTGGTCAAACTTAGAATGCATTGACTTTTTACTCAGTTTATTTTTTTCAAAAGGGGGATTCCCCGGCCTCTGCATCAGAACGATGCATACGGCCTCTATTATTATAAAGTAAACAAGGTCTCAACAAGGTCTTACAGAAATGGAACAAAAGCAGGGACTAGCTCACATAGAGCGTCAACTGCAAAGCAGAAACCACAAAAGCCACAACCGGCTGGCATGAAAACAGATAGGTAAAACTAAATGCCTATCCTATTACATGATCGCCATCCAAACCGGTTGAAGATATCCCGCGCTACCGTCTCCCACCGGACAGATCCAGTAACCAAACGCTCCCTGGCCTCCGTCGGAGTGAGTAATGACCACGTACGGATCAGTGCTGTAGCTCGGAATAACACCTGCAAAAAATGAGTATTTGTTGTTCTGTTAAAAACCAAATCATTTCTGCAATTCCAAATTACCCATAATAACGCACATACTCCTACACGAATGTGTCTGGCTGTTTCGGATTCAATCCCAACAAGCCACGCCCCAAATAACGTGTTTACCGATGTCGGAGGAGTAATATTAAAGGCAATTTGCACGGAGCGCCACAATCCTCGTGCCAACGGACAGTCAAAAAATAAGTGCTTGATGGTCTCATCCCTATCACAGAAACTACACCTAGTAGATCCTGTCCAGTTGCGCTTAACTAGATTGTCCTTAGTAAGAATAACTTGCTTATGCACAAACCACATAAATACTTTAATCTTCAAAGGTACCTTAACTTTCCAGACCTCCTTGGATGTAGGTATCACAGCAGAATTAATGATATCAACATACATCGATTTAACCGTGAATACCCCAGTTCTAGTTAGCTTCCAAAACAACTGATCGGGCTGAGAATTTAGCTGAACTTCCATCAGCCTACGGACCAAGTGAAGCCATGCCTCCCATCGAGGCCCGACAAGCACCCTCCTAAACTGAATATTTAGAGGTATAGACTGCATCACCGTGGCAACGAGAGTATCCCTACGCTGAACAATACGATATAGTGTCGGATATTGTGTAGCCAATGGCGCGTCACCAAGCCACGTATCCTCCCAGAAACGCGTATTATCACCATTACCAACAATACATCTCGTTCTGTTAAAGAAAGCGGCTTTAACCCTCATAAGCCCTTTCCAGAACGGCGAATCTGTAGGTCTCAGAGTAACCTGGGATAAAGTCTTTGAGTGCAGATATTTACTATGTAGAATCTGCGCCCAAGTTGCCTCTGTCTCAGAAGACAACTTAAACAACCACTTACTAAGCAGGCATTTGTTCTTGACTTCAAGATTTTCAACCCCAAGCCCCCCTTGGTCCTTTGGTCGACAAATAATATCCCATTTGGCCAATCTGTACTTCCTCTTAGACTCATCACTCTGCCAAAAGAAGCGAGATCGATAGAAGTCTAGCCTCTTCCTAACCCCCACTGGGACCTCGAAGAAAGATAAGAGAAACATAGGTAAACTCGTGAGCACCGAGTTAATCAGAATTAACCGGCCTCCATAAGACATGAGTTTTCCTTTCCAGCAACTAAGTTTCTTCTCAAAACGATCCTCGATGCACTTCCACTCACGATTTGTTAGCTTACGATGGTGTATTGGAATACCAAGATACGTGAAAGGTAGAACCCCAACTTCGCAACCAAACAATTGTGTATATGCTTCTTGATCGTCTTTGGCTCTACCAAAGTAGAACAACTCGCTTTTATGGAAATTAATTTTCAGCCCCGACAATTGTTCAAAAAGGCATAACACTAACTTCATGTTCCTCACTTTTGCCAAATCGTGTTCCATGAAAATGATTGTATTATCAGCGTATTGCAGGATGGACAGACCACCATCAACTAGATGAGGCACCAATCCCTCCACCTGACCGGCCTCCTTGGCCCTCCCAATCAGGATCGCTAACATATCAACCACAATATTGAACAGAATAGACGACATAGGGTCCCCCTGTCTCAAACCCTTGTGCGTTTGGAAGTAATGACCTATGTCGTCATTAACTTTAATGCCAACACTACCTTTTTGCGTGAATGTTTCCGCCCGATGTTGCCAGAGCTCATCAAAGCCCTTCATCCGTAAAGCCTGTTGGAGGAACGGCCATTTGACTTTATCATAAGCCTTCTCGAAATCCACTTTGAAAATAACACCATCTAGTTTTTTTGTATGAATTTCATGAAGCGTTTCATGAAGGACCACAACCCCTTCGAGGATGTTCCTATCCGGCATGAACGCCGTTTGAGAAGGTTGCACAACTGTGTGCGCAATCTGCGTGAGCCTGATCGTTCCAACCTTGGTAAAGATCTTGAAGCTGACATTCAAAAGGCAGATGGGCCGAAATTGCTCAATTCTCACGGCATCTGTTTTCTTAGGCAGCAAAGTTATCGTTCCAAAATTTAGTTGGAAAAGCTGCAAATGTCCCGAGAACAAATCATGGAACATCGGCATCAGGTCCCCTTTGATAATATGCCAGCACTTCTTGTAAAACTCAGCCGGGAAACCATCCGGCCCCGCTGCCTTGTTACACTTCATCTTGGAGATAGCTTCGAAAACCTCCTTTTCCGAGAAAGGGGCAGTTAAAACATCGTTCTCCACAGCAGTAAGTTGAGGGATATCGTGAACCCTAGACTCATCCAGGGACACACAGTTCTCCTCTGGTGGTCCGAACAGACGTTTATAGTACTCAGTAATGTAAAGCTTCAGGTTGTCCTGACCGACTATTGTACCCTCATCTTGTTCTAACTGGAAAATTCTCTTCTTCCGGTGCTTGCCATTGGCTATCATGTGGAAGAACTGAGTGTTCGCATCCCCCTGGACAACTTTTGTCACCTTTGCCTGCAGCGCCCACTTTAATTCTTCCTCACGGAGTAACTCTTTCAGCCTCCCCTCAGCCTCATGCTTGATATGAAGCTCGGGGGCTGACAGAATCGTAGTTTCAGCCCTTATATCTAAGGTTTGGATAAGGGAAAGGAGTCGTTCCTTCTCCACCTTATACATTCCACCTAGATGTTTAGCCCACCCCCGAAGGAAACTTCTGAGGTGCCTAATCTTGTTCTGCCAGCGCTCAAGGGCATTCCTACCTCCTGCATCTTTAGCCCATTCTCTGGCTACAAGATCCAAGAATCCTTCTCTTTCAAACCACGCCAGCTCAAAAGAGAATAAATTCTTGTTACCCGAGTAGGTAGCCCCACCAGAGTCGAGCAGCAGGGGTGTGTGATCAGAAATGCCGCGGGATAGAGCTTGCACCGTTACAAAGGGAAACTTTTGTTCCCAAGCAACACTAGCCAGAACCCGATCCAACTTATCGAACGTTGGATTTGGCAACGCGTTAGCCCAGGTGAACTTCCTCCCTGAAAGCTCAATCTCTCTCAAATCTAAGCTTTCAATAATAGTATTAAACATAAATGACCATCTCCCATCAAAATTGTCATTATTCTTTTCATCGCGTCTTCTAATGATATTAAAATCACCCCCAACCAGAATTGGGAGCTGCTCAGACCGGCAGACTCTAACAAGATCAGCCAAAAAGTCAGGTTTGAGCTCTGCCTGCGCCGCCCCATACACCGCCACCAAAGCCCAGTCGAACCCATCAACTTTGGACCGCACCCTGAACTTAACAGCAAAATCCCCCATGACCACACTGCGAACTTCGAGAGAGTCACATCTAACACCAAATAAGATTCCACCCGACCGTCCTCTCGGCGGAAGACAATGCCAGTCAAACTCAATACCCCCCGACAACGTATTGAGAAATTGAGGTGAGAAATTTGCTCTACCCGTTTCCGATACGGCAATAAAGTCCAATCTATGCTCAATGGATCCTTCCGCCAGGAACCTCCTTTTAGCCAAGTCCTTAAGACCTCTGCTATTCCAGAAGATTCCTCTCATATCTCATCATGAAATTTTTTAGCCGTGCGGATCCTAGCGCTCCTACGGACCGCGGACATCGGGTATATTTTGCGCTTCCACTTGCGCTTCCACTTGCGCTTAGGGCTAGTCGGGCCCACCCGGTCCACACTGCCCGTAACTGGCGATCTAACCTCTTCCAAACCGACCTCCTCGTCCTCCTCCTCCGGCTCCTGGAGGGGCGGTGCGAGGTCATCACAAAAATTATCAAGTATTCGAACTCCCAAGGCATCAATCTCTGAATCGTTCATCGGTTTGACAGCAGCTAAGTTACGAATCATTTCTAAAGCCCTCTCGGCTTCTAGATCAAGTAAATCGTTAATAGAACTAGTAACTTCACCCTCATTACTACCAAGTGAAATTCCTAATTGGTTTGCCTTATCCACAATTTGATCATTCGAAAAATGCAGAATAGTATTTGAAGTGTTCACGGACATACCAGTAGTGACCTGGACGTCACGAAGCTTTGCCGCCCTCACGGCACAGCGCTGCTGCATGTCGTCAACCTCCGGATAGCCCTGAAGCCGACCACTCATGCGTCGGCCCTCAGACGCCTGGTCCGGGATCCCACCAAACTGAATGACCTCCTCCCTCGAGAATTTATCCGGGGAGCAACCGCCTGTCACTCCCCGAACATCCACCCGGTCGCCATGACCAGGTGAGAGCGCAGCGTCAGCTACTGGGGAGGCAAAGGCCACCTGCCTCCGCCCCCCGGCCACTCCGGACTGCCTGTCCGGAGAGAACGTCGATGTCGCGACCGGTGCACTCCCGGATACGTCATGTATTTCGGGACTAAGGGAGTAAGTGTGAGCACATCATCAATGGTTCATTAGTGTTCTCGGAACTTCTTTACAAGAGTTCGACGGTGATGTCGTTATCCTTTTGTTTGTGATATGTGAAGGGTTAAATGTGGAAAGTACAGAAAATGGTGAGAATGCAACCCGTATGATTTGATATCCTTCAATGTTAAGAAATACACTCTCTATTAACCCTTGAATGCTATCCTGAGATGGGTAAGTTGGACCCAATGCAAACTATTACAGGGTAAGAAATATATTTGATCATTTATATATGTCAATTTATGATGACATATGGCCAAGTGAGAGTACATTTTTCTTTGAGCAAGAGATAGTACCAAATTAATTGTAATATTGTAGATACATCTTGCACCACAACTAAGGCATACCCAGAAGATACAATATTAGAAGATCACGGAAGACTAACCAAAAATATAGCCCCTAAAAGCTCTTTCTAGGGCTCCTAATGATGTGCACCTTTTTCACCTGCTCCAACAAACTAACAAAAACAAGACCCCCCCCCCTTTCCCCCTCTATTTTACTTTCTACAGTTCACTTCGTGCGCATCATGTATGTCGATCGTAGAAACACTGGCCTTGTTCCTTCCCAGGAGGGAGGAACATAGAGGAAGATGGGTTAGAGGAGTATCTTCTTGGCGCCACTGAGCCGGCACCATCGTCGTCGCTTGCTTACTGGTGCCAAGCAACTGACATGTAGTGGGACGGTGGAAGGGGAGCAGTGGTGCCGCTTTGCCCAACCACACCGACATGGGGAGTTGGAATCGTTCCTGTCCTCCTTCACGACTGGAGGAATGACATGCCACCTGAGGCGGCGTCGAGCAACTGCAGTGACAATAGTACCAGACAGGGAGGCGTGGAGGGTCCTTTCAGCAAGCTCCTGTGTGCGCATCGTCTGAGAAGAGATGAGTGGAGGTGGGACAGTGACGAGCTAGGCGACGGCATGAGAGAGAGAGAGGATGCCTACTGCATTTGTTTTGTATGTCGTTTGAAGTCATTTTATCGACTTTGCATTTACGTATTCCCATTTTAAACTTTTCAATCCTTTTAAGATGCCTTTTTATCCGTGGGATGCCCACTGCATTTGTTTTCTATGTCGTTTGAAGTCATTTTTTTATTTTATTGATCTACATATGCCTGTTAAACTTACCCGTGCTATTTATAGGCCTTATATCCTCTGGATGCCTATTGGCTACTGCGTTCTATGGCGTCTGAAGTCACATTGCATTTATCCATGTGGCGTTTACAATACACTTGTTTAAAAATTTTCTTCGCTTTTAAGCGTCCTTGTATCTGTCGGATGCCTATTGCGTTTGTTCTCTATGACATTTGACATTACTTGGTATTTATTGGAGGTACATACAAAATATAATGTTTAAACTTTCCCGCGCTTTTTGGCGGTCACATATTTCTCCTCACATGGCGCGTGCATTGCACATTTAATTCAATGAATATATGCAATGCCTTATATTCTTTAGCCGGTTCTTCTAAAATTTATGTGAAGTCACAAAATAGGAAAACTTATAGTGTTTTTTTTTCTCCTCTCGGGTCATCAAGAGCGAGTTACTCCCTCCGTCCCATAATATAGGACGTTTTTTGACACTAGCGTAGCGTCAAAAAACGTCTTACATTATGAGACAAAGGGAGCTATATTTTGTCTTCTACTAATCACAAGATCATATTAATTAATATCTGAAGAACAGTAGTTGTTTTGTGTTGACTTTGAATGTAAAATGACTTGGCTGGCGTATCCATTAATCGACATGTACATTGC